>CM062817.1:358516837-359116837 GCA_031772625.1 Pinus tabuliformis | reverse complement strand
ATGATGAGAAAACCCTAGACCTAAAACCCTAAAAATGGTTTTTGCAAGTGTAAAGACAGAAAATGACTGTAAATGACCTAAATTTGTGAAAATAGGCCAGCGGGTAAAGATCATGAGGGAAAATTGATAAAGAACCACTACCATCAAATGAACCATGGCCTAATGGAATGCAGTTGATCAGATGAGACACCTAAAAATGCAATGCAACAAGAGAATTTTGATCACTCGTGGAGGGATGAAGATACCGACACTAACATTGGCTCCAATGGGGATTGTAGCTCCTTGGAGGTGCCAAGAACTACAGATATCTGGAAAGCAGACAGTGCCTTCTTTTATTGGGCTATGGAGTCAATAACTTCAACAAATTAAACCAATATGTAGACTCCTGAACTGACTAAAAAAAAATGACTTAAGACTGACTTAACTGACACAAGTACTTACAAAGCTTTTCAATGGCAACAGACCATCGAGATTTGAGGGCTTCAAATCATGATGACAACCACTTGCCTAATAATGAAATATGTACAATCATGCGAAGTGGGCCTTCCAATATAACCAATCCAGCAGATGGCTACATACTGAAATTCTGCTCTAATTTTCCCCGAGCACGCAAAATGATGTACATGTAGGCAACTCACCATAACAATTGAAACCAAGGCTTATGCTAACGAATAAGGCAAAATTCATCTTCTCTAATGCTTGCAAAAGAATGCCGAAGGGATCTTGAAAATCCTAAAGCACTAGCTTGTCTTGAGATCCAACAACAAAAATACAAGTACTCCCCTCATTATGATCTGAAAGAAGAGTTGGTTGTTGATTGATAGGAAGGCATAGAGCAGTGTAAGCTTTTTCTATCTGACTATCTAAGTGCTAGCTATAAATTCCTCGACCATGAGAAATTCTAACTTGAATTATGGCATATTGTCTCTCTCAGGCTCATATTCCTCAATTTCATGGTCTAAGCCATTCCTAAACAGAAAACATTCTTCAAGATTATCAAGCATGACAGCCTTATCGTTTTCAAAAGTAGAAGAAGCTTCACCAACACCTTCTTGACCATGTGCACACTATAGACCTGCATTAGCTTGGGCTGTAACATGACCTTTCAGGAGTTGATCTATCTCATCTTCAGACAGAGGAGATAATACTTTTTGTTTTCTTTTGCTCAAACAGTGATTGTCTTCTTGAAATAACATTTCAAAACATGAAAAACCTGAATGACAGTCCTCAATTCCCTGATCTTCTGAAATTTGAAAACATTGTTGATCATATTCATATGACATGGCAATTAAATTATCATTTACCACTGAGTTATCGAAAGAAGATTTTTCACTTACTTGAACAAAGATCTCATCTTGTTTTTCATAAAATGACTGGACTATCTCCTCATGAAGGCTTTGTTCTAATGAAATGAGAACACTTGGGTCAATAACTATGTCTTCTTCATTCTAGATGATCTCAACAGCAGAGCTCTCCTTCATGGGATTCAGAACAAGGTACTCTTGATCATCACGATCTGAATCTAGATCTGAAATAGCTGACTCGACTTTATCACATTCAAAAATTGAAACTTGACTTTCCTGCATACTGTTTTCTTCTATGGAGAGATCTGATATAAGACCTTCTCTTTCATCATTTTCCATTGTACTAAAATCTTGATCCTACTGCAAAGTTTCCTAAGCATCTTGACAAGTATCCTCTAAGTTCTCTTTATGCTGCTGAAATGGATTTTCGTACAGAGCCTCCATGATCTCATTGTCCATGAAATCATCATCTTCAGAAACTTTCTCAAGACTTTCAATAAAATAATAAGCATGTCTGCAACAGTTCTAAACTAAAGTTAAGGATGGATAAGATTTTGTATACCTTTCAAAGAACATGGTATGAAAATCTTTCAAATATTAAATACAAGCAGGTGGCAAACTTTCATACCAAGATCGGGCTTCACCTTCCAGAGTGGCCATGAATATCTTCATCACACAGTCTTCAGGAAAATCAACCTTCAAATTGCGAATATGAATGTGGAATCTAACCAGATGTAAAGCAGCATCTTTCCTATCATCATCTTTGAACATAAGAAAATTCCTTTGACAATCTACCTTTGGAATTTTATTTGGAAAACCTGGAATGTGATCTCGGTTCATGGGAGAATACCTTCGATCCAGCGAAACCATTTTGATAATAATGAATCCACCAAGAAATTCTTCAGGCTACTGATTCTTGAAGAGTAGAGTCGCCATAAAAAGTCTGAACCTTAGGATGGAGTCGCCAGGTGAACGATTTCAGCCTTCCTGTGTCTGATCGTTGTTCACCATCAACAATCAGATCTAAACTTGATAGATTTTGTTGAGTAACATAAAACTACGTTCCCCAGTACGGTCGCCAATATTTTATGGCCTGAATCTACCTCAGGTTGAGAAAGGCAGGTCTAGGGTAACATCAAACCACGTTTAACCTGGTAGCTAGCCCAACCAGGTCGGGAGAGGGCTCTCTCCTTGTCAATCTCAGGAAAATATAGCAAATGAGGCTTGAGATGACTGATTTAAAGAATAATTTTAGGCTAGGTATATGCTCAGAGGAGTTTGATTGATTTTAATGTTGGTTTGCTAGATCAAATGTGAAAGGCAGATTTGGGTCTGGGGAATGGACTCAGTCTTGCAGAGGTTTCTGTGGGACGAGGTAGGCCAATGGTTTAGTACTTTAAATTGAGTGAAATGGAGAGTCTTAAGACTAGTGAGGAGTTGGAGACGGCATGAAAGTATCAGGAATCCTCTTCAAACTGTTGAAAACATATAAAACTAAACAAAACCTAGGGTAGAGCACTGCAAATCAATGAATTCCACCTTTGTACTTGATTCATTTAGTTAAGCTGAAAAGAGAGAGATGATGGCATACATAAACACATGTAAACTTGAATCAAAGAAGGAAAAACAATACTATATCACCTTGCCACAAGAATTGCACAAAATGCTGCAAACCCTGGTCTATTCCTTTTCCGAACTGCAGAGATGAATGTACAATAATGCTCAAAGCATTCACAAGAGTCCAACCTTTACAAATGACTGAAAAAGTACTAGATATAGGAAAAAAACAACTCATGCTAGCCTTTAGGGGTCAAATTCATGCTGTGAAACAACTTGCCTCTAAAACCTAGGAAACTGATTCATTCAGTTCAAAACTACCTTTTCATGATGTATCTACCTCCACGAGTGAATTTTAAACATTTTTACATCAGGTTCCATCAAATTACATCAATTTACATCATGACTTTGACCAGAGAGAGAGAAAAAGTCAAACTGAGAAAAAACTAGGTGAAAAACAGAGTTTTTTGGCAAAAATGGCAATTTTCCATCCTGTGCACCGCACCTCTTTCCCTGTGCGTAGCGCCTTTTTGCAGCTGATTTGGAGGCCTTCCCTTGCACAAAATTTGCTCCAAGTGGGCTTTTTGGAAATTTCTGTCTATTTTTTTTCCAGAACAAGTGAAATTTCTGAATTTGGTGTCCATCTGCCCCTCCAAAAGTGAGTTCTCCCAACACTTCTTCCTGTGTGGCCAAAAAGGGGCAGAGTGGGCATTTTTGAGGTGTTTTTGACCCTTTTGGAGGCCCAAAACTTGACAAAACTTTCTAATAATTTTTGGGTATGCATGATTTTTCATGAGGAATCCAAAAATGTAGAGTTTTCCTCCAGAGGAGGTCCCTAGCAAAAGCGAGCGCCGGGTGGCGCTACGCACCAGGCAAAAAACCCTGTTTTTTCCTCCAAAAATTCAAAATTGCCAAAAAGTGTGCCGAATTTCTTGAAATTTGGGATAAGTGACCTGCTTCACGTACTATGTTGGGCTAAGGAAGCTTCAGCCAATATCTTGAGCTTATCTTGCTCTTTCTTCCTCCTCAAAGTTTTCCTCAACTTGGCCTTTAAGGTCCTTATCCCCGCTTTGCAAATCTTGTTTCTTGCCAAATAGTGATAGGCCATGTGCCTCAACATCTTTTTCTCCTTATTTGCTTTCTCAAGCAGCTTCTCCAAGTGCATGTTTTCCCTCTCAAGCAAAGACTCCCGATCATTTTCAATCTCTTGCTCTAGCGGTGTCAACTTGAATTTCCTCCTCTTGGCTATTTGTCGGTTTTCCCTTAAGTTTTGTAGCTCCATGATTGTCTGCTAATATTCCAACTGCTTATTCCTTTGCTCAAGGTAGTTTATGATCCACTTAGCTCTTTCAAGATTAAGAGATAAGTCATGAAGTTCAGCTTCTTGTTCCTTGATGATCTCCTTGAGTTTTGAGCTTTGGGAGCCTAAATCAGTGTCCTCATCCTGAATGAGAATGAAATCTCTCTCTTGACCTTCAGAAGGCCCCTCATCATGCACTGGTTGTTTCCCTTTGTCCTGCACTTGCTTTGCTGAAGAAGAAGGCAAAGCCCCTTTCACCTCGGGTGAAGATAACATTTGCCTATGATGTGATGACGGAAACGAGACCCCTTCCACCCCAGGTGGAGATATTACTCGTTTGGTTGTTGTAAATAATCTCCTTGTGCCCTTATGATAAGTGAAAAATACTGGTACACTGGTGGTTTGAGTCTCATACACCTCTTGCTGATTTGAAGGCCCTCCTGCCTCATGAAATACTGATGGGGTTATTTGAGGACTTGTGAAAACCTCATGTGAAATGAAATCATCCCATGAGACATTTAGCAAGCTCAACTGATGCAAAACCACAATCTTGATCAATGCAAAGTGATAGATGTTGTTATATTTCTGATGAGGAGGTTTCCTTTGCACCAATGTGATCATTTTCTCAATATTTCTGCAAATGAAATAGGGGATGTTCATCATCCTCCCTCTAGTGAAATGCTTCAATAGTCTAACATGATAAATGTATAAGCGAGAAAATATGCCTTCACAGCTGAAGTATTTGATTATGAGCTTCATGAGTGGGGCATATGTGTCCTGTAGGTATCTGAAAGGGAAGACCCTAGTGATTTTCTTCTGATAGCCAGCCTTGATATAAGGCTCATAATGCTCTTTGTCCACCAGTTGTCCTTTGTTCCACAGTTCACCCACATTCGGAATACCTGTTGCTTCAGTTATAGTTTTAGGTGTCAAAGTAAATGTAACACCTACCAAATTGACTTGGCTATTGTGAAAATGGAGAACAAAAAGTCTGGCAAGCTCATGGTGGTATTTGACTCTTTTTAGCATCTCACAAAATTGGTAGCAAGACTGGTGTTTGAAACATGCTATAGCAAGAGGACAAGCCAATAGCTCTGTAAGTGTAGTGGGCTCCTCCCGGATGTGTTTTCCTCCCTTGTGTGGTTTTCTTGGTGCATGAATTTCTTTGGAGGAATCACTCACTATTTCCTCATCTCTTTCATAAGCTGAATCTGTTTCCATATTTTCCACTGTTTGTTGTAAAATGATGAGTATGAAGAGATTTTATATTAAGAATAGGTGTTTTCTATTTAATGAATGGGATTGATGAGTGGGACAGTGAATGAGGGATTTTTTATGCTAGTTGTAAGGTTTTTGGGAAGTGAAAAGGGTTTGGGTATAGTGGGATAGGATGGATGTGAATGAGAGAGGGGTAAGGGATATGAAATGAGGGGAGTGTAGTGGAGGAATGTGAAAATGATTGCAAGGGAACAACAACAAAAAATTACAACTTTCAAAACCCTAGACAACTTTTTTAATACACTGTGCAACAAACTAGGGTTTGAATTTGCGCCTATCTAAACACCATTAAGGAGGATGAAAAATCTTGCAATGGCACTTAGGGATGATTTAGTTACTTGTAAAATGCTATGGGCAAAGTTTTGGAGCTTTGGCACGATTGATTAGATGAAATTTGGGCTTGGAGGGTAGGTGCGCCATGCCCAAATATAGGTGTGCTGCGTTCAACAGATGTGCCACACCCTTGCAATTTCCAGTGTAAAATCTGCGCTCTGTGCGCCGCGCCAACTGGGTGCGCCGCGCCACAACCCAGGTGCGTCGCACCCAGTAAGCTTTCACAGATTTTGCTGTGATTTCTCCTTATTTGCCTCAGAAACACGACTTGTCTTGTTCACTCTCTCTTTGGCACACAAATGAAGTTTATAACACAAGGGAAACTTTATATACAAGTGACTTTGATTTTTCATTTACAAAAAACCCACTTTCTAATGTTGGTTTTTCACTTTGGCTTTTAAAACTCTGTTTTGGCAGTTTGACTTGCTTTTTGACTTTTGATGGACTAATGCTTTGAATTTCTTGTCTCTTTTGGAGGAGCTTGGCAAGGTCACCAGGGCTGCATTTATGGACTTATTACATATAGGAAGAATAAAATTACATGAAATTTTACACATAAAACAATAAAACTCTATTTTTCCTCAAAACAGGGTTTCGAGGAAAAATCAATCACTAAGCATGTTTTTATTGAAATTTTTTATTCTAAAACCTTATTTGACCCCCTCATGTGCTTGCTGACCATTTTTTAGCTTTTGTAAGAATTTAATGACAAAACCCTAGACCTAATGAGACCTAAAACCCTGAAAATGGTTTTTGCAAGTGTAAAGACAGAAAATGATTGTAAATGACCTAAATTTGTGAAAATAGGCCAGCACGTAAAGATCATGAGGGAAAATTGATAAAGAGACACTACCATCAAATGATCCATGACCTAATAGAATGCAGCTGATCAGATGAGACACCTAAAAATCCAATGAAACAAGAGAATTTTGATCACTGATGGAGGGATGAAGATACCAACACTAACACCAAGAAGGGTCTCTTTAAATGGAAAAGTACTCTAATAACTCAACATAAATCCTAGAAGTCCTCAATGGGGAATTTAACGCAAAACATGATGAACCAAGCATGAAACCCATGCTTAAATAAGTTATATTAATATTAATAATAATAATAATAATAATTTTTCTTTCTTTTGATAAATACATTTCATTATGACCCAAATACAATTTACAAAGACTGAACCTAGTTACATTCTTCAACAGGAAAGAGATTAATGCCTCCGCCTATGAACACAAATATAAACTAGAATTAGAATGGAAAGTTAATCTTGATTCATGGACCATAAATATAGATATGGAAGGTTAATCTTGATTCATGGCCCATAAATACAGATATGGAAGTCAATATACCAAGCACAAAGGAAAAATATTAGAAGAGGGGTATTGATGAGGCAGGAGATACTAAGATGGAGGATGCATCCTCCACCAAGAAAGAAAAGCTCTACGAGAAGACATAGGAGATTGAGGTCAAATTGACCAAGAAGAACCTAGACCAACTATTATTTTAGTTACATTTAGAGGATCCCCAACAAGCTACCACCTCCATTTCAACTGAGGTAGCAATCCTGAGTTCAATTGGAAGCACATTAGTAGCAAGCCCTAAATGGGAGGAAGGGAAGCTAAAAAAGGAGAGGAAAAATAAATTCAGGGATGATATGTTGTCATAGTTTGCCTCCCATTTAGTGCCATATCAGACTAGACTCTTGGATATCCTGGACCAGGAAAGAAATCAGATGAAATTTTCCTTGTATCACCCTTTAGTTTGGTCCCTCCCTTCTGGGCCATAATTTTGAATAATGGACTTTTCTCTGGACATGAATAGTGTCCCCTTGCAAGATAAAATCAAGTTACATAGGAAGGCAGGTGAGATGATCTATAATGAGCTAAGTAAAGAAGCACTGACCATCAGCAAGGTTGAGAAGTTGTTGGAGAAGGAAACTACCAAGATAAAGTAGGAGAAGGCCAAATCAAGAGCCCTCCAGCTCCAAACTCAAGGCTACAAGGATATCAGTATCAATTTGGAGGTGGATCCAAGTGATAAGGCTCCCATAGATGTTATCATCAAGGGGTCATAGTCAGAAATATAGTCACTGGGGCAACAACTTAAAATTCCAGTTGCTAAACATGTACCAATCAAAGAGTTGGCTTGGGTTGAAAATGAGAAGGAAATCGTAGCCAAAAGATTGATAGAAAGAAATAAGGAGGTGGTAGCTCTCAAACTGAAGGTATCAAAAGTGAAACAAAATATTGATTCCCACATGTGTTTTGGTTGTGCTAGACAACCCACAAAACCCCACTGAGCAGTTAACCAAGGTTTTTTTGCTTGAATTCTCTTTAATTAATGATTTTTTCATGTTATTTTCATCCTAGCATATGTTTTTTTCATCATCATTCCCATATCACAAGTGTTGTTTGCACTTTTTTTGTCATATCGCAAATGTCATCTTTTCATGTGGGAATTGCTACCTATCACGTAAAGTGGAGTTTTAAATTGTTTCAAGGGGGAATATTTGTGATAATTAGTTGTACTTATAATGTAGACATTTTTCACACTCATTTTCGAAGTTTCAAGCACTGTCACACAAGTGTCGTCACTGTCATCAGAAATTGTATCTTTTCTATCACACTTGGTAGGAGTAATCGCAAAGTTTTTGCATTAAGGAAGGTATTTTTTCATATGTTCCAAGTGTTCCTTGTGATGTCATCAAGTGATCTAAATGTGTGATCATGCTCAGAGTATCTCTTTTGCTCATCATTATCTCATTGATCTGACACTTAGTCAAAAAAGGAAAACTCCCCAACCGGGCCACTCAGCCTCATTCAGCCCAACCTGAACTGTGCATTATGCAATATCGACCCTTAGGCAACACCCTTGTCCCTTGACACTGTGCAATGTACAGTCCTTTTTCTTCGAGGACTATGCACTACGCAATCACAGTGTTCAAGCTCAACCTATCACCTCCAAAGTTACGCAAACTCTCTCTCTTGCCTAGCCAAAACTGTGAATTACATAGTCTCAAGGCTCATGCATCAACATTGAGCTCCTAAAATGTGCAATTGTGTAATCACCTAGCTTCCTTTGCCTTCCAGAACTATAATATGAAAAATCAGTGCTCAATCACTTAGCTTTGCTCCTACAACCTCTCAGCTGCACAAATAACTTGTCTAGCCCAGCCTGAACTGCACACTACACAGTCACAAGGATCAAGCTTGCCCCTTGAGCTCCTAAGCTACACAATTGCACAATCAATGAGCCCCTTTCTCAGCTTTCCATCTAATCACACTCAGATAGTGGATCATCATGCAACATCTTAGACTAAGGGTTTATCAGACTTAAGTTGTCTTTTCATGAGTGGATTGCAGATAATGGTATTCTTTTGTACTATGATAGGATGATGATGAAGGATATGGAGAAGGAGATCATGCTAGAAGATACCCTTGTAGCTTCAAAGACAAGTTGATTCTTCAAGAGAAGACAGAGGGACATTAATTTGCAACAACAATTAAGGACCAAGACCACATTGAAGATTCCTTATCTTCAAGTCATGAGGAGGAGGAAGAAGAAGAGCATGTTCCATATTTCAAGAATACATAAAGGAAGAAACAACAAAGAGTGACTTGACACTAACATGTCATCATGCATTCCATGTCATTAGTGTCATGTCATGTCATGTCATCAATCATCATGCACCACATCATTCTATGGAATATGTAATTCAAAATTGGAAAATTTATTGTGAAAGTGGAAGCCCAAGAGTCATCCATGTAATGTGAAAAGTCATGTAGGAAATCAAAGAGTCATTAAGAAGTTTAAGCCCCTTTCTTAGCCTAACACCCAGTCACAACTCAGTTAGTGTATCATCATGAATCATCTTAGACTAAGGGTTTATCAGACTGATGTCGATAAAGGAGATGGAGAAGGATACCATGATAGAAGATACCCCTATAGCTACAAAGACAATTTGATCCATCAAGAGAAGACAAAGGGGCATCAGTTTGCAACAACAGTTGAGGACCAAGACCACATTGGAGACTCCTTATCTTCAAGTCATGAGGAGGAGGAAGAAGAAGATCATGTTCCATCTTTCAAGAAGATAGAAAGGAAGAAATAACAAAGAGTGACTTGGCACTGCCATGTCATCATGCATTCCATGTCACCAGTGTCATGTCATCAGTCATCATGTGCCACATCATTCTATGGAATATGTAATTCAACATTGGAATATGTATTGTAAAACTGGAAGTACAAGAGTCATCCATGTAATGTGAAAAGTCATGTAGGAAGTTAAAAATTCATGGAGAAGTTAAACAATCATGAGGGTTGTTATAGACATATTTGGGCACTGCAACCCCAATCACATATGTCCATAAACCAAGGGCTCTCAAACCCTTAAAAGTGTTGCTTCATACCCTAAAATATCAAGGTCAACTGATTACATCATTTCCTAGAAGTTCTCCCTGAAAAATTGCTCAAAACTGGTCAAAATTGGACCATATAGACTGCTCCATGTTGAGGGTGCGATGCATCTCACCTAATACACACAAAGGGTGTGATGCATACTAAAAATCCCTTCTGTAGGGTGCGATAAGTGAGAGCAGACAAATGGCAAAGGCAGTTTGCTAGGTGGAAACTCAAAGAATCTTCTAGAAACTACTCATATGACACTTGCCTCTCTGAATTCGCCTAGGGATGAGTAAGATATCATGAAATCTCCAAGTGGAACCAAGAACTATCAGTGAAATGACACTAATCAAAATCCCAAAAGCTGACTCACTCTCTTGCAAACATCTATATATGGATCCCTCATCTTAGAGATCCAGAGGCTGGAATTTTGTAATTTGTAAGGAAGTGTTGGTTTCTCTTTGAGACATTGTATTGTTGGGTGATCTTGATTTTTATAAGGTGAAGAGGGCTTTCATGCTGGGAGGATGATGTTGGATCAAACAACTTGGTTGTAATCCTCTCTTCTACTACTTCTATCAATAAATCTATTTGAGTTTTCCTCCATATACTTGTATATCTCTAAGTCTTGTATTTATATATGCATTTGTATGGTTAATATACATCTGATCCTATATTGTTTATGGTTATAGATCTCTATGCTTTGATGGTATTTTGCTGCTTTGACTCTACAGGTTTTCTTTGAAGCGGGACAAGTGAGAAAGGAGTGGTGAAAGCTCTATCAAAGGAGAGAGGAAACAAGCAAGGAAACTAGCGAAAGACTGAGGTTGGTACTCTTAGAGGATGACCATTGTGATCCCTGAACACACCTCCATACCCTGCTTGTCCGGGGTTACCTTTGGAGGCTCCGTCGAAGTTGAGTTGAATCATGCCTGCCGGAGGAGGATTCCAGGAGCTTGCTTCCTGTCTGTGCTTATTTGGATTTCTATCTTTAGTTGAGTGATAGTTTATACTCATTTGCCAGTTATCCCATATGGCTTTTTCTTGAGGTAGAGTGGGAAAGTCGTCGGGATGCCATTCCTTGAGCGAGAGAGTCTCCTTGATATTATTGTGGACAAGATTCCACAGTTGTTCCAGCTGCAGCCCTTGATCCTTGAATATTCTACGATTGCACTCTTTCCACAAATTCCACATTAGGAGGCCTGGGATGAGTATCCATAACTCATTGAGAATGGGACTTTGAAAGGAAGCTTGGCTTCCATTATCGATTGTTCCTCTGAGGTCGTTTGGCACTCTTCTTTCCTTTTGACATCGGAATGCTATCTTCTCCCATAGTTTCTTTCCCATTTCACAGTTCTGCATGAGGTGTATTGTTGTCTCTTCCTCCTTTCGGCACATGTAGCACATGGATGGGCCAGAGAAATTCCTTTTTCTGAGTTTGTCCCAAGTTAAAACCCTGTTATGACAAAGAAGCCAAAGAAATGTGGACACTTTCGGCCAGTTGTTTTTATGCCATACTTTTCCCCATACCTTATCTTTGTGCATTTGCCCCTGTATGATTATGTTATAGGCTTCCTTGGTCGTGAAAACTCCACTTTCTCCATGTCCCCATCTTAAGATGTCCGGTTCATCCGAGACTCTTATCTGCCTTTTTTGAAGTTCTGTTTCGAGGAGTTGATGTATCTGTTCTGAGCCATGCGGGAGGAGTTGATGTATGTCTTTCCACTTCCTGTAGTTTTGAGGAGCCTCAGATGTCCAACATTGATTAACTTTGGCTTGATGGTGAATTCCTCTTGCATTATCTGGAAGACCTTGAAGTATGTCATTTATTTTTGGCATTTGTTGCCACGAGTCCTCCCAAAACCGTGCTATATTCCCACTTTTAATTTCCCAGAAGCAGTGTTCTTGGATGAGAGATCGATTTTGTATGGCTGCGTTCCAGATAGCTGATCCCGAGTTTGTCTCAGTCATGCGAAGTCTTTCCTCCAATGGATGGTTGCTGGCATACTTGGCGGTCCAGAGGGAAGCCCATGGTGTGCTAGGATTTGCCAACCATCGCCACCAGATTTTGGCTCCCATTGCTTTGTTATTATGCTCGGGATCTCTTAGACCTATGCCTCCTGCATGTTTGGGTAAGCATACTTTCTCCCACTTTAGAAGAGCCCATTTTCGATTCTGTCCTGAGCCTCCCCATAGAAACCTTCGCTGTAGGTTCTTGATTTCTTTTAGGACCCATTTGGGGGCTGCTAAAATGGAAAAGAGATACAAAGGCATTGATTGTAGAACTGCTTTTATTAGGACTATTCTGCCAGCGATGTTCAGAGATCGATTTGTCCACAGAAGCAAACGGTCTTCTAGTTTTTCTAAGAGATGCCTCCAGGAGGAATGCTTGAGAGCAGAGCTCGTGAGCGGGGCACCTAGATATTTAGAGGGCAGAGAGGTGGAGGTGAAACCCATGATGCGTTCGATAGCTCTTTGAGTGGTGACAGGGGTGTTGAAGAAGTATATTTGGGATTTGACATGATTGATGAGGGCACCTGAAGCTTCAGAGAAAGTGGAAAGAATGGATTTTATGAGGCGGGCTTCTTGGACCGAGGGATGGGCAAAAAGCATATTGTCATCTACGAATTGCTGGTGGGTGTGGACCAGGGAGTTGTGAAAAGAGAGACCTCTTAGCTTTCTGTTGGTCTTGGCTGCTGTAATGCTTCTTCCCAAGCCTTCAGCCATGATAACAAAAAGGAAAGGAGATAAGGGGTCTCCCTGCCTTATGCCTCTAGATGGTCGAAAAGTGGCTGAGGGGATGCCATTAATTAAAACTGAGAAGAAAGCAGATGATATTAAACTGTAGATCCATCTAATCCAAGCGGGAGCAAAGCCAAAAGCCGTTAGCACTTTGTGAATATAAACCCAGCTTAGGCTGTCAAAAGCCTTGGAGAGATCTAGTTTAAGCAACATACCTGGTTTTTTTGTCACCTTTAGAGAGTGAATTAACTCATGGGTGAGAATGATTCCATCTGTGATTTGGCGTCCTTCAACATAGCCAGATTGCTCAGGCGAGATGATGAGGGGAAGAAGCGGTTTGAGCCTGTTGGCGATGACCTTTGAGATAATTTTGTAAATCATGTTACAGAGTGCGATGGGTCTGTATTTGTCCGGTTTGTTGGAGTCTTCTCCTTTGGGAACTAAAGCAATGAAAGTAGCATTTAGTCCTGGATACATCCACCTGAGCTCTCTGGATTCCTCTACCACCTGCCAGACTTCATTGTTTATCAGGTCCCAGAAACGGTGGAAGAAGTTTGCCGTGAAGCCGTCCGGGCCGGGCGCTTTTCCTTCTTTCATCTGTTTTGCCGCCTCTTCAACTTCCTGCATAGTGATGGGTTGAATCAGGAGATTGTTGTGCTCCTCCGTGATGACCTTGGGTATGTTCTGAGTGAGACGGTTGATTGCTGGCATTCGATTAATTTCGGGTTCTTTGTAAGCTTTTGTGAAGTGGTTGGTGAATTCCTTTTCTATTCCTTCATGTGTTTCAATCTTCTCTCCCTGCTCATTGTTAACATGAGTAATTTGATTTATCATTCTTCTTTGGACTGTAGTTTTGTGAAAGAATTTGGTATTTCTTTCCCCGCTTTTGAGCCATCTTATACGGGATTTCTGCCGCCACAAGATTTCCTCTTGCTTTGCTCTTTCTAAGATCTTTGATTCTATATCTTGTTCTTGTTTGGAGAGTTCCTCTGTTCGCCCACCCGTGATAATTGTTTGTTGTATTTTCTTCATTTCTGTCTGGAGTTGAGCCTGAGCTGCAAAAATGTTGCCGAATGTCTTATGGTTCCAGTTTTTGATTTCCTTTTTGAGATTTTTAAGTTTTTGTTGGAACCTGGCCATTCTTGAGCCCTCGGTTGGATTGAAACTCGTCCAGCATGTTCTGACCACCTTCTCAAAATCTGGATGAGTGAGCCAAAATTCCTCAAAACGAAAAGGGCGTCTGAGGTCTCGACCAGGCCTGTTCCATTGGAGTTCTATGGGCCAATGATCCGATCCAGAGCATGGGATTATGGAAGCTGTAAATTCTCCCCCAATATGAGTAGCATTATCAGAAATGAGGAACCGATCAAGGCGCAATGCTATTTGTTGCGCTCCTGTTCTCTTATTTGTCCAAGTGAAGATTCCGTTGCTGGTTGGGACATCCATAAGCCAGTTGCTGTTTATGAAGTTCTTTAGAAAACCGTCATCACTATTTGAGTTTCTTTTGCCTCCTCTTTTTTCGTCCATACTGGCTATCAAGTTATAATCTCCTCCAGATATCCATAGAGGAAGAGGCCGATCTCTATTGAGTTCCGATAATGTATTCAAAAGTTGATTTTTTTGGGTTGTTTCCTGTGGGAAATACACATTAGTTAGCGTTCCATGAGCATTCGTACCTGAGAGATGGAATGTGGCTTGAATGAAGTTTCTATTAGCTTGAGTATTGCTGAGGTGTATTGTCCGGGCATCCCAGAGAATGGCTAAGCCTCCGGATGTGCCATGTGCATCTACTGCTGTTACTAGCCCTCCCGGCCAGGCCTTCGTAGCTATTCTTTCCAGAACTGCTGAGTTACATTTCGTCTCCTGCAAAAAAAGAATGCTTGGTTTTTCTTGCTTCAACATGTTTTTTAGGATTCTTCCTTTTTTGGGGCCGTTAAGCCCTCTAATATTCCAAGAGATTAACTTCATTGAGAAAGGTTGGGGTGGGCATTGAAGTACTTAGTCAGTTTGGCATATCGCCCTGACTCCACCAGAATCTCTCCTATCTTGATTGTTCTTTCTAGGGTGGTCTTCCGTCCCCTTTTTTTGCTATCCTTTGATTTAAACTTGCCGTCCCATGGACTGCCAATCTGTACCCCTAGAGAATATTTCTTCTGTGCTCTTTTTAATACTGCTATTAGATTATCCACCTGTTGTTCCGGGATTTTTTCAAAGTTCTCTGTACTGCATGCTTGTTCTAGACCTGGGATATCCAGCTCCCCGATGTCTAGGGTCTCCAGGTCCTCGTCCATAACTTGGGGCGATTGAAGAATGTCTTCAGTTTCTGTCGAAACTCTTCCACTTAGTTGTGTGTATTCCATATCCATTTTTTCCGTTGACTTTGACATATTATTTTGATGCTCTTTCCGGTGCTCTTGATGGGCGATATTTTTCCCTCCTTGCATTGATGTTTCCCCCGTTTGGTGTTGCCGGGGTGTTTCATCTTTCTCCTGTTCCTCGTCCGAACCCTTCTCAGCTATTTTGTTTAGAGGATCGAATCTATTGCTGGATGCTGCCTTGTAGCCAGGGTTTGCCTTGGGATTATTGGCGGGCTTTCTGTTTCCTCTTCTTCGATTGACAACCTTTGTGAATCCATCAGGAGAATGATTGCTCGATTTATCCGGCATAGAGGTTGGCTTATTTAGTGGGCAATCTCTATACAGATGTCCTATTTCATGGCATTTTCTACAACGAAAGGGAACCTGTTCATAGTCTATGACTTGAACCCATTCAGAGTCTTCGTGAAAGAAGCTTACCGTATCTGGCAAAGGTTGTTTGAGATCCATGTAGACACATATTCGGGCATAGGAGATCTGCTTGCGAAGTCTTGTTTCCTCGGCTATTCTGACAAATTCGCCAATAGCATTGCCAATCTCCTTCAGTGAAGTTTCCTCCCAATATTCCATAGGCAAAGAGTAAAGCCTTATCTAGACTGGCGCTGCACTCAAATCCTCCTTGTCTGGGTTGAATCTTTCCACCCAGCCTTTGAGAAACAGGCCCGCCGAGTTGAAGAAGTATGGCCCTCCTTCTAGGATTCTGGTTCGATCTTCTAAACAGTTGAAAACAGCAGTGAAGAAGCCCTTTGCTCCCAGATGCAGAGTTATGTCCCCTTTTGGATGCCAAACAGTGCTGATCCAAGCCCTTAGAGCTCGTTCTGTGGGCCAAATCCCTATAAACTTGCCGATCAATGCGTGATCCCGCATATACTGTATTCGTGCGTTGATTCTTTCGCTTGGGAAGTACACCTTTGGTCGATTAGCAGCAACAGGTTTGCAGGTTGAAGAACTTGCTTTATTCCTGGTCTCTGTCTCAGAATCTTTATCCCTCTGCTGACTGTTTTGCCCGGTCCCTTTGCTGACCTCATTTAGTTTGTTTCCATCTGTCGTTTGTCGTTCTCTCGCAGTCGGAGAGGGGGGAGGCTCATGGTCCTCCCCCTGAGGGGGGAACATAGTTCCGACGCTTATGAAGCCGTCCACCAGCGCTCTGCTACACCGGTGATTGCCGCAGATCTCTGGCTCGACAGACCTGCCGCCTGCAGGGTACTATCAAAACCCTAAGAAGACCCGTGATGTTCCATTCGCCTCTCTCAATCGTATTGATCTCTTTATATATTATATTCCCAATAAAAATAAAATACTTTAATGGCATACACAACAATTTGATAAAATATATTTATTACTCATTATTACATTCCTAAAAATATATACATATCAAACTTTAAATACTAAAATTCAAAGTATAAACAAATAAATTAATATTAAAAAATTCCTATAAATAAACAAACCCAAATTATTTGATATACGGCATAATAATGATTCAAGACAACGACAACCATCATTTCCATATCATTTGATGGGTGGGAAAACTACTCAATCACAATTAGAGGATTTCATAAAAAGATGCGAAGCAACCTATAAGTACAAATTTTAAAAATAGTTATTGGTTAATTTTTTAATACTAGTTATTAAATAAAAAACCACTTTTACATATATCATAGTTTTATGTTATGAGGTTTTTTTTTTTTATAGTTTAATTTATTCGAAATTTTGTAGGGACTTTTTAATCATAAGTTCAAGTTGTAAAATTTCTACAATCTCAATGTTTTAATGGTTTTTCAATGTGAATCTATATAGTCAAAAATCTATTTTAAATCACAAAAAATAAAATCTGGTTTAAAAAATTGTTGGATTTCACCTAAAACTTCAAAAAATAGGGAGTTGTCTTTACTGCGACTTTTTGGAGTTTCATCTAGCTGAAAAATTTGTGTTGAAATTTTGAATTGTGTTATTTAAACTAATTTTTTTCACTGTATATGTGGATTCAACACCCTCAAAAACCCTTCTGGGGTTACACATCAGACTTGTGATTTCAATGAATTCCTGCTGGATTTTAGAGAAATTAGACCGGAAAAATCCACTAGAAAAACTTCCAAAAATAGCACTAAAAACAACTAGAAAAAATAGCATGTTTAACAATGCCTTTTACAAATATGTAATAGAAGCAATTGAGTTTTATTTTGCTTGCTAGATTATGTAAGTTGTGAGATCACTCACAACCCCAACCTATGGTTTGACAACCCCAACCTATGGTTTGAGTAGCCATGACCCGCGGATATTTAAGCACTCACCAAAGTTGGGCCACAACAACCCTTAACATAAACGTATTTTTGCCCACAAAAATTTAAACCAGTAATCTTTACATCAGATTTTACCTTCACAAGACATCTGCCAATATCTACTATAAATTCGGTAAAGAAAAGTAATTGAAATTAAAATTTATAATGCAAAAATAAATAATAAAATTTGCTAATTTACTATAAACTCAGTAAAGAAAAGTAATTGAAATGAAAATTTATAATGCAAAAATAAATAATCAAAATTGCTAATATAGAGTAGAATAATTTAAAACTAAAAGATATTTAATATAGAGTAGAATAATTTAAAACTAAAAGATATTTAAATATATAAAATTTTCGTTTTAATATTATGTTTAAAAATGACTTCGGTAGATTAATTTGAATGCTGGTTTATTTTAAATGGTAAATTTTGAAGAATAATTTAAAACTAAAAGATATTTAAATATATAAAATTTTCGTTTTAATATTATGTTTAAAAATGACTTCGGTAGATTAATTTGAATGCTGGTTTAATTTAAATGGTAAATTTTGAAAATCAAAAGCTTTAAATAAACATAGGTAAATTTTGTAATCAAACAATAAATTTCAAGATCCCCGTACGGACAAAAATAGAATATCTAAATTTCCTTAAATGCAAATGTGAATATAATATCTAACTTTCCTTAAATGTAAATATACGTTTTAAAAGACAACCCTTATAAAGTTCGAACATATAAGGAAATTTTGACCAGTGGAGACTGGATTACAAAATGGTTTTTAATTTGTCTGCCAATGAAACTATAGGTTTCTCATTATTATATTTGATTGTGGAGCCAATAACATTTATTCGGAAACAGATCGCTAACGACATGACGGGGAAAAGACAGGCATCAATTTCACAGTAATCGAAGTTGAAATATATTATTATTTTTTAATAATAAACAAAAATCCGAGACAGGAGGGGTCGATTGCTCCGTTACACGTAGCCAAAACAATTGGAAGAGGTGTTAAAAGTGGAGAGGTAGGGCTTGGGAGAGACGAGTCGTCAGGAATCGAAAACGGAACCTTCTGGACAGTCGAGATGCTTCGAGTCGAGGTGCTACGTTGAACCTTTTGAACAAAGACTCTAACCCCTCAAACGGCTGCTCTCGGGACAGGAAGAAAAACAAGATTGGGACGGCTGCTCTCGGGACAGGAAGAAAAAGAAGACTGGGAGTGTCTTTTCTACGCCACAGGGAACTTTGTTTCGGTCGGACTCTAGATTTGGTGAAAGGACAATGTAAGAATCAAATTTCTGTGCCTGTTTTTGTTGCAGTTTTCCATTTCTTACTTTCCGAGTTTTTCTTGAAGTTTTGGCTAAATACAGGACTGGAATTTCACTTTGGAAAAGCTGTTGGAAAAATTTGGTACAGGATGAAATTTCAAGTTTTAGGGAGTTTTACCTCAGTTTGATTAGATCGGTGTCATTTGGTTCAAATGTGCACAGTATGCTGGTTTCTTTTATGGTTTTTGTTTCAAGATTAAGATTTGCTTCACATATTTGTTAATAGAGGCAATCTCTGTTTTAAGCTTTATCCTTTTAACAAAGGCAATATTTGTTTAAAAATTCTTATTTCCTCGGGCGTTTTATTTGGCACGATTTTGTCAGTACCAAAAGTTTAAAGTACGGACTGTGTCAACACCAGGAAATTTAAATTATGCTCGGGCTCTGCATTGAGAATCCATAAAATAATCAAAATCTGGCAGATGTGGATCATTTAAATGTCCATAGAAATGCATTTAGAACAAACGTTAAAAGTATATTTGGGGTATGTATTTTTTTAAATGACGAAGTATAGAAAGTGAAGCGATGACATATAGTTCATCTGGTAGAAGAGACTCGCTTAAAAATTAAAAGTCTAAAGAACTTGACAAAATGTCGCTCAGAATTTATTTCAGATTTCTGATGTCCGAACGAAATTCTAAAGATTGTATGTTCAGTATACAAAATTCTTTGAACGAGTGAAAACAAATAATTTTACAACTAAATATATAAATTTATTATTTTGTAAAATCTGGAATTTTAGTCACAGGACGTTCATATGCTCGAGGAAAATAGGTTCATTTAAAAAGCTCAGACATTTCTTTTCTTGTATCGCAGGTTAAGTCATTTAATTATTTTTCTATGCAGATTTCAAGGAGTTTTGACTCTTGGACTCGGCCGATCCCCTCAAATTTATCTGTCTGTTGGAGTATCCATCTTATCTTTTGCGATGTCCGAAACAACTGAAAATAAATCGCCCGGCTGTTCCCCGTTTCAGACCTTTGAAATGGAAAACAGAACTTCTATAAAGCTTGAGCAGAGTCCATCCCATGCAGAAATGCAAGCCGCTACGGCGATTCCAGCGCAAGGGAACGAAGTGGCTTCCATCAGGAAGCAGGTGAGGAGGAAAAAGAAAGGTGAGGAGGAAAAAGAAAACTGCTGAAGCTGAGTCCCTCGATTGGTTTCCCAAAGGATGGGAAACAGAGATAAAATACTGAGAATCTGGCGCGACAGCAGGTTCAACTGATAAGGTATACTTTAGGGTTGTGATGCCTTTGTAAGAAAACCTAGTTCATAATGGATAAAAAATGTCTCATTTTAATTTACACTAATAAAATGGTTGTTTTCTGTAGTATTATGTCGAAGAAGCTACCTGCTATCGATTCCGATCTAAGCGGGAAGTTAAATCGTACCTAGAATCTGGCAAGAAGCCCAAACCGAAGTCTAGGTTGCTGGGAAGTGTCAAAGATGAAGCATCTGCTGCTCCACCGACAACAAATTCACTGATTTTTAGAACTCCTGATTTAAATGCTCCTCCCCAAAGAGAGGCGGAATTGGAACATGTGAAAGCTCTAACGAAATCAAAACAACAACGTCCTGCTTCAGGTATAGTCTCAAATCTAATGAACGTGGAATTTGTTCTTATCAATGCGTAAGATATTCTTGTGTTTTCTGCAATTTTTAAAAACTTTTTTTTTTGGCACCAGCTTATGGTTTGGTACTTCTTACATGTGTAGATGCTGCGTGTCAATATACATTAGTATTTATGATTTATCTTGATAAGATGTTCAAGTTTAAAAAATGATGCTTGTTTATTTGACAAGATTTGAGCATTTTTTTTCTTGGCGAACACTGAACTTTAGCTGCGTAAAGAAGTTTCAAGCTGTATTTAAGCATAGCTAGAATTAGTTATCATGCCTTTGGGAAATGGGATAGGTCATTGACCTTGATATGTTATCATGCCCTAGGTTTTACTACTCCTTGGAACATCCATAGATACTGGTAATTCATCTCTCCCTCTCTCTTTTATTGTACTCTTGCCAATCTAACCTTCATGTCTTTTCAGCCGGTATATACGTTTAATAAATTAAGTTAGATTAGCGAACTTTATTCGTCTGATTAATTTCTAGCTTTTTTCAGATAAGTCACTAATAGACTAAACTGTAACTAGCTACTATTTGTTTTTCGTGCTCGTAATGTATCTTGTGGATAATTAAAGTCAAAAACAAAAAAGGGGCGACTGATAGACGAATCCAGCCATCACGTTCTCATGGACAAGTATCGTTAGAGCCATCTTCCTATGTTTGTGTTTGTCTCTAAAAGGAGAATTAATGTTATAGAATGTGTTTGTCTTCAACACATTCTTGAGTAGTCTTATTTTTATGTTATTTTGTTGTTGGCGCACATCCCATTAGTGCTGTATCATATTGTATCAAACCAGTATGCCTTAGGCTTCCGGAGCCAATCAAGAAGGAAAAGGGATCCTACGGGCTTCCGCAGCCTTTCACAAACAAGCAGTGGCTCCCTCTACATGGGTCAACGGGGATTTGCTTCCTTTATAACCAATCAGTAGGGATCTGCTCCGTTTACAGGATTTCTTAACCCAGCAACCAGGGATTTATTCCCTCCCCTATAAGAATCTATAGCGTATAGCGTATCTCCCGCTGGAATCAGGTCCCTGAGCTCAAATTTTATGTAATGGGTAGTTCTACTTAGTGAAATGAAAAGCAATATACCATATTAAACATTGACCCCATGCGGTGTTCCTTAACCCTTGAGAATTGAGACAAAACCAGATATACAGAGAGACAAAACCGGATATACAGAAAATTAAATAGCAGTGTAACCACAAACAAGAGACAATAAAATGAAATATGTAAAGATGCCCTTGTACATTTATAATCCAAAGAAGAATACATATTTACATGCCTCTTAAGAGGACAAGTGGACGCTTCCACTGAGGAGGAGAGCGCTTCCACTGAGGAGGAGAGCTCTAGATACACAAGGAGAGCTGCAGAGACAATACTACAAAAATTCCAGTGTTGTATCTCTTTAAATAAGTTTTACGTAGCAACACTAATGGTTAACAACTACATAATGGGTCTTATGCATCCTTCTATAGTGACTAACCATCCACTATTATTCAATGGGCTTTATCTTTACATTGAATATCCATCCACCACTATTCAATGGCTTTATTCAAAGATGATGATTGCATACAACAATTAAGGAACTCGTATGTAGCATGAAGTAGGGAGGTTAGGGTGGAACCTCGCCTTTCAAATTAGTGTTGTCTTCAAGGTTGAATATGAGGAGATTGTTTCCTACCCTTGGAAGTCCCATTATAAAATCCATAATGATGTTAACCCATCTACGTGATGGGACTAGAAGTGGATGCAATGTCCTTGGTGCCTTTACCATCTTCTCGTAGCCACATGTCAGTTTTCATCCCTTCCTAAAAGAAATGGTGTTTAGTTAGTACATATGTTTTATGAAATCTAAAGTGGCCTGTTGTAGGTGATGAAGTAGATTCCTCTAAGATTCTGTTTCGAGGAAGTATTATTTACTGTTAAGTTTAGCTATGTTCTATCTTTAGAGCAAATTTACTTCAATTTTCCATATTAGCTCAATATCAATTCCACATTAGCAATCACATTTAACAAGATAGTAAAATGCAGATAGAACTTAAACATAAATCACAAAAAACAAGCCAAGACAAGAGGACACAAGATGTGGCATGAGCTAGGGACAAACCCCAATGTGGGGAAACCCTTGATCAATTCTTCTTATGTTCTTCAATAGTTCAGCAGAGAGAGAGAAAATAGTTGTTAAAATTGGAAACTAGGACCAAACTCCATGTGGGTCATCTTACTTATGGCAGCTGATATTTTCCTTGGATCCCTCTCATCGAGAGGTGTAGGATTGATCTAAATATCATCTGATTCTGATAAGTATTCATGGAGTTATGAATTTATTTGTGTTATAAGCCAATTCATCAAGGTCGGCCAGCAACCAAATAAACCCCACACGTGCTCAACGTTTTAGTATAAAAGGAGATGACTTGAGAGTTATTTCTGACACACACTTCTATCTTGATTTCTCTCCACTTGTCTTGGGTTTTAGTGGAAGAGAAATCTGGGAGTGGAAGCCCTAGACTTTGGAGGAAAAGAGGTTGCCCTGGATGCAGATAGAAGGCAACCCAGTGGAAGGCAACCCTAGACACAGATGGAAAGAAGCCCTAACATTGTCATAAAGAAGCCCTAACTATGTCCTAAAGGAGCCCTAGATGTTGTCCTAAGGAAGCCTTAGCCACAGTCCTAAGGAAGCCCTAGCTACAGTCCTAGAATACCCTAGGCACATTCATCTAAATGAGGTTTGTTCACACTAGGGTAGGCCGCATTTCATAAGGGAAATTCTAGGCCAGATTTGAGGATGGTTAGGGATTGTTGTGTGCCCTAACGAGTCCCAGAAATTACAACAATAATGAAGTGACAAACAACAATGTTTGTGTGGAGGGTTGGCAACAAAGGAAGTTGGGACAACAACGTCACATGGTGCAGCAAAGGAAGATGGGACAACAAGGTCACATGGTGCAACAAAGGAAGATGGGACAACAAGCAATCACAGGAGCAGTAGTGGCACCAGTGGGATAGTTGCTGACTAGTGCAACAAGCATAGGACAGCGAGGTACATAGTGCTATATAAATGCATGGGTACATAGTGTTGTATAAATGCATGGGACAACAAGGTACATAGTGTTGTATAAATGCATGGGACAATAAGGTACATAGAGCTGTATAAATGCATGGGACAACAAGGTACATAGAGCTGTATAGATGCATGGGACAACAAGGTACATAGAGCTGTATAGATGCATGGGACAACAAGGTACATAGTGTTGTATAATTGCATGAGACAACAAGGTACATAGTGCTGTATATATGCATGCGACAACAAGGTACATAGTGTTGTATAGATACATGGGACAATTGTGACATGGCAACAAAGGTACATGGGACAGTGGCAAGCATGGACAACATGAAAAGCATGGTGTTGCAAGCACATGAGACATGTTGTATGACAACATGGTTATGATACATGAGACAACAGTGCAGCAGTATGATGTGTACAACATGGCCATGAGGTCCAGCATTGTGATGATGGGTGCAGCACGGTGAGGTGCAGAGTGATGACGATATGCAACAAAATGATAGGTGAAAGAGTCACCTTGGAGAATCAGTTGAAGTAACATGTCTTCAACTGATCTCATGTATCATCTTCTTAGAGATGATTTATGCTCTTATCTAGATAAGTCGAAGTGTTGACTTCTGTTGTAAATGTACTATCTATCTCTCTCTCTCTGCTGAACTATTGAAGATCATATAAGAAGAATTGATGAAGGGTTTCCCCACATTGGGGTTTGTCCCTGGCTAGTGCCACATCTTGTGTCCCCTTGTCTTGGCTTGTCTTCTGAAATTTATATTAATGTGATATTTGCAGTTTACTTTAATGATGATGTTGTTGGAAATAATATTGAGAGGGGGCGGGGTGAATCAATATTAGCAAGTCGATAATATTTCATTTCCATAATCAGATTCATATATGCTACTTCAGTTAATGGAACTTACATGTATACGCAACTGTATTTAAGGCAACTAGTGTATATCCTGCAAACTTATGGTTCAGTTAATTTATCATATAATCAATGCATCAGAACCATATAAATAGTAACCAGGTGTAGTAAAATAGAAGAGACAATCACACACACATGAATACAAGATATAAGGTGGAAACCCAATATGGGTGAAAACCACCTGCTGCAATAGACTCTATCTTCTTTTAATAAAAAACTTTTTTTACAATTTTTTTACTGGTGCAGTCTTATACCAGTACGCAGGGTTCTACCTACAAAAGGCTACAACCTTCTCCCATTCTCCAACTTCTCCTGGAAGGGAGCTACAACCTCCTAGCTCTTGTAATAGCTAATATGTTTACTAGTATGTAGGTGTTGGCCTACAGAAGGCTACAATCTTCTCTTCCCTTCCAGGGATCACGTTTCATAAATTTTCAGACTGGATCCATCAATAACATCATTCAAACATCAAATACATCTGCATCAATCAATATCCTTTGCACCAACCACAACTGAATCAATCAATCACTTTTCAGAATGTTGTAACCAAAATACAGTAACCAGAAACAATAACCAAAACCCAAAACACTGTAACAACAACCAAAAGTAGCTAAAACATATTTTATGAGGTATATGCTACTTCAATGTGTTGAACCTGCGTGCATATGTACTTTTCTCAAGGCGAACTTGCATACAAATCTGCAAATCAATTTTAAGATGTATACGTTGTTTTGATATGCATAACCAGCGTGTATACGTGCCTTTTCTAAGGTGAACCTGCGTACATATCTATAAATGATGATTTAAACTTTACAACAATTCCAGACTTCAGTTATACCCAAATCATCATATTTATAGTCTACAACATGCGCCAGTTATTTAGATAAAAGATCAAAACACACAAAGATACTTCACTTTAAGCTTTAAGATCTTGACCCATCATTAGATCTTATCCTTCCTCAAGCGCTAAGGTTCATCCTTGATTCAGATCTAGTTGTGCAACATAACCCAATAACCTGTATTCTAGATCTCGCTCTTCATTAGATATTCAATACATGAGTGCCTTTGCTTAATGATCTTCTCATCCTTTTATAGTCTTAGGCCTTACTCAATACCATGGACCAAAACCACTTAGAACCAATACCTTGGACCAAATACCTGGGGTCAACACTTCGGACAGGATACCTTAGACCAATACCATGGATCAAAATACCATGGACCAAATACCACAGACCAAAACTAAGTTTTCCAACATGTACGCGCCTTTCCTTCCGTGAAAGTGCGTGTGTACGCAAGACGCGCCTTTTGGTATGCGAACACGCGTGTACATGCGACTTGGTCAATGAGGAACCTGCGTATACCTCTCTTTCTTCATTCTGGGAGTCTTAACTATCATTTGTCATCTGAGTGAGTTGCCATCAAGGACAACACCTGTGTCATAGTGCCAAATCTGTGTCATAATGCCAACAATCTCCCCCTTTGGATTTGATGGAAACCCCAAGTCACTCTCCCCCTTCGTCATCAAGGGCAAAGGGTTATGCTCCCCCTGAGTACATGTTGAATGCTTTGAAATGCTGAAGAGTGTTGATTGAGATCCATGCTCGAGTCCATGCTCCCACTGAAAATAAGCAAGGTCTACAAAAATATGTTCTAAAAGAAGAACATGAATCAATACATCATAAATGACCTTCCTATCACCAATGACTCATACATACATCCATCTCCCAACGAAGAGGGGATATACCAAGTTTGACTCATCCACCCAACCAAATGGGGATATACCAAATGTTTATACATGTCAAAACAAGAACATTAAATCATCCATCCCATGCATAGTCGGGAACCAAAATAGGTCGTTTCATGACCTTGACATTAAAAGATATACATGACATAGAGACCAAATATCTGACACAAGACCATGATAGTTATTGAAGCAACATTTTTCAATCACCATCTAGACCAACAACCATGATCTCCCCCTGAACATGTTCCTCCTGCATAAAAAACAATTGTGAATTTGTACCAAAATCTTCTAAGACAATGCCAACAATGCATTATTAGAAGTATATGCTCCCCCTATTCCAGATGATCACTGTCGAACCCATATCAGACTCCTTTCATCCTGAGTCTAGCCCACTTTTTTTCTTCAAACCAACATATACGCGACTGTATCCACGGAAACCAGCGTATGTATGTGGATATGCTTCATGGAACTCGCGTATAACCGCTTTTCTTTGAAACGGATAAATTTTAACCGTAAGATGATGCATCAACTATTTCCAGCTTCTGTCTGAGATATTCGAATGTCTCTCTAGGCAGTGGTTTGGTGAATATATCAACAACTTGTTCTTTGGAGGCAACATACTCCAATTTGACCTTTTGTTCAAGCACTTGTTCATGTAGAAAATGATATTTGATGGGTATGTGCTTGGTCTTGGAATGCATGACTGGATTCTTTGAAATACTGATTGCACTTGTATTATCACATAGAATGGAGATGGGTGGAGTACATGTGATCTTAATGTCTTACAATGTTTGCATCATCCAAAGGAGTTGTGTGCAGCAAAATGCAGCAGCCACATATTCTGCTTCAGCTGTAGATAATGCAATTGAACTTTGCTTCTTGCTGAATCAAGATACTAATCTGGAACCCATATAGAATGCACCACAACTAGTGCTTTTTCTGTCATCAACGCTTCCTGCCCAATCTGCATTTGTATATGCATGAAGTGTAAGATCTGTATCTCTAGGATACCATAAACCAAAATTCTGTGTTCCTTGAAGATATTTGAAAATCCTTTTGACTGCCTGAAGGTGTGATTCCTTTGGCTTGGCTTGGAATCTTCCAACTTTTCTCACTGCATGCATGATGTCTGGTTGGGTACCTATTAGATAAAGCAGACTACTAATCATGGATCTACAGGTTGGTTGATGTACTGCTGCTAATTTATCATTTGAGCTGAGACTACATCCTATTACCATAGGGGTACATATTGGTTTAGAATCTTCCATGCCATATTTTTTTAAGATCTTCTTGAGATACTTGGTTTGTGACAGAAAAATACCATATTTCTTTTGTTAAACTTGTAGACCAAGAAAATATGTGAGCTCACCAAGAAGGGACATTTCAAATTCTTGCTGCATTACCAAAGCAAATTTTTTACTCATGGCTTGTTCATTGTTACCAAAAATGATATCATCAACATACACAACAAGTATTAGAAATTTATTATTATCAATCTTTGTATATAGATTGCTATCAGTTGATCCTTTTGAAAAACCTTGTTGATGGAGATATTTGTCAAGATGATAATACCAAGCCCTTGGAGTTTGTTTTATACCATATAGAGCCTTCTTGAGTATGCGTACAAGTTTTGGATCATTTCCAAGAATGAATCCATCTGGTTGCTCAATATATACTTCTTCTTCTAAGTCCCCATTAAGAAAAACATATTTTATATCCATTTGGTATACTTTGAATTTCTGAAAACTGGAAAGAGCAAAGAACATTCTTATGGCTTCAAGTCTTGCAACAGGTGCAGAAGTTTGTTCAAAATCTATACCTTCTTGTTGAGCATACCCTTTACAAACAAGTATGGCCTTGTTTCTAATAACTTCTCCATTTTCATTCAGCTTTTTTTTTAATATCCATTTGGTTCCTATGATATTCTTATCATGAGGTTTAGGAACTAATTCCCAGGTATTATTATTTTCAATCTACTCGAGCTCTTCACTCATGGCCTTGATCCAACATTCATCTTTGCATGCTTCATTTACATTTTGAGGTTCGATGGAGGAAAGCAATGCTAGATAGCTTGAAGCTTCTGTAATAGTTCTTCTTGTCTGCACACCTGCCTCTTTCTGTCCCAAAATTTGAGTCGCTGGATGATTTTTCTTAACATACCTGGATGGAGTCTTTTCTTCTACTGTTATCTGTTCTTCTGGTGCTTCATTGGATTCTTCTTTAGAATTAGTCTGATTTGATGTGGAAGGATAATCCTCATTTTCTCCACAATCTTCGGTTTTTACCTGCTTTGGATTTTTGCCTTCTTCATCAACCACAACATCAATACTTTCAATAATTTTCCCAAGTCTTTTATTATAACACTTATATCCTTTACTTCGAGAAGAGTAACCAAGGAGAATGCCTTCATCTACTCTGGGTTCAAACTTGCCAAGTTTTTCATCAGTCCTTTTTATGTAACATTTTCTTCCAATTTTTTTTTAGTATTTTACAGTAGGAGTCTTACCATACCAAAGTTCGTGTGGAGTTTGAGTGATGTTTACCCGAACATTTGCTTTGTTGAGAATAGTGAAGGCAATGAATGCAACTTCACCCCAGAAGGTTGCAGGAGTTCCAGACTCATCTAGCATAGCACGAGCCATTTGTTGAACAGTTATGTTCATCCTTTCTACCACTCCATTTTGCCGAGGAGTCCTTGCAGTGGAGAATTTCCTTTTTATTCCATGTTCTTTACAAAAGTCAAAGAATTCATCCGAGGTAACCCTCCTCGATTAGATCTGAGACATTTGATTTTGCGATCTGATTCATTTTCAACCAGGGCTTTGAAGGCTTTGAATTTTTCAAATGCTTCATCTTTATGCTTTATAAGCCGTATCCAACACATTCCGGAAAAATCATCAATGGACAATATAAAGTATTCCTCTCCACAAGGTGACTTTTTCCTTGATGGACCACATAAATCAGTATGAACAAGTTCAAGAGGCTTACTAGCTGATCCTTCCTTTTTAGAGAATTGCGACTTGATTTGCTTACCAAATTGACATGATTTTCATATTGTATTTTATAGAATGCTTATATCAGGAAGATCATGAACAACTTGGAATTGCTTGCTTTTCTTATTTGAGAGAAGCTTAGATGCCCCAATCTTCTGTGCCATAGCCAGTGTTCATCATTTTTGCTTAGATAGAACTGTTGTTGTCCTCCCTTGAGTATATATAAGTTGTTTGGAGTTCTTATACCTTTGATCACGGTTTCTCCTGTATCAAGCTCACGAACAACACATCCATTTCATCGAAATACTACTTCATTTCCTTGATCACACATTTGACTGACACTCAACAGGTTATGCTTTAGGCCATCAACATACATAACATTCCTAGCTTTAACTTTTTCTTTTAAAAGAACAAAGCCTTTACCTTTTATGACAACACGAGTGTCATTTCCAAATGAGACCTTCTTTTCCTTTTCTAAGGTATTATATGATTGAAGTTTCTCTTTATCACTTGTCATGTGTTTCGAGCATCCACTATCGATGTACCACTGATTTTCTTTTCCTTCTGCATACAGGGCTATACCACATCTTTCTGTTTGTGCTTCTTTCTTTTTCCATATTTTTGGATTTAATGCAGTTTTCTCCTTCTGAGATGTTTGCTGAAATTTACTCCTACATTCAGATTCTTCATGACCAAAGTTGTTGCAGATAGGGCATTCTATTTCATTTTCAAGAAGAGAAAAGTTATTCTAGGTCTGTTTCATGATCCCCGTCACATTTCTTTGATTTTGTGCTTCTCTAGTCATGATGGTCTTTTAAGCAACACGTTGAGCAGCTTTGTGTCCAAAGTTATGACATGAAAAACATTGGCCATTAAAGAAGTTCTTGCGATCATCGAATCTACTGACCTGGTGATTGTAATTGCAATTGATATTCATTCTTGAGGCAGATTGAGAATGATTTACCTGGGGTTTGTAGCTTCTGTTCATCCTTGAAGTAAATTGAGCCTGATTTACCTGGTGATCTACTTTATGCCTTTGTTGTCGATTGTCAAACTGTTCACTGCTCTTTGCTGCATCAAGATAGATTTTAGTGGAGGTTGATGGCTTCTATGCTTGGGATGCTTCTTCATTGTATCCAAGCCCTATCTTTATCATAAGAGAATGCTACACTTAGATAATTTCATTTAAAGTTTCTGATCCTTTAGCAAATCTAAGATTGAGAGCTTTTGTTTTCTCAATATCCTTTCTTAGACCCACAATTTCACATTCTAGATTTTCATTGTGTTTTTCTCTTTCAGCAAGTTGGAATGTCAGAGTATCTATAATCATATTCTTTTCTTCTAAACAGACTTTGAGTTTAGAGATTTCTTCATAAAGGTCATCTTCATCTAAAGCATCCAAGAAATCATCATCTTCAAAATCCATTAGAAGTCTATAGTCATTACTATTTTTATCTTCATCACTATTTGATAAACCATCACTATCTTCATGAGTATAGTAGCTCTTCTTACTTACACTTTGTTTTCTATTCCATTTTGTTGATTCCTTACCTTTATCAAGCTTATCTTTATGAGGACATTTGGTAGCATAATGACTGACTCTTCCACAAGCAAAACATTTGAAAGGTATTTTACCTCTGAATTTCTTGGAACCTCGTTGAAGGTTCTTGAAAAAGATTGCTTTTTCTTATCCTTCTGAAATATGTCTTGATTCATGGAATTCTTCTCTTCCTGAAGCTTTGAATGCGGCTTCTCTCATATCTGATGGACCTCCTTTTCTCATTTCGAAAGCAGTTAAGATTCCGTGCAGCTGTGTCATAGTAATAGTCTGAAGATCCTGCTTTTCTTCTATGGCAGATACTTTTGATTCAAACTTAGTAGACAAGGATCTTAAAGCCTTTTCAACTAAAGTAACATCTTTTATCTCTTCACCCAAGTTCTTCATGCAATTAACAATCTCATCTATGCGTAAGAAGTAACTAGCGATACTTTCCTCATTGTGCAATTTGAGAGTTTCATATTGAATTCTGAGAGATTGCAGTTTTGCGCGTTTTACCTGATTGTCTCCTTTATAGATTATAACAATCTTGTCCCATATTTATTTGGCAGTTTTGAGCTGCATAACTTTGACAAATTCTGATTGTGATAGACTCCCTAATAATGTATTCACATCCTTGGCATTGGTTTCATATTGATTCTTACCTGCTGTATCTGTAGGAATCGCTGATGGAAATGTATATCCTCCTTCCACGATTTCCCAAACATCTATTCCAAGAGATTGAAGATAGGTTGTAGTCCTTACCTTCCAATAAACAAAGTTTCTCCCATCAAATATTGGTGGTTTAATGGATCCCTCTCTTTCGTAGTTACTCATGATGATAGATCTTCCTTCAAGCGATCAAGCTTCTTCTGAAGGACCTGGCTTTGGTACCAATTGTTGGAAATAATACTGGGGGGGGGGGGGTGAATCAGTATTAGCAAGTCAATAATATTTCATTTCCATAATCAGATTCATATACACTACTTCAATTAATGGAACGTGAGTGTATATGCAACTGTATTTAAGGCAACTAGCGTATACCTGCAAACTTATGATTCAGTTAATTTATCATATGTTGATCTTTACTCAGTGCATTAGAACCATATAAACAATAACCAGGTGCAGTAAAATAGAACAGACAATCACGCACACATGAAGACAAGATATAAGGTGGAAACCCAATGTGGGCGAAAACCACTTGTTGCAATCGTCTTTATCTTCTTTTAATAAGAAACTTATTTTTACAATTTTTGTACTGGTGCAGTCTTATACCAGTACACAAGCTTCTACCTGCAGAAGGCTACAACCTTCTCTCATTCTCCAACTTCTCCTGGAAGGGAGCTACAACCCCCTAGCTCTTATACTAGCTGATATGTTTACTAGTATGTAGGTGCCAGCCTACAAAAGGCTACAACCTTCTGTTTTCTTCCACGGACCACGTTTCATAAATTTTCAGATTGGATCCATCAATAACATCATTCAAACATCAAATACATCTCTGCATCAATCAATCTCCTTTGCACCAACCACAACTGAATCAATCAATCACTTTTTAGAATGCTACAACCAAAACACAGTAACCAGAAACAATAACTAGAACCCAGAACACTGTAACAACAACCGGAAGTAACTAAAGTATACTTTATGAGGTATACGCTACTTCAATGTGTCGAACCTGTGTGCATACACTTTTCTCAAGGCGAACTTGCGTACAGATCTGCAAATCAATTTTAAGATGTATACGCTGTTTTGATATGAAAAACCAGCATGTATACACGCCTTTTCTAAGGTGAACTTGCGTACAGATCTATAAATGATGATTTAAACTTTACAACAATTCTAGACTTTAGTTATACCCAGATAATCATATTTATAGTCTACAACATGCGCTAGTTATTCAGATAAAAGATCAAAACACACAAAGACACTTCACTTCAAGATTTAAGATCTTGAACCATCATTAGATCTTATCCTTCCTCAAGCGCTAAGGTTCATCCTTGATTCAGATCCAGCTGTGCAACATAACCCAATAACCTGTATTCTAGATCTTGCTCTTCATTGGATATTCGATACATGAGTGCCTTTACTTAATGATCTTCTCCTCCTTTTATAGTCTTAGGCCTTACTCAATACCATGGACCAAAACCACTTAGAACCAATACCTTGGACCAAATACTTGGGGTCAACACTTCGGATAGGATACCTTGGACCAATACCATGGATCAAAATACCATGGACCAAATACCATGGGCCAAAACTAATTTTTCCAACATGTACGTGCCTTTCCTTCCGTGAAAGTGCGTGTGTACACAATACGCGCCTTTTGGTCTACGAACCCACGTGTACACACGCCTTGGTCAATGATGAACCTGCGTATACCTCTCTTTCTTCATTCTGAGAGTCTGAACTGTGATCTGTCATCTGAGTGAGTTGCCATCAAGGACAACACCTGTGTCATAGTGCCAAATCTATGTTATAATGCCCATAGATGTGATTGCTAATCTAGAAAAGGTATTGAGCTAACTGTGAAAATTGAAATAAATTTCTCTAGCATAGAACATACCTAAACTTAACATGGTATCAGAGCTGAGGTGAAGACAAAGCCCAAGCAAGAGGGAAAAAGAAATCACTGAAGATAGTTGGGAAAGGACAAAAGGATCAATAGATTCCTCATCCCTCTTCTAATTCACCAAGGGTGAATTCAAAGTAAAGAATATTATCAGAATGGCACAGCGGAAGTTTCTGATGGCCTACCTAAAGATTACTTCAAAGGGAAGTTTGGATCTAAGGAAAGGCTGATGCCTTGGTTGTAATAAGTTCGTCCATTATGCGAAGGAGTGTCCGAGGTAAGGACACATCACTTGATGATGATAACAATCATTCCAAGGACATCTTCAATGATCATAGGAATAACAGGTGATGCAGGTCATCAAGGAAATGGTCAACTCTTTAGAGAAAGAAAGGAACCCCAGGTATGAAAAATCAAATGTTGTTTCTGATAAGATAAAGAAGCATTATCTTTTATTGGCCCTCCCCTTCAGATTCTTTTGGAATCTGGCTTATTAATTGTAGTGCTTCAAGGAACCTCATTGGATAGAAGGGTGCTCTCTCGAATTTGGTAGAGATGGAAACAACCATGGAATTATACTTGGAGTGGATGCCACCAATCCTGGAAAGGGTGTAGGAAATGTTACCCCTCAATTGAATGATGGTAACTCAATTCATTTACAAAATCTCTTTTATGTACCTGATCGCAAGAAGAACATGGTGTCCTTTTCGGCAATGGAAGTCAAAGGTTTCAGGGTGGCATTCATCGATGGAAAGGTACGTGTTTGAAAATAGAATTTTCAAAGATGCTTTTACTCATGGGTTCAGGGTTGGAAATTTGTATCAAGTTGCAGGATGGTCCATTGGGGATCATGTCAATTGACATATCTCATCTATAACATTGGAGGTCTACTTATGGGACCCTACCTGATGTGAGTCAGACAAGGATGCCTGAATTCAAGAAGAGCATGAAGGTACATGTCCAAGATGTACCGAAGGAAAATCTTACAAGGGGACCATTCCCCTCATGTAGCAGGCCCACAGGTTTGGAACAACTCGAGGAGTTTGAGATTCATGATCGGGAATCTCATGTGTACAGGTGGAAGAAATCCCTCTATGGCTTGAAGCTAACCACACCAGGTTTGATAGGAGAGGATTGAAAGCTGTCAGATGAAGCTGAGATTCACTAAGAGTGAAGCCGATCCAAACCATTGTTTAAAGTTTGTGGATGATAGACCTATCATACCGACACCTTTTAAGGATGACCTATTTCTGATAGGTGCAAACCCTCTCACTTGCAGAAGTAAGAGGGAGTTGGATTCCAGATGTGAAATGGTAAACTGCAAGCCAGTGACTACCTCGAGGATATTAACTTTCAGAAGTTATATGGTGGTGATGATGAACCATATTTGGGAAATGACTCTGAGTTTCATAAACTCATTTGCATTGATGTTCTTGGTGAACTTCCGTTTGGATATATGTTTTGTAGTTAGCATGGTGAGATCATATTTGGTTGAGCCTCACTAGATTGGTGCCAAAAATATTCTGAGATATCTTCGGGGCACAATCTCTCATGGATTGAGATACACTACCAGAAATATGAAGCTGCATGATTATTCGAATGTTGACTGGGTAGACAGTGTGGAGGATCACTAGAGCACTTCTCAGTGCTGGTTCTCTTTGAATTCTACTTCCATATCATGGATGAGTAAGAAGCAGAAGTCGGTTGCTATCAACACCACCGAGACCGAATACATAGCTACAAGTATGATCTAGTGTGAAGCTGCCTAGTTGTGGAAGCTCTCAGTGAGTTGTTTGTACACATGATGAATACCACTGTGATTCTCTGTGACAACCAGGGGGGGTTCGATTGTTGAGGAATCTTGTATTCGATGATTGCTCCAGTAGATAGACATCAGATACTACCTTATCTCATAGTTTTCAAAACCGTTTTGAAAAACCGGTTACCAGTCTAACTGACCGGTTAGCAAGGCTGCCGGTCTAAACCGGCCAAAAAACCTGGTTGGGAAGGCCATTTTGCCAATTTTTTTCCCTAACCGGCGAAAACCGGCTGATTTAGGATGGAACCAGCCGATTTGTATCAAACCGGCCGGTTCCGTCTTAAACCGGCTGGTTTTAGGCACGCCCACCGTAACTTGCAAAAAGCATATTTCTGATTGTGGTTTAGGGGTTTTAGGGGGAAACTAAGGGTGTTTTCCCTCCAAAAACACCCTCTCCAAGCCTATAAGAGGCCCCTCTCACTCTCATTTGTCTCACACAACTGATTTGGAGTGTTTGTGAGTTTGTTTGTGAGCTTGGAGAGTGTTGAGTTTTTGCTGAAGTAGTCATCTTGGAGTTGGAGTTGGAGTTGGAGTTTCTGCCAACATTGCCTCTTCTAATCCCACTTCCTCCCAGCCAAGTTCTCAACCCACTTTGGATCAACATTAGAAAAGACAATGCAAAGAAACTTCTCATCAATACATTGCTAGATGGTGGTATGATTAAGATATCCCATTTAATGCTGCTCGCTCACCTTATTACCAAGCTATGTGGGACTCTGTTATAGCTGCAGGAAAGGGCTTCAAAGGCCCTAGTTTGCATGACTTGAGGGGAGCTCTTTTGCAAAAAGAGATATCTTCCATTGATGATTATTTGGTTGAGTTTAAAGATTCATGGCTCAAAACAGGTTGTTCCATTATGTCAGATGGATGGACCGATGGAAAGAACCACACTATCATTAATTTCCTTGTTTCTTGCCCTCAAGGAACCATGTTTTTGAAATCAGTTGATGCATCTGATAAGGTAAAGGATGCAACCCTTCTATTTGAGCTTTTGGATAACATTATTTAGGAAATTAGGGAGCAGCATGTTGTGCAGGTCATCACTGATAATGCCTCAAACTATGTTCTTGCTGGAAAGATGCTTGAGACCAAATATAAGACCATATTTTGGAATCCATGTGCTGCACATTGCATAGACCTCATGCTTGAGGATATAGGCAAAGTGGAGTGGGTAAAAAACACTATAGAGCATGCCATGTGCATTACAAAATACATTTACAACCACTCATGGGTATTGAGCCTAATGAGGAAACACACTGGGGAAAAAGAGCTTGTTAGGCCTGCAATTACAAGATTTGCAACTCACTTCCTCACGTTGCAATGTCTCAATGGTCAACATAAAAACTTGCAGAAAATGTTTTGCTCTGAAGAATGGTTTGAATCTCGGTGGGCTCGTCGACTAGATGGAAAAGAAACCAAAAAGAAAGTGTTAAACACTTATTTTTGGAAAAGGTCTCTAGAGCTTGTGAAAATTACCAAGCCCCTTGTTAAGGTGCTAAGGTTGGTGGATGGGGAAAAATTGGCCATGGGCTACATTTTTGAGGCTATGGATTAGGCAAAGGAGCAGATACGGGCAGCTTACAAGGACAGGTTAGCTAAATATGGCCGTATATGGGAGATCATTGATAATAGATGGAACAATCAACTCCATCATCCTATACATGCAGCTGGGTATTTTTTGAACCCAAAGTATCACTATAAAAATCGGCTAGGAGATCTGCATGATGGGGAGGTCAGAGCTAGATTGATTGATTGCTTGGAGCGCATGGTCCATAGCCATGTAGACCAGTTGGAAATACATACACAACTTATTGTTTTCAATATGGCAGGTGGTACTTTTGGCAAAGATGGCAAGAGATGTGGACCAACCAGGTAAGCAATTCCAATTTCCATTTTGTTTTTCTTTTCAAGTTAAAATTGTTTACGTTCTTTACAATTCAAATTATAAACTAAGTTACTAATTAATGTCTTTTTCTTTGCAGCACATTGGTGGGAGTCATTTGGTGGCCAGTGTCCTCAATTGCAAAGGTTTGCAATTAGAGTCCTCAGTCAAACTTGCAGTGCTTCAGGTTGTGAGCACAATTGGTCTGTTTTTGAGCGCATATACACGAAGAAGCGAAAATGTTTGGAACAAAAATGGTTAAATGATCTTGTTTTCGTGCAATACAACCTTCGACTAAGGAGGAACCAAATGATGAGCAAAACACCTGATCTAGATCCCATTGTGTTGGATGATATTGATCCAACATTAGAATGGGTGGAGGAGACTGAAGATCCTGTGTTTGAGGCTGATTTTGATATCGACATGGATTTAGCGGAGGATGAAGTAGATTATGTGGTGGCATCAAAACCAGGATCAATAGCAGCATCAAGGAAAGGCAAAGAACCAACGCAAGGCACTAGTCCTGCAGGTCGAGAAACTCGTGCTTCCATTAGGTCGACTTCTATTGTCATTGGTGGCATTGATACTGAGGTTGCAAATCAGGTTGAGGCATCCTCAGACCTGACCCAGATGATGTCTATGTAGCTCCTGATGATGATCCTGTGTCTAGTACTGGTGATGACCTTGATGATTGATCATGTGTACACTGTAGACTTGTAGTAGGACTATAGGCCAATGGCCTCATAGCATGCAACATTGTTTTTGGACTTTATAGGCCATTTAGAGCCTCATTTCTTATGCATTTTGCTATTTTGTCGATGATATGTATTGCACTCGGTGCCATTTTGATATATTCACCTTTACATGGTATATAAATGAGCAAACTTTGCATATTTTGTCTCTATTGGCTTGGAATCATGGTTTTACATCTTAAAAATAGTTTTGTTTCATTAAAAATTAATTATTTAATGTTTTTCTTTAAACCGGTTCGTTTAGACCAAACCAGTCCCAGTTAGACCAGTTCCAGTCAGTAAACCGGTTCATTAGGTGGACCGATCCGGTCACTGGTTGCGGTTTTGAAAACTATGCCTTATCTGGGATATGGTAGGTTGATGAGCGAGGAGGCTCCATCGCATTGAGACTAATGTACAGGTCGTAGACATTTTGTCATAGTCCCGGGGAAAGGTCAAATTTGTGACTTTCCCAAATGACTTGGAGTTGTTGAGAGACCTTCGTATAAGGGTCTTGCATGTTGCATGCATTGAGCTCTGGGAGCTCTGGGGGCTTGGGGTACTTACTGGAGCGACATACGACCACATGGCAACTCACCCTCCCTTGGTGGTGCGCTGCATACAGGGTGAAAGGTTCAACCTTCCCTTGTGATACCCCGTGACGACTTTGGGATAGGATGATTAGTTCTCTTGTGGGCCAGGATTATTATTTCTCCTGTGGCGACTGTTGGACAGGATGATTCGTTCTCCTATGGGACAGGATGATTAGTTCTCTTGTCGAGGCATCCTACCCATGCAGTCTGGGACTCATGGGAAGTACCTCTCATCTGATCAATGAGCAAGGAAATGGGGTTAGGGACCATAGTAGTATTATCGATGGCCGCATCGTTGTATCTACTATACTCCCTATGCTAGGATGACCCCCATTGATATGGGATCAATGAAATTGATCTAGGATCAGTATGAGTGGTTTGAGACACTCTCTTGTGATATTGATTCGGGACCAATAAAACTAACTTCGGGTCAGTAAGAGTGATATACACACTCTCTTTAGATGAAACTGACTTCGGGTCAGTAGAGAATGGTATGAGACATTCTCGATCAATTCTTCTTCTTCATGGTTCAGTAGAGCAGAGCAGATATTAGCAGAGCAGAGCAGTGCAAGGCACTGATGGCAGAGATAGTACAATAAAACATATGGATCAACGGATGGAGTCCTCCCTAGTTGAGAGGGAGTGTTAAAATTGGAAACTAGGGCCAAAATCCATGTGGGTCATCTTACTTATGGCAACTGATATTTTTCTTGGATCCCTCTCATTGAGAGGTGTAGGATTGATCTAAAGATCATCTGATTCCGATAAGTATTCATGGAGCTATGAATTTATTTGTGTTATAAGCCAATTCATCAAGGTAGGCCAGCAACCAAATAAACCCCACATGTGCTCAACGTTTTAGTACAAACAGAACTGACTTGAGAGTCATTTATGACACACACTTCTATCTTGATTTCTCTCCACTTATCTTGGGTTTTAGTGGAAGAGAAATCTAGGAGTGGAAGCCCTAAACGTTGGAGGAAAAGAGGCTGCCCTAGACACAGATAGAAGGCATCCCTAGATGTATATGGAAAGAAGCCCCAACATTGTCCTAAAGAAGCCCTAATGTTGTCCTAAAGAAGCCCTAGATGCTGTCCTAAGGAAGCCCTAGCCGCAGTCCTAAGGAAGCCCCAAATGTAGTCCTAGAATACCCTAGATGCAGTCATCTAAATGAGGTTTGTTCACACTAGGGTAGGCCACATTTCACAAGGGAAATTCTGGACTAGATTTGAGGATGGTTAGGGGTTCTTGTGTGCCCTAACTAGTCCCAGAAATTACAGCAGTAATGAAGTGACAAACAACAACGTTTGTATGGAGGGTTGGAAGCAAAGGAAGATGGGAAAGTAAGGTCACACGGTGCAACAAAGGAAGATGGGACATCAAGGTCACATTGTGCAACAAAGGAAGATGGGATAGGAAGGTCACATGATGCTGCAAACACAAATGGGACATCAAGCAATCATAGGAGCAACAGTGTCATAGGTTGGATAACTGCTAACTAGTGCAACAAAGCATAGGACAACAAGGTACATAGTGTTGTATAAATGCATGGGACAACAAGGTACATAGTGCTGTATAAATGCATGAGATAGCAAGGTACATAGTGCTGTATAAATGCATGAGATAGCAAGGTAGATAGTGTTGTATAAATGCATGGGACAACAAGGTACATAGAGCTGTATAAATGCATGGGACAACAAGGTACATAGTGTTGTATAGATGCATGGGACAACAAGGTACATAGTGTTGTATAGATGCATGGGACAACAAGGTACATAGTTTTGTATAGATGCATGGGACAACAAGGTACATAGTACTGTATAGATGCATGGGACAACAAGGTACATAGTGTTGTATAGATACATGGGACATTTGTGACATGGCAGCAAAGGTACATGGGATAGTGGCGAGCATTGACAACATGACAAGCATGGCGCTGCAAGCACATGAGACATGTTGCATGACAACATGGTTATGACACATGAGACAACAGTGCAGCATAAGGTGCAACAGTATGATGTGTACAACATGGTCATGAGGTCCAGCATGGTGATGATGGGTGCAACATGGTGCAACACAGTGAGGTGCAGCATGATGATGGTATGCAACAAAATGATAGGTGAAAGAGTCACCTTGGAGAATCAGTTGAAGTAGCATGTCTTCAACTGATCTCATGTATCATTTTCTTAGAGATGATTTATGCTCTTATCTAGATAAGTCGGAGTGTTGACTTCTATTGTAAATGTACTATCTCTCTCTCTCTCTCTCTCTCTGTGCTGAACTATTGAAGGTCATATAAGAACAATTGACGAAGGGTTTCCCGACATTGGGGTTTGTCCATGTCTAGCACCACATCTTGTGTCCTCTTGTCTTGGCTTGTCTTCTGCAATTTATATTTATGTTCTATCTGTTGTTTCCTTTAATGCTGATGTGATTGATAATCTAGAAAATATATTGAGCTAACTGTGAAAATTGAAATTAATTGCTCTAGCATAGAACATACCTAAACTTAACAATAGTACATATACATCAGAATTCAATATTTTGACTTGACAAAATAAGAGTAGAGATCTTCTCTAATAAGATGACACATGAGGTAGCAAATCTGAACTCAGGTGATTCCATCACCATGTACCTATCACTGTGCTGCATCATGCTGCTCCCATCATCATTGTGCATCATCAATGTGCTACACCATGCTACACCCATCATCACTATGCATCATCAATATGTTGCACCATGTTGCACCCATCATCATTGTTCATCATTAATGTGATGCACCATGCTGCACCCATCATCACTGTGCATCATCAATGTGCTAAACCATGCTGCACCCATCATCATTGTTCATCATCAATGTGTTGCACCATACTGCACCCATCATAAATGTTCATCATCAATGTGTTGGACCCATCATCATTATGCATCATCAATGTGTTGCACCATGTTGCACCCCTCATCACTGTTCATCATCAATGTGTTGCACCATTTTGCACCCATCATCAGTGTTCATCATCAATGTGCTGCACCATGCTACACCCATCATCACTATCCATCATCAATGTGTTGCACCATGCTGCACCCATCATCAATGTTGATCGTCAATGTGCTGCACCATGCTGCATATAAAACACTTATTAATAGCGTCCTAGTGCACCCTAAGTGCTGTGGTTAGGAGCCTCCTTTAGCTATTGTGTGTTTCCTAATATAGCGTGAAAGAGTCTCCCTTTACTACGGATTAGATATCCCTTTGAGGACTGCGGTTAGGGCTTTTATGGATCTTCCTTTAGCCGCGTATAGAGGCTCCCTTTGATAGTGAATGGAAGCCTCCATCATGACTACATTAAGTGCCTCTTCTTGCTGCATACACACCCCTAATAAGACACCGTATTATGGCATCATTTAGTAGTGGTTATGGCTTCTACATACCAGCATTAAGGCTGGCTTCATGGATTGTAATTTAGGGCAGTGTAGGTCTCTTTAGGACAACATTAAGTATCTTCACGTTTAGGCACCGTAGATCTTCTCCATGATAGTGTTAGGCTTGTCCACATTAGGGTAGCGTAGAAATTCTTTAGGACAACGTTAAGCTTCTTCATGTTTAGGCAGCGTAGAGCTGTGTTAGGCTTCTCCACATTGGGGCAGCATAGAACTTCTTTAGGAAAACGTTAAGCTTCTTCATATTTAGGCAGCATAGAGCCTTCTTTCCCATGACAACATCCAGATCTAGGGCTTGTTAGAACAACGCATTCTCTTAGGATCTTCTTCCTTCCACCAAAACCCAAATGAGTGGAGAGGAAGAGATCACATGAGATGAGTGATTAAATTACTTTCAAGCCACCTCTTTTTACAGTAAAACGTTGAGCACAAGTGGGGGCAATTTGGTTGCTAGCGAACCTTGACGAACTGTCCCATAACACAAATAAATCCTTATCTCCATGAATACATGTCAGAATCAGATGATATTTAGATCAATCCTACACCTCTCGAAGAGAGGAATCCAAAAAACATATCAATTGCCATAAATAAGATGACCCACATGGAGTTTGGCCCTAGTTTCCAATTTTAACACTCCCTCTCAACTACGGAGAACTCCATCTGCTAATCCATCTGCCGGACTATACTATCTCTACCATCAGTGCCCTGCATTGCTCTGCTGAACTATGAAGAAGAAGAAGAAGAAGTGATCCAGAATGTATCATACCATCCTTTACTGACCCGAAGTTAGTCCCATATAATAGACAGTGTCTCATACCACTCTTACTAACCTGAAGCGAGTCCCAATGAAGAGAGTGTGTCATACCACTCTTACTGATCTAAAGTTAGTTCCAAATAAAGAGTGTATCTTACCACTCTTACTGATCCGAAATCAGTTCCAAAAGAGAGTGAGTTATATCACTCTTACTGACTTGAAGTCAGTTCCAATTGATCCCAGATCAATATCATTCTAGCGTAGAGAGTACAGTAGTAACACGATGCATCCATCGGTACTACTATGGTCCCTATCCTCATTTCCCTTCTCATTGGCCAGATGAGAGGTACTTCCCATGAGTCCTGGACTGCATGGGTAGGATGTCTAGGCAGGAGAAGGATGAAACACTGATCTTGCTTACATGTTTCCAGGGGTATCCCAGGGGGAGGTTGAACCACTCATCCTGTACAAAAAGAATCACTAGGGGAAGGCTGAACCACTCACCATATGATTGTGTCTCAAAAAGAGCAGGATGGACCACTCATCCTGTCTACATAGCAAACCACTAGGGGAAGATTGCACCACTCACCCTATGGTTGCTCATCACTCCAAGATGTACCCCCAAGCACTTGGAGCTCCTAGAGCTCAATGTACATATCATACAAGACCCTTAGGAGAGAGTCTCTCCACGACTCCTAGTCGTTCTCAGAAAGTCACAAATTTGACCTTTCCCAGGGTCTTCAACAGAATGTCAGTGACCTGCACATCAGTCCCAATGCGATGGAGCCTTCTTGATCCTTAATGTACCATATCCCAGATAAAGTGGTACCTGATGTCTATATGCTTGGAGCGATCATAGAATATGAGATTCCTCAATAATCAAATCCCCCTCTGGTTGTCACAGAAGATCACAATGGTATCCATCATGTGTCCAAATAGCTCACTAAAGGGCTTCCTCAACCAGGCAACTTCACACGAGGACCTACTCGTAGCTATGTATTCGGTCTCAACAGTGCTCAAAGAAACCGACTTCTGCTTCTTTCTCATTCAGAATATTATAGCAGAAATCAAAGAGAACTAACACCCAGAAGTGCTCTTGCGATCCTCCACACTACTTGCCCAATCAGGATTCAAATAATCATGCAGCTTCACATTTTCAGCGGTGTATCTCAATTCATGAGAGATTGTGCCTCGAAGATATCTCGAGAGATTCTTGGCACCAATCTAGTGGCTCAACCATATGTGAGATCAAAATGCTAATTGAAAAACATATATCCGGACAAGAGTTCACCAAGAACATCAATGCTAGAATGAGTTTATGAAACTCAGAGGCATTTTCCAAATCAGGTACGATATCACTACTACATAACTTCTGAAAGTTAAGGTCCATCGAGGTAGTCACGAGCTTGCAATTTACCATTCCAAATCCGGAATCCAACTCCCTCTTACTTTTGCAAATGAGAGGGTCTCTACCTGTCAGAAAGAGGTCTTCCTCATAAGGTGCCAGTATGAGAGGTCTATCATCCACAACCTTCAAGCAATGGTTTGGATCGGCTTCACTCCTAGTGAATCTCAACTTCATCAGATAGCTGTCAATCTTCTCATACCAAGCTCAAAGTGCTTGCTTCAAGCCATATAGGGATTTCTTCCACCTACATACATGATATTCCTGATCATGAATCTCAAACCCCTCGGGTTGTTCCAAATCTGTGGACATGCTACATGAGGGGAATGGTCCCCTTGTAATATTTTCTTTCAGTAGATCTCGGACATGTACCTTCATGCTCTTCTTGAATTGAGGCATCCCTGTCACCATCTGACTCACATCGGGTAGGGCCCCATAATAAGTAAACCTTCGGTGCTAAATGTGTCAACTGACATGGTCCCCAATGGACTTCCCGCAACTTGATACAAATTGCCAACCCTAAACCCAAGAATAAAAGCATCTTTGAAAATTCCATTTTCAAAGACGTACCTTTCCATCGATGAATGCCACCTTGAAAGCTTTGACTTCCATCGCTGAAATGGACACCAGTTTCTTTTTGGGATTAGGTACATAAAGAACTTCTTGTAAATGAATTGTGTTACCCTCATTCAATTGAGGGGTAACATTCCCTACACCCTTTCCAGGATAGGTGGCATTGGCTCCAAGAATTTGCCTTTCCTTCCACCCTTAGATCCGGACTTCGCATTGAAGTGATCTTTAGGTAGGCCATCAGATGCTTCTGATGTGCCACTCTGATAATATTCTTTGATTCGACTTCACCCTTGGTGAATTTGAAGAGGGATGAGGAACCCATTGAGCCTTTTTTTCCTTTCCAACTATCTTCGGTGATTGCTCTTTCACGCTTGCTTGGGTTTGTCTTCACCTCACTTCTAATACCATGTTAAGTTTAGGTATGCTCAACGCTTAGAGAAAATTTACTTCAGTTTTCCATATTAGCTCAATATCAGTTCTAGATTAGCACTCACATTTAGCAAGATAGTAAAATGTAGATAGAACATAAACATAATCGTAGAAAACAAGCCAAGACAAGAGGACACAAGATGTGGCGCCATCCAGGGACAAACCCCAACGTGGGGAAACCCTTGATCAATTCTTTTGATGTTCTTCAATAGTTCAGCATAGAGAGAGAGATAGTACATATACATCAGAAGTAAACATTTTGACTTGACAAAATAAGAGCAGAGATCTTCTCTAAGAAGATGACACATGAGGTAGCAGATCTGAACTTAGTTGATTCCATCACCATGTTGTACCTATCACTGTGCTGCACCATGTTGCTCCCATCATCATTGTGCATCATCAATGTGGTGCACCATGCTGCACCCATCATCAATGTGTTGCACCATGCTGCACCCATCAACACTGTGCATCATCAATGTGCTATACCATGCTACACCCATCATCATTGTTCATCATCAATGTGCTGCACCATGTTGCACCCATCATCATTGTTCATCATCAATGTGCTGCACCATGCTACACCCATCATCATTGTTCATCATCAATGTGCTGCACCATGCTGCACCCATCATCATTGTTCATCATCAATGTGCTGCACCCATCATCACTGTGCATCATCAATGTGCTGCACCATGCTGCACCCATCATCACTGTTCATCATCAATGTGATGCACAATGTTTCTCCCATCATCATTGTTCATCATTAATGTGTTGCACCCTGTTGCACCCATCATCACTGTGCATCATCAATGTGTTGCACCATGTTGTACCCATCATCACTGTTTATCATCAATGTGTTGCACCATGCTACCTATAAAACACTTCTTGATAGCATCTGAGTGCGCCCTAAGTGCTGCAATTAGGAGCCTCCTCTAGCTGCTATGTGTTTCCTAATATAGCGTGAAAGGATCTCCCTTTACTGCGGATTAGATCTCCCTTTGAGGACTGTAGTTAGGAATTTTGTGGATTTTCCTTTGGTTGTGTATAGAGGCTCCCTCATGACTACGTTAAGTTCCTCTTCTTGCTGCATACACACCCCTAATAGGACAACGTATTATGGCATCATTTAGTAGTGGTTAGGGCTTCTCCATACCAGCATGTTAAAATTGGCAACTAGGGCCAAACTCCATGTGGGTCAGCTTATTTATGGCAACTGATATTTTTATTGGATCCCTCTCGTCGAGAGGTGTAGGATTGAGCTGAAGATCATCCGATTCTGATAAGTATTTATGGAGATATGAATTTATTTTGATTATGGAATTATCATCAAGCCGACCAACAACTTATGTAGGGTCAAGAAGCCCTAACGTCATGTCTATTCAACCTATACGTTTTTGGTATAAATAGAAGAGGATTTGATGTCATTTGAAACACACATTCTTGAGGTGATCTCCTCCTCTCCACATCTTAGGTTTTTGGAGAAGGAGTGAGACACCAAGAGTAATACGCTGGCCTAATGGTGATGCCCTAGCCGCAGGTTGATCTATGCAGCAAACAAAGACAGCTATACATTGTCAAATGGAGATTCCTCATACGCTGGAATGGAAGACCTTATACAATCAAACAAAGATACTTATATGCTGGAATGGAAGACCTTATACGTAGTTATGAAGACGTTTATTCACAACCAACGTGATTCCCTAATCCATTGTCAATGGAGACACCTAGCCGTAGTCATGAAGGCATATCAGGATAGTCAATGAAGCTATCTTACATGCTGCTCTTGAAGACACATACGTTGTTCATTATGGAATATTCTTACGCTAATCATGGAGACCTATATATATACATGTTGTTCATCATAAGGATATTCCAATGTAAATAGAGACATACACGTAGATATATGTAGCTGTAAATGGAGACATATACGCTGATATATATAGTCACCTATTCCGCTGTAAATAGTAACACCTTATACGTAGGTAGAGGAAGGATTGTTGTAGGTAACATCATGACAAATTAGGTCTGCTGGCAGCATGATGTATGAATGGACTGCATGATGACATGGAGCATGGACAGAATCATGATGAATGAGAACATAAGCGTGGGCAGCATAATGATCATGGGCATCATGATAGATGGGAGCATGGGAAACATGATAGATGAGATCATGGACAACATGATGAATGGGCTGCATGATAGATGAGATCATGAGCAGCATGATGAATGGGCTGCATGATAGATGAGATCATGAGAAGCATGATGAATGGGCAGCATGATAAATGAGATCATGGACATGAAGGGTAGCATGATGATGGATAAGATCATGGACATGGGCAACATGATGATAATCATGATTAGTGCAACATGGTGCAATATGCAATGGTACAACAAGAGAACCAGATGCAGCATGATGATAGGTGAAGGAGTCACCTTGGAGAACCAACTGAAGCAGTATGTTTTCAACTGATCTCATCATTATACAAAATGATCTGTGCTAGATCTAGATAATTCAAAGTGTTGAATTCTGTTGTAAATGTACTATTTCTCTCTCTCTCTCTTTCTTTGCTGAACTTTGAAGAAAATAAAAGAAGAATTGATCAAGGGTTTCCCCACATTGTGGGGTTTGTCCCTGGCTAGTGCCACATCTTGTGTCTCTTATCTTGGCTTGTCTTCTGCGATTTATATTTATGTTCTATATGCAGTTTGTCTTAATGTTGATGTGATTGCTAACTATGAAAATTTAAATAAATTGCCCTAGCATAGAACATACCTAAACTTAACATGGTATTCAGAGTTGAGGTGAAGACAATGCCCAAGAAAGAGTGAAAGAGTAATCACCAAAGACAATTGGGACAAGGACAAAAGGATCAATGGGTTCCTCATCCCTCTTCAAATTCACTGAGGGTGAAGTGGAAGCAAAGAATATTATCAAAATGGTGTAGCAGAAGTTTTTGATGGCCTTTGTAAAGATCACTTCATTGGGAAGTATGGATCTAAGGGTGGAAGAAATGGCAGATGCCTTGGTTGCAATCAGTTCGGCCATCATATGAAGGAGTGTCTGAATGGAAAAGACACATCTCTTGATGAAGATAACAATCATTCCAGGGACATCTTCAATGATCAAAGGAAATGGTCGTCTCTTCAAAGAAAGCAAGGAACCCCATAATCTCTTTTATGTACCTGATCGCAAGAAAAACCTGGTGTCCATCTCTGAAATGGAAGTCAAAGGTTTTAGGGTGGCACTCATCGATGGAAAGGTACGTGTTTGAAAATAGTTTTTTCAAAGATTCTTTTGAGTTCTGGGTTGTATCAAGTTGCAGGAAGTCCACTAGGGGACCATGTCCACTAACATAGAGCACCAGAGGTCTGTGAGTCAGATGGTAACAAGGATGCCTGAATTCAAAAAGAGAATGAAGGTACATGTCTGAGATGTACCGAAGGAAAATCTTATAAGGGGACCATTCCCCTCATGCCACAGGTCCACAAGTTTGCAACAACCCGAGGAGTTTGAGATTCATGATCGTGAATCTCATGTATGCAAGTGGTAGAAAGCCCTCTATGGCTTGAAGCAAAACACCCCGGGCATAGTATGAGAGGATCAACAACTGTCTGATGAAGCTGAGATTCACTAGGAGTGAAATCGATCCAAACCATCCAAAGGTTGTGAATGACAGACCTCTCATACCGACACCTATGTCTGACAGGTGCAGACCCTCTCATTCATAGAAGACAGAGGGAGTTGGATTCCGAATGTGGAAAGATAAACTGCAAGCCTGTGACTACCTCGAGGATCTTAACTTTCAGAAGTTATACGGTAGTGATGTCGGACCAGATTTAAGAAAGTTCTTGGTGAACTTTCATCCGGACATATGTTTTGCAATTAGCACATGGAGCTCATATTTGGTTGAGCCTCACTAGATTGGTGCCAAGAATCTTCTGAGATGTCTTCAGGGCACAATCTCTCATGGATTGAGATAAACTGTCAGAAATATGAAAAATGCCTGATTATTCAAATGCTAACTGGGTAGGTAGTGTGGAGGATCACTAGAGCTGGTTCTCTTTGGATTCTACTTCGATATCATGGATGAGAAGGAAGTAGAAGTCGGTTGTTATAAGTACCTCCGAGACCGGATACATAACTATGAGTATGACCTCGTATGAAGTTGCCTGGTTATGGAAACTCTTCAGTGAGTACACATGATGAATACCACCGTGATTCTCTGTGACAACCAGAGGTGGGATTCGATTATTGAGGAATCCTATATTTGACGATTGCTCTAGCAAATAGACATCAGATACTTCCTTATCTGGGATATGGCAAGTCGATGATCAAGGAGGCTCCATCGCATTAAGATGATGTACAGGTCGATACACTTTGTTAGAGTGCCGGGGAAACATCAAATTTGTGATTTTCCTGAATGACTTGGAGTCATCGAGAGACCCTTGTACAAGGGTCCTGCATGTTGCATACATTGAGCTCTAGGAGCTCTGGCGGCTTGCGGTTCTTACTGGAGCAACATATGACCACAAGGTGACTCACCCTCCCCTGGTGGTGTGCACTAGGACAAGATGATTCGCTCTCTTGTGGGACAGGATGATTTGCTCTCCTATGGACAGGATGATTCAGTCTCCTGTGAACAAGATGATTCACTCTCTTGTGGGACAAGATGATTCACTCTCCTGTGTAGTAGGATGATTAGTTCTCCTGTGAGGTCTGGATGATGTGTTCTCCATGATGATTATGTAGTAGGATGATTAGTTCTCCTATGAGGCCTGGATGATGTGTTCTCCATGGCGATGGTGTAGCAGGATGATTAGTTCTCTTGTGAGGACAGGATTGATTAAGTTCTCTTGTCAATGCATCCTACCCAAGCAGTCTGGGACTCATGGGAAGTACCTCTCATTTGATCAATGAGCAGGGAAATGAGGCTAGGGACCACAGTAGTACCGATGGATGCATCATTGTATCTACCAGACTCCCCATGCTAGGATGACCTTCATTGATCTAGGATCAATGATACTGGTTTGGGACCAGTGGTAGGAGTTGTACCTACTATGACACTGACTTCGGGACAGTTGAGAGTCGAGACTAGTTTGGGACCAGTGGCACATACTCTGAGACTAACTTAAGGTCAGTGGAAGACTGGTCTGAGACCAGTGGTAGGAGTCGTACCTACTATGACGCTGACTGCGGGTCGATTGAGACTGGTCTGGGACCAGTGGTACATACTCTGAGACTGACTTAGGGTCAGTGGAAGATTGGTCTGGGACCAGTGAGAGTAGTACATGCTATGACACTGACTTCAGGTCGGTGAGACTTGTCTAAAACTAGTGGTACACTCTCTAAGATTGATGATAGTGGTCTGGGACTAGTAGTAGGAGTGGTACCCACTATGACGTTGACTTTGGGTCGGCTGAGACTGGTATGGGACCAAAGGTACGCACTTTGAGACTGACTTCAGGATAGTGGAGAACGTTATGAGACATTCTCGATCAATTCTTCTTCTTCATGGTTCAGCAGAGCTAAGTTGAGCAGAGCAGAGCCAACAGAGCTGAGCACGACACAGTGGAGCCAACAGAGTTGAGTAGAGATAGGAAAGCTGAGTAGAGCTGGGCAGAGCTGAGCAGAGCTAAGCAGGGCAGTGCAAGGCACTGATGGCAGAGATAGTACAGTTGGATATATGGATCAGCGGATGGAGTTCACCCTAGTTGAGAGAGTGTTAAAATTGGCAACTAAGGCCAAACTCCATGTGGGTCAACATATTTATGGTAGCTAATATTTTTATTAGATCCCTCTCATTGAGAGGTGTAGGATTGATCTAAAGATCATCTGATTCCGATAAGTATTTATGGAGATATGAATTTATTTTGATTATGGAATTATCATCAAGCCGACCAACAACTTATGTAGGCTCAAGAAGCCCTAACGTCATGTCTATTCAACCTATACGTTTTTGGTATAAGTAGAAGAGGATTTGATGTCATTTGAAACACACATTCTTGAGGTGATCTCCTCCTCTCCATGTCTTGGGTTTTTGGAGGAGGAGTGAGACACCAAGAGTAATACGCTGGCCTAATGGTGATGCCCTAGCCGCAGGTCGATCTACAAAGCAAACAGAGACACCTATACGTTGTCAAATGGAGATTCCTCATATGCTGGAATGGAAGACCTTATACGCTGAAATGGAGATACCTCATACCCTGGAATGGAAGATCTTATACGCAGTTATGAAGACATCTATTCACAACCAACATGATGCCCAAATTTGTTGTCAATAGAATGCCCCAATCTATTGTCAATGGAGACACCTAGCCGCAATCATGGAGGCATATCAATACAATCAATGAAGCTATCTTACATGTTGTTCTTGAAGACACTTATACGTTGTTCATTATGGAATATTATTACGCTAATCATGGAGACCTATATATAGACACGCTGTTCATCATAAGGATATTCCAATGTAAATAGATACATACATAGATATATGTAGCTGTAAATGGAGACATATACGCTAATATATACAGTCACTTATTCTACTATAAATAGTAACACCTTATACGCAGGAAGAGGAAGGATTGTTGTAGGTAACAGCATGACAAATTAGGTCTGCTAGTAGCATGATGTATGAATCGACTGCATGATGTATAATGATGCATGATGACATGGAGCGTGGACAACATCATGATGAATGAGATCATAAGCATGGGCAACATAATGATCATGGGTATCATGATAGATGAGATCATGGACAACATGATGAATGGGCTACATGATAGATGAGATCATGAGCAACATGATGAATGGGTTGCATGATAGATGAGATCATGAGTAGCATGATGAATGGGAAACATGATAAATGAGATCATGAACATGAAGGGCAGCATGATGATGGATAAGATCATGGACATGGGCAGCATGATGATAATCATGAATAGTGCAGCATGGTGCAATATGCAGTGGTACAAGAAAACCAAATGCAACACGATGATAGGTGAAGGAGTCACCTTGGAGAATCAGTTGAAGAAGAATGTCTTCAACTTATCTCATCGTTATACGAAATGATCTATGCTAGATCTAGATAAGTCAAAGTGTTGACTTCTGTTGTAAATGTACTATATCTCTTTCTCTCTCTTTCTCTGCTGAACTTTGAAGAACATAAAAGAAGAATTGATCAAGGGTTTCCCCACATTGTGGGGTTTGTCCCTAGCTAGTGCCACATCTTGTGTCTCCTGTCTTGGCTTGTCTTCTACGATTTATATTTATGTTCTATCTGCAGTTTATCTTAATGCTGATGTGATTGCTAACTGTGAAAATTTAAATAAATTGCTCTAGCATAGAACATACCTAAACTTAACATAGTGTTAAGGTTGGCTTCATGGACTATAATTTAGGGCAATGTAGGTATCTTTATGACAGTGTTAAGATTCTTCATGCTTAGGTAGCGTAGAGCTTCTCCATGATAGTGTTAGGCTTCTCCAAATTAGGGCAGCCTAGAACTTCTTTAGGACATCGTTAAGCTTCTTCATGTTTAGGCAGCGCAGAGCTTCTCCATGATAGTGTTAGGCTTCTCCACGTTAGGGTAGCGTAGAACTTCTTTAGGACAACGTTAAGCTTCTTCATGTTTAGGCAACATAGAGCCTTCTTTCTCATGACAACACCTAGATCTAGGGCTTCTGAGAACAACGTATTCTCTTAGGATCTTCTTCCTTCCACCAAAACCCAAACGAGTGGAGAGGAAGAGATCACATGAGATGAGTGACTAAATGACTTGCAAACCACCTCTTTTTATAGTAAAACGTTGAGCAAAAGTGGGGGAAATTTGGTTGTTGGCCGAACTTGATGAATTGTCCCATAACACAAATAAATTTTTATCTCCATGAATACATGTCGGAATTGGATGATCTTTAGATAAATCCTACACCAATCGACGAGAGCAATCCAAAAAAAATATCAGTTGCCATAAATAAGATGACCAGATGGAGTTTGCCCTAGTTGCCAATTTTAACATTTACTATAACAATGTAACCCTTTCAGCAATGTATCTAGCTTCCATGTATACCCCTTGGGATCTTCCTTAAGCTTATGGATGAGTTGAAGCATACTGTAGTTGGTACATAGTCAAGCCAACTCATAAAAAGTAAAGATAAGGTGAAAAGGTATCCATCCTCCGCAAATTGCCAATATAAGGCATTAACTATCACATTATCTTACAACTCTTATAGATAATGTATCTACCAAATGAATAAAGTAAAATATGCAAAGATTGAAAGAATATTATTTTTTCAAAGCATGGGTTTCATGCTTAACTTATTTTTCACTAGGTCAAGCATCCATTTAATGCTCTTAGGGTTTACATGAGTTAAAGTGTCCTTTTCATATTGTAAAAGACCCATTTAAGCATTTGTTTCAAGAAAAGAAAAATGATTTTTAATATTGAAGTGTCTAAGAGGCTCCCAAGACCAAGTTGGCTAGCATATGTGAACTCGGCCTAGAGAGGGCTAATGGAGCCCCTTGGAAGGCTATATAAAGATGGAACTTATACCTATTGTAACACACATCCTTCACACATCTTGAGAATTCTATTTGCAATTGGAAAATGATGCGAAGGTATTGGAAGGAAGAAGAAACTCTAGCGAAGAAGAGAGAAGCCCTAGAAAGCTTGGATCTCAAATTATGCTTGGAACAACTCACACTTGCGAGAGGCCTAGGGTTTATGGGTATGCAAGAGGTCATTTCACGAAGGTGTTGCATATTTGGTTGCTTCCCTCAAGATCTTGTTTTTCATTGCAAAAGAAGTTTTGGATGGTTGACTTGGTTCTTGATGATAGTTTTGGGTCTTGTTTTTGGTCTTGGAAGTCTCCTTTGAATTAATTCTATAAGAAGAGAAATTATTTCTAGGTTTTCCCCTTAGAGGGGTTTTTGCCCTGGCTTAAAACCTATATCTTGTGTTCATCATTGTATGGTTGTGATCTTCATTGTTTTGGTGTTTATTTGATGATAAGAACATAAGTATAATCAAGAAGAAGAATATACTATCTTAAATAATTATCAATCAAGCAAAAGTAAAAATAAAATATGGCCTAATAAATTCTCCAACATGGTATCAGAGCTAAGGTCATGACTGTAGGTAGTTGTAAGATCACTAGAAGGATTTTCCATTTCTCCAAAAAGCCAAAAAGATGTGACTCGTTGCACATATCTTAAAGGTTGAAATGACTATAAGTGAAGTCAACCAAGAGAAGGTCATGTTTTGAACATCCTTCTAATAGGACAAACCTCTGAAATTGGGTCAAAGTTTTGTACATCAGACTAAGGGTTTTGAAGAGGTTGGAAACGTTCACCTCTGGTAGTGACCTCATCATTTTAGGAGATCTGAGAAGCAAGTTAATAAGCTTATAATAGGCTGAGGATCCTGTAAGCTGCAAGAAAAGTCGATACTTAAGGAAAGGTGAGACTTTTCATGTGTCCTAGAAGCATCCTTTAAACCAACGAAGAATTCTCCTTGAAGAAAAGAAAGGACAACAATTTTCGGAATGTATTTTAGGCATGTTTGTGAGGTCTTTCCATTAGTTGTCAAAGCCCTAACCAAAGGGATGAAGTCACCATTTAAACTTCAGAAATACCGAGATCTATAAAACTTAATCCAATGCTGCAAGATTTTGTTCCCATATTAAGATAGGCCAAGACCTATAACGTTATTTCTTGAGGAATCCAAGGCTAGAAGTAGCCCTACAGTCCAACGAAGTGAAGTAACCTATAGAAGATACAAAACCATAGGTTGAAGAGGCATTTTAAGCCTAGCATCAAGGATACTATAGTGACTATGGTACGCTTTAACTAGAGGGCCGAAGTTGCATAATGATAGCATAAGGTTAGTTCTAGATCTATCATCAGGGGCATCGAAGTGAGAAAGGATTGTTGAAGCAAAGGGATGTCATAGAAGTCTAGTTTGAGGATCTGTTGCAACATATACAACATACTCCAAAATAGAAGTACTACTACATCTATGAGATCAAGATTTTATCCTTGGGAAACAAATGAAGTCATCTAGAGACCAATTATTTGCAAGAAAGGATAATGTGAGGCTACAGTAATGTAGGTATATTTTTTATACATATTTAGCTTAATTTGAATAAGGGGTCTACATTATGTAATGACATGGATTGCATTAGGGTTCTAGGGTTTGTAGACTTCACCTAGATGGGACTTTGATTAGAAAACCCTAGTTAAGTGAGAAACACTAATTGACTTGTTCCCTCATAGAAGCCCTAGCTCTTATCATCTACGATTTGCAGATAATCAAGGGCATATGGTAAACCCTGTCAAGGGTTGAATTGGCTAAACCATAGGGATAATGTTTCTGATGGAGGTAAAAACCTTATCAAGGATAAGGTCAAGGAATTTAGGGTTTGTACTCAAGAACGCTAGGAGTAGACCCTTAGAGATACCATAGAAACCCTAGATCAATAATGTTAGCATCATGCTCTTGTCTTTGTATATTTTTCTTGGTTGTACTTGTCGGTGAATATTGCAAGTACTTAATAAAGGAAGTAAGATGAGGAGGATGAAAGATAAAATCAAAGCACACTCGTGTTTTTTGATTTCTTGAAAATGATGAGCATGATGGAAGGAGGGAGCTGAAAGGACTCTAAAGGAATGGATACTAACAAAAGAGTAAGCATGCATCATTGCATTTTCTAGAAGAGTCTTGATTTTGTATGGAAACATAGATAGAAGTGTTACAAAATCATAAAGGAAAAAATATTTTCTTGTTCTTGATAATTACTTGTGATGTTTCTTCTTATTATTATTATTTATATCTTCTTTCTTTAGTTCATCAAGCAGTTACCAAAAGAAGCAACACATAAAACAATAGACACCAAATGTAGGCACATGCCAGGGAAAAACCCCCCTTGATGGGAAAACCCAGTCAAGATAGTTCTTCGTTTCAATAGTATTCTTTGAGACTCTTCACCCTAGACCATGACAAGGCCTTTCCTCCACATCAAGTCAGCCTCCCAAAATTTCGACCTCTTTCCAACAACTTCGACTAGGCATCAACTTACGACAACTGGCAACTTCCGGCGACAGACAAACTTGGAAGACTTCGATCTCCCAATCCAGAGCTTGAAACAAAGAAAGAGAAAACACCAAAATTTTGGTTTTCCTTCTTTTCTTAGACTTCCCCAAAATTTCATTCACTTCAGCTCTTTAGCAATAGACTTCACACCTTTTCCCAACTACAAGAGATTTTCGCACGTCTTCCCAGCTACAAGAGAATTCGAACTTGTGTGAGAGAATGATGCTCCAAATGAATTCAATGAGATTGCTTTTATAGGCTTTTTGTGGGGTTTAATAGGTTCCTTAGGCTGATTTGATCTTCTCTTAGGTCGTGGTGGTGTGGAGGTTACATAATTCATATTTGACTCAATACTTAACATTTTTACATGATTCAAAATCCTAAGAAGGGTCTCTTCAAAAGTACAATGACTCTATTGACATATAATAAATCCTAGAAGTCATCAATGGGGACTTTTACTTAAAACATGGTGACCCAAGCATGAAACCCATGCTTTAATAAGTAGTAATAACAATAATAATAATAATAAAACTTTTATGTATTTTTTTGACAAGTACATCACATGATGACTCAAGTACATTAATAAGACCGAACGTAGTTACATTTTCTAGCACTCCCTCTTAACTTGGGAGGTAATCGTAAAGTACAAATACAATGGAAGATGTCAAACTATATGAACCATGAAGAACTTTAGGCATCTTAATGCCATGGACTAGATTCCTGACTAGGGAAATCTATCCAAACAATCACTCAATAGTTTAGTCACCATAATGCCATGGATTAGATTCCTGACCAAGATAATCTATTCATGTGGGACTAAGATGGACCCAATATTTCAGATCCTTTAGGTACCCTCAGGCTTACTTGTTAACCATCAACCAAAAAATCTAGGTGTGTATCCAAAATAGAGCTCAATAACCAACACCATCTTTCCAACTTCAGGACACAGACATCAACACAATGCGCTGGCCAAATGTCCTCTGAGGCAATGCTTCACTCACAAAACCTCAACACTCCTTGATCTAGCAGATCAAGAAAAATAAATCTCTCCCCATCAAACTAATTGGTAGCCGACATGTTATAAGAAAACTTCGAGAGATTCACCTCTACCAACATGACTCCAATAAATAATATACTTTCCCATGTACATAAACAAATACAAACCTCCGTGGTCTTTCAAACAACTTGATGTTGCTTCTCAACTTTTCATAGTAGGACTATCAGCTGAATCTTTGACAAAAGGTTCCTCAATCATATGCTTTCCTTTCCTACTTCTAATGTAGCAACATATCCTTTGAAATTCATTCCTCAATTAACACCAGGAAGCACCCCTTCATTCACAATCCCTCTTAATCTTAAGGAGATCTCTTCTATTCATGCTTCCTTCGCGAGATCAACTTCTTTTTTTGACATCGAAGAATCTTTCATGGCTTCCAACCATTTCATCAGATTTATCATCATCCTCATCATGCTTATCACATCAACGAGCATCTTCACCAAGTTGAAGATTGTGTACCTACACAACTTAAATAGAAAGTACAACCAAATCTATAGAAGCATGATTTTAGCCATATCATAATGACAGAAGCATTTCATCTTTTATATATATATATATATATATAGATATATATAGATATATATATAGCTTTCTTATATTGCCTAAGTTTATCCATCCTATACCTATATAACGTCATATCCATAATATGTGGAGTACTAGTTTATACAGGTATAACAATGCTATACGTACCAGATTAGGTAGGTTACAAACATCTCCATGTTATAGCTTATTCATGGGAATAGTACTCGTTTATCATCATAATTGAACCACTAGCAGGTTAGTGATAGCTCGTATAGATATAACATGGAGATGTTTGTAACCTACCTAATTTGGTACGTATAGCATTTTTATACCCGAATAATTGTAATTTTATTCATAACGAGAAAAATTATATGTTGTAGATGCTAAATAGCATATGCATAATAACTAGATCCTGATTTGCTAGGATTTACAGAAAAAACATCCAACAAACTAATTTATTCTTTTCTACTTTTCTTTTTTTCCACTTTTCGCCTCTACACTAACAACATTCTTTTGCATCTCTTCTAAAGTGGTTGGATTTATTTCTCTCAACTGATAGGCCATGTCAACATCAAAACCATCTTGATATCGACGTAAAGCCAATCATGGAGGAGGCTTTACTTCTATTGGAATAGAATTATAAAGGTTGTTTAATCTATCTGAATAATATTGAACTGACTTTCCTGGAGCTCATATTCTACAAGAATCTGAAGTTGATTCTTCTTAACCTCCCAACGAGAAAGAAAAACTTGATAAAATTGCTGCAAGTTGGCAATACTTCCTACTGCTAATCTCCTATACCATTTTCTTGGTTCACTAATCAAACTTTGATCAAACAACCTTATTTGAACATCATCATCATCAATCTTTTCTAGGTATAAAAAATCATTCAACTTATCGATGTGCTGTTGAGCTGTAGTGGGCCCAATGCCATCAAATTGTGGTATACGTTGTGAATAATTTAGTGGCATAGAATTTAGTGGTTGTTACAAAACCAAAGGGGCATAACGAGATGCCATGATTGGCATATGAGAGGATGATGAAATTGTAGTTGTGATTGATATTAGGGGTGGTAAAGGAGGTGGAATTGTGACCTGCTGAGTGGTCATAAAAGGAGTATGAATGAGAAAAGAAATGGGGATAGTGGAAAAAATGGAAATCATAGGGGAGGTCAATGATGAGGTAGAAGAAGAAATGGTTTGTTGATCTACAAATGGTTTTTAAGCAGGCTGATTCAATTGGGTTACTATATCTTCAAGTTTTTCAAATTGTTGTTCAATGTCTTTATCAGAATCAGAAATGATAGGCTTATGTGCTGAGATATGAGGTTTCAAAATGGATTCATCAAAGACTGTTTCAGGGACAACGCTTTCTGATTTGTTTATGAAAATACTATGCTCAAAAGGTAAATCAAACTCAATATCCTCAACTGTTATAAAACTTTCTAGGAGTGAATTAGATCTCGACAAAGGATTATTGGTTGCTTGACTTTCTGTAAAGCTCTTTTTTCTAATCAACCTCTCGTGATTATTTAAAATTTTGGGAGGATTAAAATCTGGATTGGATCAGATGTAAATCTTTCCGGGAGCCAAATCTTCAAAGAAATTATTTACAACTGGGTATATATATAACTTCTAGGTCAAGAATTTCGCCTAAAGATTTCCTAACTCATTGTCACCCACAAGAAATGGTTTTAAGATTTTGTAATCAAAGTTACCAGGGGATGAGATGAGATATGGCAAAAAACCCTAGACTAGGGGCATATCCCATTTATATGCAAGCACTGCCATGAATACGACCACCTATGTCGAGCTTTTGCACTAAACAACCTAGAAAATCAGTCGTAAGGGAAGAAGGCAAGAGAGGCGATGGGAAGAGAGGATGGGGATGGATTCTAGGAAGTGCACAGAAAGGAAAGAAATCAGAAACCATCTAGGAACCAGAAGGCATACCGAAATGAGGTAGAGCAACGAAACCATAATAGATTTGCTACCCTTTTGACAGATGAGACGGGGAAGACGAGCGGGGAGGCCACTAAGGAGATGGAAGGAATATAGACCAAGGAGATTGAGGGAAATAAGAAAAAGAGACAAGAATTAACTGAAAATCAAAGAGAGGAGAATACCATGCAAATGGTGGAGCAAAATCCAATGGAAATCGACTCCCAGAAAGAAGACTTTAGCGTGGAAGAGCAAGTGATGAAACGACTGCTACATGAGTGGAGACATCTGGACGAACGCTTCATTCCAGAGGATAAAAAACAACTCTATAAAGAAACCTTTCAACAATACAAGATAAAACAAGGATTGGCCATCATAGCCCAGCCAGAGCACTTAGGATCCCATGGCGGACAAGGGAATGAATAAGGAACCTTAGGAAAAGGGGGAAAGAAAAGAGGTAGAAGACCAATGAATGAATCCATACAGATGGTGGGGGAACTATTAGTAAACTCTGGGAGGGTGGTGCCATTATCAGAGGTCTTTCAACAACCCCCAAAATTGTTGAAATGATTATTACAACTTGGAATATAAGAGGCCTCAACAATAGAGGAAAATAGAGATACCTCAAAGAGAGACTAAAAAAAGATAGACCTAGTCTAATGATAATTCAGGAAATGAAAATATGTGAAAGGAAATTGAAAGAGATTTTGGAAAATTTCAAACCCCAGTACCAGGTTATTGGACAGGATGCTAATGGTAGTGCAGGGGGGTTGGTGATCATCTGGAACCCAGGAGAAATATGGTTCGAAGATTGGGTCATCATTCTGAGAATCCTCTTAGCACGGTTCAGAGACATTGGATTGAAAGATTGGGTGCTACTCACAGGAGTATACAAACCTCATATCCCAGGAGAAAAAAGGGATTTTCTACAGAACCTAACAAAATTGAGAAGCTTATACTCGGAGGACTTATGGGTGGTGGGAGGTGACTTCAACATGATCACATCACTAGTGGAAAAAAGGGGAGGTATGAGGAGAATGGACACAAATATGGAGCTTTTTGGGGACACTATAGTAGAGCAATGCTTAGTAGACATCCCAACCATAAACGGGGTGCACACCTAGAATAATAGAAGAGGGGGAAATCACCAAATTTCTTCCAGATTGGATAGATTCCTAATCTCAGAACATGTAATTAGCAGAGATATTTTTATAGAAGCATCGATTCTCCCGAGAATGGGCTTAGACCACTGGTCGATTCGGCTGGAAGTGGATCTGAAAGCAAGTCTAAAAAATCGACCCTTCAGGTTTGAAGCCTTTTGGCTCAGGGACCCAACCTTCATTAAAAAAATTGAGCTCTGGTGGATGCAGAGTGATCAGAAAGGGAGGAACTGTATGCATACATTCCAACTAAAACTCAAAGAAATTAAAAAGAATATAAGCAAATGGAACAAAGAAGACTTCAGACACATCATGAAGGATCGACAACATCTAAATCAGAAGATGATAGAAGTGCAACAAAAAATAATATAGGAAGGGAGATCAGAAGAGGCGACAACAAAAGAGGGACAACTAATCAGCTAACTGGAGAAAACGTGGAAGTAAGAAGAGATCCTATGAAAATAGAAATTGAGGGTTAATTGGTTAAGAGAAGGGGAGAGGAACACCCAGTTCTTCCATAAGGCCATGATCCAACATCGCCAGAGCAACAGAATATTCTCACTTAAAGATGAAGAGGGGAACCGCAGAACACAACATGAGGAGATGGAGGGGCTCTTAGTAAATCACTTCAGAGACCTCCTATCCGAACCTCAAGAAGACAGAATAGAAGCAATTCAAAAAATCTCCCAACATATACCCCACAAGATCAAAACTTAGCCTTGATGAGAGCAGCAACGCTCGATGAGGTGGAAGAAATCGTCAAAGGCATGAAAAAAAAGGACCCAGGCCCAGATGGGTTTACAACAAAATTCTACCAAGCCACTTGGCCTTTCACGAGAAGAGACATTCTGGAAGTCGTGGAGGAATCAAGGTGAAACCAGTAGGTATGCCCTAGTCTTAACTCCACCTTTATTAGTCTCATCCCTAAGACCTCGAAATCGAAAGATCCCCAGGGATTCCGACCTATAGCCCTATGTAATTTCATTTATAAAATTATAGCTACTCTTATAGTCAAGTGGCTAAAGCCTCTTCTCCCGAATATCATCTCCCCGGAACAAACAAGCTTTGTCGAAGGAAGGAAAATTTTAGACGGGCTGGTTACCTCCCAAGAAGTTGTCCATTCCCTCAAGGCAAAAAAGCTAGCAGGCATGATGGTGAAGCTGGATCTATCAAAGGCTTATGATCGATTGAGCTGGGGGTATCTAAGGAGTATCCTTAGAGCCTATGGTTTTAACCCCAGATGGATTAACTGGATCAACGCTATGATATCCACCCTTGTCTTCTCTATCTTGCTGAACGAGACTCCTACCTGAACCTTTAATCCTACTTGGGGATTATGACAAGGTGACCCTTTATCTCCATTTCTGTTCATTATCACTGCAGAGGGTTTGCGCAGATACATCAAGAAGGAAGCTCGTGGATATATGATCAAAGGCTTACGTATTTCAGGGAATGACCTTGCAATAACCCACCAGCAATTCATGGACGACATCATGCTCTTTTGCTAAGTATTGCTCAGAGAAGCCCTTAGAATCAAAGAAATCTTAACACCTTTATGTTGGCATCATAGAGCCAAATAAACAATGAAAAATCATGTACCTTCTTCTTCAATACCCAAGGGAATGTTAAAGCCTATCTGACTAGGATACTGGGGTTCAGTACATGTAATCTCCCCACCAAATACCTGGGTATGCATCTCTCGGAAAATTCCCTAAAACTGGCAAGATGGCAACAGATACTCGAGAAGATCCAAGGAAGGTTGGGAAACTGGGCCTTTCAATCCCTCAACCTAGTCGGAAGAATGGTCCTCCTTAAAGCAGTACTGCAGTCAATACCAATATACCAACTGTCAGGCATGGCAACCCCTAAGGGGGCTTGTACCAAAATGGTTGATATCTTTAAAAAGTTCCTATGGGGCGGGGCTCAACAGAAGAGGAAATGGGCCCTTATATCTTGGCAGGGCTTGACAAAAAAAAATATGGAAGGGGGGCTAGGCCTTAGGGACCCTTACACTTTAAACCAAGTAATGGGAGCTAAATTATGGTGGATATGGCTAGGGGAGGAAGGGACCTATGGAAACAAATATGGACAAGAAAGTATAACATGCCAGAGAGAACTGAAGAAATTCTGCGATATAGAGACCCACCCAAGGGTTCGGCAATATGGAACTTGGTAAGCCAAAATTGAGACCTCATTACTCATTTTCTGGGAAATACGAAATGATAGAACAACAAGATTTTGGCAGGACTCATGGAAGCAAAGAGAAAGACTCGTAGATAGGCAAGACCTCTAAGACATATACTGATTTACATATGATAACAACATCCAATATGTAGAACAATTCTAGATCGAAGAGCAAGGGACAAGAAACTGGAGAAGATGGAAAAAGAAGGAAGACTGGGGACGAGGTATAAAGATAGAGCAATGGGTAGAATTTGACAATTAAATGAGATCAAGACAAATCATGATTAGGAATGACACAGATATTTTGAGATGGGGCCATTCAACAAAAGGAACCTTCACCATCAAAGAAGCGTATGAACTAAAAGAAAAACAAGGACAAGATGGCTAAGCACTTCTTTGGAAAAAATCTGGAAGGGAGGATGGTGGCCAAAGGTTGCCCATTTCCTATGGCTGGTATGTAAAGGGAGGATCCTTACATGGGACCAACTATATAAGAAAGGAATTCGAGTATGTTTCTTGGTCGTGCAATCCCCTTGCTATGGTAACTCTATTTGCTTATGGATGGGGGGTTCGGGAGAAGCCAGGGGAGGGGAAATGGGGGGCTAGTCGGGGAGAACACCGTAGGCTTGGGGTGACTGTGGTCTAGCTTAGTGTTCTGGCTTTGAGAGCCTTGAGTGTTGACTGGGCAAGTAGACATGAAGTTTCTCTTGAGAGCAACAGAGTGAATTCATATGACTATGCTGGTGGAGTGGTAGAAGTAATGTAATGAGGAAGTGTAGGCATGAGGGAACACAGAGGAGTGGCACCGCTTAGCTGGGCAGAGGGGCATGGGAAGGCTCAATCGTGCCGGTGAACCCTTGACTGGGCAGAGGGGAATGGGAAGGTTCACCTGTACAGGGGCACTCTGGCTTGGCCGCGTGAGGGGTGGATCAACTAAACTATGTATGAGTGGCATGGGGCAGGGAACAGAGAGCAACACGACAGGGAAAGCCATCTAGCCTTGTTTCCTGAATGGGTTGTCACCCAACCTGCATCTATCTCTAAAAGCATTAGGGGTAGATGACAGAATAAGCATAACGGTGGTGTTGAAATGCAACACTAGAGGTTAACTCATCGTGCCTGTGAACAAGGAGTCGAAAAAGAAGAGATGGTTTGACCGACAAGAGGAAGAGGTGCAGAAGAGGTGGGAGGGAGCTTGCACAGGCAAATGGACTGATCACCTTGGAACCAAGATGAGGTAGAAAACCAGTAGAACACCTCATCAACGAAGCTGCAATGGCCTATAGGGAGGGAACCGATGCTAGCATTCACAAGTTGTTGGAAGAATGGGAGGGGGAAATTAAACAGGAAGGCGAATTCAAGGAGGAGCTGGAGAATTGGTGGACTATAATTATGGATCCTGGGAATACCAGAGGTAGAATAACCTAGTTTAAACAGACCCTTTATCTATACTAGCTTATGAAGAGCCTTATGGGGAAGGCGATGGAGCAAATATCAGTGGGGATGGCACTGACTCTCCAAGACATGCCTAACTATAAAAAAGATTTGCAGACAATCCAATTTCAGCTTCACAAGTAGGACATTCACCTGGACAGAATTCAAAGGCACATCCCTTGCATCATCGAACTAGCTGAGATGCGTGGAGACTCAGCTAAAGACTCGACAATGGTAGAGTCAACTTCAAAAGAACAGTACGAATAACCAGTTACCTGGGCATTTTTTGTTTTTACGAGTAGCATTTACTTTAAAATATGCATGCTTATGATAGATAGACATATAGAATCTTATCATGAAACTGATACTTATCTAGCTTGGTTAAAATGACTAATACTTTACTATTTTTGGATGGCTTATAATGAGGATAGGTGGCCAATAGACTTGGTTTCCCATTGGGCAAGTTGAGGCCACCTATCTCACATACGTGGTGTAAATTTGTTGTTTATAAATAGAAAAAGAAGGACCTGCCAAGTTTAACAAACAAAAAAAAGTTACCACAGAAAAAGTTCCCTAGTATGGTCACTAGAATGTTAGCACTTTGTAGTTTTCCTAGGATGAAAAGGAAATTGTAGAAGTAACCACAAACCACTTTTAAAGTTGGGATCTAGCCCTTTCAGCTTTAGAGAGGGCTCTCTTTGTATGATTTTTAATCTTAGTGTTTAGATTTTAGGCTAGATATGAAAGGACAAGATATATTTTTTAATGTCTTGGTTGTAAAATGGAAGAGAATTCCATTGGGCATGGAGTCATAATGTTTCCAGTAATCAATTAAAATAAATAGAGCAGCAGAAAACAAGAAAATTTCGGCAAACTCCTATATCTCGTAGAGCTGTTGTGGTGTGGATGAGATGAATAAGAATTAGGATCAATTAAATATAGAGCATACATAGATGAATTCTATACTTAATATTAGAAAGAAAACATTAAAATTTCTTAACAAGCTAGAGCAGAGTACTGCAAGTAAATTCGTCTCTTAATCTTCTTGTAAAGAATTTAAGAAAGAAAACGTTCATGTGAAACTTGAAAGGAAAACATATTTACAAAGAGGGAAACATCACTATTTGATTGACACAAGAATCCTGTATCTAAATTGCCTCTGTATTACTACATTGATTACTTCAAAAATGTATTTTACTGCTTACAATCATAGAAAAATATTTTCTTCTTGCATAATCCAACCCTTATTAAGTCTTTTTACAAAACATTTATAGATTTCCTATGGAACTAACTTCGGATCTCAAAAAGAAATCAATTACAAAATAATATCTATCAAAAGCTGTAGACATTTCTAAAATAGAACTAAGAAATAGGAATTTTGGACAAATTCGGCTGTTTTGTTGACACTTTTGAGGAAAGTTGTTGCCAACTGTAGTTACTTTTTTGCTCCTTCTATTTGTCTATTCCCAAAACCGTAGGATTTTTGTTTGTCTTTATTCAACTAGCTCTAGCAACTTATCCCACCGCTCTTCACTAGGAATGGAGAAATTTATCATGCTCCAAAATTTCTCATCTACTTATGTATATGTCTGAAAAGTTGGCTTATTGAGAAATATATGGTGGAATTCATGTTGAATGTAGAGGTCGTGTTGTATTCCTTCTAGGAAATCCTCTCCAATTATCGTTCCTCTGACCTTGGTGAATTTGGAAGCATCTACAACTATGTTGCATAACTGGTGTTGATAGTTCTCCAATGGAATCAATTTGCCATTAAAGGCTTTTAGAGTTGGAAGTCCCTTTTTCTGCAATACATTAAATTTTATGTTAAATACTTTTACCTATAACTGCAGTTCTTTTCACTTATTCTCAAACTATATCATGAGGTTTTTCTTCGTTAATACTCTTTTTATTTCCATCACTGTGCCTGTTCTGTCTTGAATATGGAGTTCTTCAAACTCTTCCTTAGTTTTAGAATTCAAGATTTTAATAATTCTATTTTTGTATGCTAGCCTGTGCTCTATTTCAATCTTTGTTTGTTCAAATGATGTTTTGACATTCTGAACTAACTCCTCTTGCTCAAATATGATCTGAATGGACGACCATAATTTTTGGATATTTGCATTTATATTTTGCCATACCTTTTGGCCTCTACCGATATCTGAGCTATTAGAGATTGATTCTCATATTTTTGAATCTGCTATGTCAGTTTGAAATTCTTTTTCACCTCTACTAGGTATGCATTATCTGCTTTTATCCTTTTTTTCCTCCATCTTTGTGAGTGATGCCATTAACTTTTCATTTTCCTTATTTGTTAATGATAATTCTCCCAAAGCTTGGACTAGCTTCTCAAAAGAATATGAAGTTGATGCTTGTGTTGTTTGCTGTACCTCCTATTGTGTTGATGTATCTACTACTGATGTACCTATTGCTTCCAATTGTTCATTTTCCTTCAATAGTGCCCCCATGTCCTTTTCCATCTTCTGGATTTGAACATTTTGTTCAACTATTATTTTGAACAACTTTTCTTTTTCCATTTCTAGATTGGTTACTTAGTTGGCCTGAGGGTGCTCTATGATTGGAAGCTTAATTTTTTCCTGAGGGCTTGAATATCTATATTTTTATTTTTAATTATCTCCTTGGCTTCCTTGACATTACTAGGAGCATATCCTAGTTTGATTATTAAATCTTCTAAAGCAGTAGTTCTAGTGTCATTAGCCAGAGAAGACATTCGTTATATCTTCAATTGTGAATGTGTATTATTCAGAGAGTCTTGCAACTTTGAGGCAGCCATGGCTGAAATGGTCAATGTTGAATAAATCATCTACCTGCTTGTTTATGCAAATCGATTTGGTCGATTGCATGAAACTTTTTGGTATCAACAGAAAATATTGAAGCTTTGTAGTCTTCTGCACTTTTGGGGAGTGGAGCTATAGGTTCCGAAAAGGCCATTTGGAACTGCCCCTTTTCTATGTCAAATGCAGACAACAACCTGTGTTGAGTAGTAGCAGTTTGCTTCCAAAACTCTAAATATGTTGAAGCCTTCAATGCTTCATTCTTCTTCTTGATCTCCCTGTATTTGGCAAAAATGTTTTGTTGTGCTAGAATCTGAGATGTAGAAGAGATAGGTGACTCAGTTTTCTCCTCAACATATGGGAATGAAGTGGTGGGAATACCTATCAAAGCCATTGTACTTTTCTCCTGTGAATCCATTTCTTCTGAGTATTATTCTTGCATATTTATTACCTGAGAATCACTTTTAGTATCAGGCTTAGTATTTGTCTTTGGATCCTTCTTTCTCCTCTTGAAAACACGAAAATCCATAGCCTGAGCTTCTAAATCTGTAGGGGACATACTTTCCCTCAACCTCTTGATTTCTTTGTCCTTTGAAATAGGAGTTTGTAGAGATGATTGACTGACAATTTTTTCTTCAGCCTCAAGTAGAGTGTTCTTTGTCCACTACTCCTAATTGGCATACTTCTCTATCTCTGGTCTAGGTGTATGTGCATATGGAGTGGTCTTCTGCTCAACTCTCAACTTTGAAATTATCCCAAATAGATCACAAGACCATGCGAAGATGAGCTTAGACTTCATTTGTTTCAGTGATTCATCCACTTCCTTGGTTGTTGCTCTGATATTGACAATGTATGGCCCAACATGTGATTTCAATTTGAATTGTTCCTTATTTTTACTTGAAACAAAATGTAGATCATACATGTTTAACATTTGTCTAATATATTCTAAAGCATAAATCCTTACTGGTAAAACTATTGGCAATTTATAGGGAGGAAACTCACACCCATAGATTCAAATCTCTATATAGTTCTAGTAGAGATACCAGTATCCCACTTTAGCTTGTTATGTAAGATGCAAAACCTTCTTGATCTCTGGTGAAATCCTTGGTATAATATCGTTGTGAAGAAGACACAAGGATGTATGTAAAAACTGATCCACAAAATCGTTGAATGAATAATCTTTTGAATTCCTTTTGACTAAAGAAGTCAAGTGAATAACTAACAGTGGGCTTCCCTGATCATCCATCTTTCGTAAATGGAACTTGAACCTGCCTGCTTGATAGAATAACATCAAATATACTAAAGATTGAATGGTGTTAGAATGCACCTTTAGCCTTGAATTTCAAAAACTACTCATGTATAGCATCTGATAAGTACCAACTATAATTAAAAATGAGTGATGGTTTCTGACCAATTGAAACACTGATAAAAGCCCTAACACTACCTCATCTACCCACTGGGCTCTGTGATAACCTAATAGGCAAGTAACCATGGAAATGACTTGTCTTGACATCTTAGGGAAAATAAAAGTAGAGTATGAGGGATTTGTTCTAGGCCATTCATAATTTTCAGGCAGAAAACATTAAAAAATATGGGGGAATGTAAGCTTTTTGTATATCTCCATGAGTGCATCAGTAGAAAATGGATGTAAAGAGGTTTGAGCATTAATCTAGACGGCTTGAAAAATGGCTTCTGGGGTAATTGAGAATAGGATCTCATTGTTCTATAAGCAATTATTGCTTTTTGGTTAGGGAGGCACTTGAGGTGACACTAGGTACTGAATTATGGGAAAATATGAGTCTAGGGAAAGATAAACTGAGGCAAGATTGATTCCCATATATTTAAATCATCACTATGGTCTAAATACTTATGTTTTGCCCAATTATGAAGCTCATACAGATCAAACTCACATTGAGTTTCTGCTATGTTGTACTAGGTATCAATCAAAGGAGACCTATCTAAATCAGGGATAAGAGGTAACATAGGATTCTCATCGGTCATTTTTCCCTTTCCTTTATGCAAAGAAATTTTTTAATTATAATGGCAAATACGAAAATCAGTATTACCACATCGTAATTTGATCGGTTGCAGAAAGGGAAAACTTTGTAGAGGGCGTTGACGAACTTAGAAATATTCAATTTGAACTTGCATGGATGACATAAGAAGCAAAGGAGGATAATGCAGGCTGATACAAGATTTTTATAACAAGAATTGAGGGCGATGAATGAGATTGCTACCGTTTTGGAGTGTAACATTTACGAATTTTAGACGTTGGGGGGAGAAAATTTAATGGTCAACGATTATATGACTATTGGTGGGAGATTTGAGAGCTAACAATTATATGATGTGGAGGATGGGTGCCATGGATGGAGCGACAAATGATGGGTGGTGAGGATGGAATGGGAGCAAAGGGGTGAACGAAGCATTGAATGGTGGTTTTCAGGGTTTGGGGGGCGATGGGGGGGGGGGGGGGGTTAGGGTGGTAGGTGGTAAAGGGAAATGATCCCCCAAAATAAATGTGGAGCCGCCACGCTACCTCAGGTGGTTTGTTGTAAACAACATTTCAGATCCCCCCTCTCCTCGCTAGTCCCGAAAGGCCGAGTAGGGCGGTGGGGGGGTTCCGAACATCGTCCCCCGTCATTGATCCAGGCGGGGTCGATCTTAGCCCTTCAAAGTTGAAAATTCTCTATGGAAAGCGACAAAAAACATCAAGTCACCTTTATTCAAAGCTTTAAAACAAAGTTTAATATACTTTAACTATTGGCGACATTTGAACTAGCACGCCCGTTTGGGGTTTTATTATTTTTTATCTATTTATTTTTCTTTTCCCCATTAATCTTTATTTTTTCTCTATTTTATTTTTCTTTTTCGTTGTATTTTTCAATTGTTTTTCAATTTTTCAATTTTTTTTTCTTCTCTTTCCTCTTTATTTTTTTTCCTTTTCAAATTTTCTTTTTAAAGACTAAACAATCCAAAAATGAAAAATAATTTACAATATCAGAGTGGGCTAAATGGCTAGATAACCATACCTTGATTACTATATTTATAGGACCCTAACATAATTTTTAGTAGGGGACACAGATGTGATTGGAAGAAGGAAGGACAAGAAAAGAAGGATGAAAGAAAGGGAAAGGGAAGGAAAGGTAGAATAAGGAGAGAAAGGACATGAAAGAAAGGGAAAGGGAAGGAAAGGTAGAAGAAGGAGAGAAAGGACAAAGGAAGATAAATATAAAGGAGGAGAAAGAAAATGGAAGGAAGATGCACATCACACTAAATGAAAGATTCATGCGATGTGACATACATCATGAAGATAAAATTCGTGTGATACGCCACACAGTTTCAAGTAATGTGATAACCAAAGTGGGAGCCATTACATAGGAGAAAATTTTTGATGGCACAATGTGTTTTGTCAAAAAATTCCTTGGCATGATATGTCACATGATAAAAATGATCAGGGCATGACAAGAAGAGGTGCAAAACTTACTCCATATAACTTTTTCTAAATTGTGATAAGTTGTAGAGAGAGTAAAATGCCTTGATAAACATGAATTGAGGGCACATTCATCCAATTTCTAAGGTGTCATTATATGTAGCCACATCAACTAGCACGTGTGGAGCCACGTAGGCATGATGACATGGTAGAAAAGAGAAATCCACTAGTATACTTTAGAAGGTCTTGTCGTAACTTCTTGCTTGGACTTAAGAATTGAGAAGAGTATAATCATTAGAAAGCTTTTGATGAGTAGAGTGCCTTAGTAAGAGTAGAAATGATCTTAGAATTTTGTTTAAGAGGAAAAAATTGAATACCCAACCTATTTAATATTGTCCAAGGGATTGGGTATATATCAAAGGGATTGGGTCTATGTCAAAAATACCTAATTGAGGCCCTATTTGTTATTCCTTCCACACTTATCAAACTCACATCTAAACCTACTATCATTTGTACTCACTCTAGGGATCCCTAATACACTTATTTTTCCATTTTTATGATCCCTCACAATCTCCTTTACACCTAACAAGAAGTTTCCACTTGAACTAACTTCCTTCTTATCACTAGGGATCTCCTCAATGGTCCAAACCAATGTGGGAAACTTCTCATTCCACTTGAACTAACTTCCTTCTTATCACTAGGGACCTCCTCAATGGTCCAAAGCAATGTGGGCAACTTCTCATGACCTAGTCCTTTTCTTCTCACACTCATTGCCGCATTATCAAAGTGAGGGTTTCCAATATGCTCAAATCCAAAGCTTAATTAATCAAATCAAATGAGAATTGATGTATCCCTAGTAGAACCATCTTGGTAATTCTCTTACGCCTCAAATGTTCTTAGAGTTGAGTCATTGTTTACTTCCTTTTTCCCTTTAACTTAAGTTCTTAATTGCTCAGTCCCATCCTTCTCTCTTCCTTCTGATGCATACCTTCCACTTACCTTCCACTTGGTAGTTTGTTGACCAATATTTTATCCACGTCAATTGGGGATGAAAAGCCTTTTATCCTTCCCCAAATCTCTACAAGCTCCTAATGTGAATTGAAAACCAAGATGTGGCTATGAGCTAATGTGACTTGAAAACCAAGATGTGACTATGAGCATTGTCTTGTCCTTAGTTGACCATCTCAACAGTGTTCCTCCATGAGCATTTAAAACAAAGAGTTTTTCCTAAAGGTCTAATAACCTAAGTATCAAATCTACCAGCGTATAAAAAAGCGAAAAACAATCTACACTTTTCAATCCAAGTTAAAATCATACTTTCTAAGTATCGAATCCACAAGCCTATAAGTATCGAATCCACAAGCCTATAAAAAGACATAAAACAATCTACACTTTTCGATCCAAGTTAAAATCATACTTCTCTTTTTACTTAAAAGTAAACCAATTTTAATGTTACATTCTATATTAACTTATCTCTTTATTTAATTTTATAAAACTCTTTATTTAATCTTATTAAAACTTAATTCTTTATTTAATATTTTAAATTGGTATAAAATTGTATTTCATCATTTTAGTCACTTTTATTTTATTTTAAATATTTATTTATTATTTATCTTTTTATACATTATATTCTCAATAAAATACTTTAATTCACTATACATTGTATTCAATCATTATTACATTCCTAAAAATATATACTTATCGAATTTAAAATACTAAATTTCAATATATAAAAAATTAAATTAATTTTAAAATATCCTAAAATAAGATGCAAATAAACCACCACAAATTATTTATATGATTCATGTCCAAATTATTGGATATACGGCATAATAATGATTAAAGACAACGACAAACATCATTTCCATATCATTTGATGAGTGGCAAAACGACTCAGTAACTATTAAAGGATTTCGTAAAAAGATGCGAAGGAACACATCAGTACAAATTATAAAAGTAATTATTTGTTAAACTTTTAATACTAGTTATTAAATAAACTTTTAATAACACGTAAAACCACTTTTACAAAGACTAGTTTGTTTTAGGTTTTGAGTAAGTTTTTTTTTATTATAAGTTGGAGTGGTAAAATCTCCACCATCATGTAGCAATAACACTTTGTTTGGGCCACACCAATCCCTAACACCCTATCACATCAGAGAAAGTTATCACATCAGAAAAGTTATGAGAACATGTTAGCATTAGTTTCTTGGCATTGTCTTTTTAGGGAGGGGATTTTTGGAAGGTTGGGCCAACTAATCATCAATTTGAATCCGGAAATGGCATTGTCTTTTTAGGGAGGGGATTGTTGGAAAGTTGGGCCAACTCATCATCAATTTGAATCGGAAAATGATTGAATTGCAAAAAGCTGAAAAACAAGGAACTAAGGAACTAATGATCTCTATTTTTAACCTCGTATACCTTAAAATATCATATCATTCCATTTCATTGTCTAATATAAATTTCCATTTCATTGTCTAATATAAAATTTGGTTGGTTTGGTTAACCAAAAGTGATTAGCATTTAAATTCACAATGCAAAGATAAATAATCAAAACTGTTTTAAAATAATTTAAAACTAAAACAAATTAAATATAAATAATCAAAACTGTTTTAAAATAATTTAAAACTAAAACAAATTAAATATACTGTTTTAAAATAATTTAAAACTAAAACAAATTAAATATATAGTTTTTCTTTTTAATATCATGTTTAAAATTGAGTTCGGTGAATTTCAATGCAGGTGTATTTAAATTGTAAATTTTGAAAATTAAAACTAAAATATAATTAAATATATAGTTTATCTTTTTAATATCATGTTGAAAATTGAGTTCGGTGAATTTCAATGCCGGTGTATTTAAACGGTAAATTCTGAAAATTGAAAGCTTTAAATAAACATCTCTTAAATTTTTAATTAAACAATAAAATTCAAGATTCCCATACGGACAAAAAATAGAAAAGCTAACTTTCCTTAAATATAAATATAAATAGGATATCTAACTTTCCTTAAATGTGAATATAAATTTTAGAAGACAACCCCCATAAATGCAAATATAAATAGAATATCTAACTTTCCTTAAACGTAAATATAAATTTTAGCAGACAACCCCCTAAAGTTAGAACACATAACATATAAGGAAATTTTGACCAGAGGAGACTTGATTATAAAATGGTTTTTAATTTGTCACGCAATGAATGATTGTGGAGCCAATAACATTTATTCGGAAAGCGATAGCTCATGACATGACGGGTTAATGGCAGGCAACACTTTCACAGTAATCGAAGTTGCAATATATTATATTTTTTAATAATAAACGACGGTGTCTATTTAAATCCGAGACAGTAAGGGTTCGATCGCTTGCGCCGTTCCACGTAGCGAAAACAATTGGAAGAGGTGTTAAAAGTGGAGAGGTAGGGCGTGGGAGAGACGATTCGTCTGGAATCGAAAGCGGAACCTTCTGGACAGTGGCGATGCTTCATCACATCAAACGAGTCGAGGTGCTACGCTGAGCCTTTTGAACAAAGGCGCTAACCCATCAAACGGCTGCTCTTGGAACAGGAAGAAAAACAAGATTGGGAGTGTCTTTTCTACGCCACAGGGAACTTTGTTTCGGTCGGACTCAAGATTTGCTGAAAGCACAATGTAAGAATCAAATTTCTGTGCCTGTTTTTGTTGCAGTTTTCCATCTTCTTACTTTCCGAGTTTTTCTTGAAGTTTTGGGTAAATATTCGACTGGAATCTCACTTTGGAAAAGCTGCTGGAAAATTTTGATACAGGATTTTTTGCCCTACCATGAAATTTCAAGGTTTAGGGAGTTTTACCTCAGTTTGATTAGATCGGTGTCATTTGGTTCAAATGTGCACATTATGCTGGTTTCGTTTATGGTTTTTGTTTCAAGAGTGAGATTTGCTTCAAATATTTGTGGCAATCTCTGTTTTAAGCTTTATCCTTTTAACAAAGGCAATATTTGTTTAAAAATGATTATTTCCTCGGGTGTTTTATTTGGCACGTTTTTGTCAGTACCAAAAGTTTAAAGTACGGATTGTGTCAATACTAGGAAATTTAAATCATGCTCGGGCTATGCATTGAGAATCCATAAAATAATCAAAATCTGGTTGATGTGTATCACTTAAATCTCCATAGAAATGCATTTAGAAAAGCTGTTAAAGTATGCTTGGGGTATGTATTTTTTAAAATGACGAAGTATAGAAAGTGAGGCAATGAAGCAGAAAATGTCGCTCAGAATCTATTCCAGATATTTGATGTCGGAACGAAATTCTAAAAATTGTAGGTTCAGTATACAAAATTCTTCTTTGAACTATTGAAAAGAAATAATTTTACAACGAAATGTAGAAATTTATTATTTTGTAAAATCTTGAATTTCAGACACAGGACGTTCATATGCTCGCCGGAAATAGGTTCATTTAAATAGCTCAGAGAATTCTTTTCTTGTATCGCAGGTTAAGTCATATAATTATTTTTCTGTGCAGATTTCAAGGAGTTTTGACTCTTGTACTCGGCCGTTCCCCTCAAATTTATCTGTTGGAGTATCCGTCTTTTGAGATGTCAGAAACAACTGAAAAAAATTCGCCCGGCTGTTCCCCGTTTCAGGCCTTTGAAATGGAAAACAGAACTTTAAAGCTTGAGCACAGTCCATCCCATGCAGAAATGCAGGCCGGTACGGCGATTCCGGCGCAAGGGAAGGAAGTGGCTTCCATCAGGAAGCAGGTGAGGAGTAAAAAGAAAACTGCTGAAGCTGAGACCCCCGATTGGTTTCCTAAAGGATGGAAAACAGAGATAAAATACCGCGAATCTGGCGCGACAGCAGGTTCAAGTGATAAGGTATATTTTATGGTTGTGATGCCTTTGTAAGAACCTAGCTCATAATTGATAAAACATGTTTCATTTTAATTTACACCATTTAAAAGGTTGTTTTCTGTAGTATTATGTCGAAGAAGCTACCGGCTATCGATTCCGATCTAAGCGGGAAGTTAAATCGTACCTAGAATCTGGCAAGAAGCCCAAGCCGAAGTCTAGGTTGCTGGGAAGTGTCAAAGATGAAGCATCTGCTGCTCCACCGTCAACAAATTCACTGATTTTTAGAACTCCTGATTTAAATGCTCCTCCCCAGAGAGAGGCAGAATTGGAACATGTGAAAGCTCTAACGAAATCAAAACAACAACGTCCTGCTTCAGGTATAGTCTCAAATCCAATGAACGTGGGATCTGTTCTTATCAATGTGTCAGATTTCTTGTGTTTCCTGCAATTTTAAATAACTGTTTTTTTGGCTCCAGCTTATGGCTTCGTACTCCTTACATGTGTAGATGCTGCGTGTCAATATACATTAGTATTTAGGATTGTCTTGATAAGATGTTCAAGTTTAAAAAATGATGCTGATTTATTTGACAAGATTTGAGCATTTTTTTCCTTGGCGAGCACTGAACTTTAGTTGCGTAAAGAAGTTTCAAGCTGTATTTAGGCATAGCTAGAATTAGTTCTAGATAGGAAATGGGATAGGCCTTTGACCTTTGATATGTTATCATGCCCTAGGTTTTACTACTCCTACTATAAATTTTGGAACATCCATAGATGCTGGTAATTCATCTCCCCCTATCTCTTTTCTTGTACTCTTGCCAATATAACCTTCTTGTCCTTTCAGCAGGTATATACGTTCAATAAATTAAGTTAGATTGGCGAGCTTTATTTGTCTGATTGATTTCCAGCTTTTTCCAGATAAGTCACTAATAGACTAAACTGTAAGCAGCTACTATTTGTTTTTCGTGCTCGTAATGTATCTTGTGGGTAATTAAAATTACAAAGAAAAAAGGGGCGACTGATAGACGAATCCAGCCATCACGCACTCATGGACAGGTTTTAATGGAATAGAATGTGTCTGTCTGCAACACATTCTTGAGTAGTCTTGTTTTTTATGTAATTTTGTTTTTGGCGCGCATCCCATTAGTGTTGTATCATATTCTATCAAACCAGTATGCCTTAGGCTTCCGTAGCCAATCAAGAAGAACAAGGTATCTACAGGCTTCCGCAGCCTTTCACAAACAAGCAGTGGTTCACTCTACATGGGTCAATGGGGATTTGCTCCCTTTATAACCAATCAATAGGGATCTGCTCCGTTTATAGGATTTCTTAACCCAGCAACCAGGGATTTATGCCCTCCCCTATAAGAATCTATAGCGTATCTCACACTGGAATCCGGTCCCTGAGCTCAAATTTTATAAAAGGGGTAGTGCTACTTAGTGAAATGAAAAGCAATATACCATATTAAACATTGACTCCATGCGGTGTTCCTCAACCCTTGAGAATTGAGACAAAACCAGATATACAGAGAAGTAAATAGCAGCGTAACCACAAACAAGGGACAATAAAATGAAATATGTAAAGATGCAGTTGTACATATATAATGCAAAGAAGAATACACGTTGACATGCCTCTTAAGAGGACAAGTTTCCACTGAGGAGGAGAGATCTATATACACAAGGAGAGCTGCAGAGACACAATACTACAAAAATTCCAGTGTTGTATCTCTTTAAATAACTTTAGCAACACTAATGGTTAACAACTACATAGTGGGTCTTATGGATCCTTGTACATTGAATAACCATCCACTACTATTTAATGGGCTTTATCTTTACATTGAATAACCATCCACTACTATTAATTGGGCTTTATTCAAAGATGATAATTGCATACAACAATTAAGGAACTCCTATATAGCCTGAAGTAGGGAGGTTAGGGTGTGGGACCTTGACATGCTCTCACCTTTCAAATTAGTGTTGCCCTCAAGGTTGAATATGAGGAGATTGTTTCCTACCCTTGGAAGTCCCATTATAAAATCCATAATGATGTTAACCCATTTCCTTGTTGGGACTAGTAGGGATGCAATGTCCTTGGTGTCTTTACCATCTTATATGTAGTGGATGTAATGTCCTTGGTGTCTTTACCATCTTATATTTTTTTCATTTGCATATGTCAAATGTGGCCACATGTTAGTTTTCATCCTTTCACCCCTTCCCAAAAGAACTGGTGTTTAGTTAGTACATATGTTTTATGAAATCTAGAGTGGCCTGTTGTAGGTGATGAAGGAGGTTCCTCTAAGATTCATTGTTTCAAGGAAGTATTCTTTACTATAACAATGCAACCCTTTTAGCAATGTATCTAGCTTCCATGGATACCCCATGGGATCTTCCTTAAGTTCATGGACGAGTTGAAGCATACTCTAGTTGGTAAACATTCTTTACGTGGTTAGTCAAGCCAACTCGTAAAAAGTAAAGATAATGTGAAGGGTATCCATCCTTCTCAAATTGCCAAGATAAGGCATTAACTATCACATTCACTTACAACTCTTATAGATAATGTATCTATCAAATGAAGAAAGTAGAATATGCAAAGATCAAAAGAATATTATTTTTGTAAAGCATGGGTTTCATGCTCAAGTTATTTGTCACTAGGTCAAGCATTCATTTAGTGCTCCTAGGGTTTACACCAGTTAAAGTGTCCTTGTCAAATTGTAAAAGGACCATTCACGCATTTGTTTCAATAAAAGAAGAAATATTTTTAATATAGAAGTGTTTAGAAGGCTCCCAAGACCAAGTGAGGTAGCATATGTGAGCTCGGCCTAGAGAGGGCTATTGGATCCCCTTGGAAGGCTATATAAATATGAAACATTTACCTATTGTAACACACATCCATCACACATCTTGAGCATTCTATCTGAAATTGGAAAATTGTAAAGGTATTGGAAGGAAGAAGAAACTCTAGTGAAGAAGAGAGAAACCCTAGAAAGTTTGGATCTCAAATTCTGCTTGGAACAACACACCCTTCCGAGAGGCCTAGGGTTTATGGGCATGCAAGAGGTCATTGCACGAAGGTGTTGCATATTTGGTTGCTTCCCCGAAGATCTTGTTTTTCATTGCAAAATAAGTTTTGGATTGTTGACTTGACATCTTGGTGATAGATTTGGGTCTTGTTTTTGGTCTTGAAAGTCTCCTTTGAATTAATTCTATAAGAAGAGAAGTTCTTTCTAAGTTTTCCCCTTGGAGGGGTTTTTGCCCTGGATTAGAGCCTATATCTTGTGTTCATCTTTATATGGTTGCGATCTTCATTGTTTTGGCATTTATTTGATTACAAGAACATAAGTATAATAAAGAAGAATATGATATCATAAATAATTCTCAAGCAATGAGAAGTAAAAATAAAATATGCCCTAATAAATTCTCCAACATGGTATCAGAGCTAAGGTCACGAGTCTAGGTAGATGGAAGATCACTAGAAGGATTTTGCATTGCTCCAAAAAGTCAAAAAGATTGGACTGTCTACATATATCTTAAAGGTTGAAATGACTAGAAGTGAAGTCGATCAAGAGGTCATGTTACGAGCATCCTTCTAATAAGACAAACCTTTTTGAAGGTGTTGGAAACATTCACCTCAGGTAGTGACCTCATCATTTCAGGAGATTCGAGAAGCAAAGCTAATAAGCTTATAATAGGCTAAAGATCCTGTAAGGTGCAAGTAAAGTTAAGACTTGAAGGAAAGGTGAGATTTATTATGTGTCCTAGAAGCATGATTTGAAGCATGATTTAAACCAACAAATAAGTCTCATTAAAGCAAAGAAAGGACCACAATTTTTGGAAGGTATTTTTGGCATGTTTGTGAGGTGTTTCCATTAGTTGTCATAGCCCTAACGAAAGGGACGAAGTCACCATATAAAATTCAGAAATACTGAGATCTATAAAACTTAATCCAAGTTTGCAAGGTTTTGTTCTCCTAATAAGATAGGCCAAGACCTATAACCTTATTTCTTGAGGAATCCAAGGCTAGAAGTAGCCCTACAGTCCAATGAAGTGAGGTAACTTGTAAAAGATATAATACCACAGGTTGAAGAGGCATTTTAAGCCTAACATCAAGGATACTATAGTGACTATGGTATGCCCTAACTACAGGGTCGAAGTTGCATAATGATAACATACGGTTAATTATACATCTATCATCAAGGTCATCGAAGTAAGAAAGGATTGTTAAAGCAAAGGGTTGTGATAGAAGTCTAGCTTGAGGATCTGTAGCAACATCTACAACATACCCCAAGATAGAAGTACTGCTACACCTATGAGATCAACATTTTATCCTTGGGAAACAAATGAAGTCATCTAGAGATCAATTCTTTGAAGGAAAGGATAAGGTGAGGTTGCAGTAAGGTATGTATAATTGTTTTTACATTCATCTAGCTTCAGTTGAATAAAGGGTCTACATTATGTAATGACATGGATTGCATTAGGGTTCTAGGGTTTGTAGACTTCACCTTGTTCAAGGTTTTTGGTATTTAGGATTTGTAAACCCTAGATGGGACTTTGATTAGAAAAACCTAGTTAAGTGAGAAACCCTAATTAACTTGTTCCCTTATAGAAGCCCTAACTCTTGTCATCTAGGGTTTGCGGATAATCAAGGGTATATGGTAAAACCTAGCAAGGGTTGAATTGGCTAAACCATAGGGCTAATGTTTCCAATGAAAGTAAAAACCTTATCAAGGATAAGGTCAAGGAATTTAGGGTTTGTATTTAAGAACCCTAGGAGTAGACCCTCTAAGATACCATAGAAACCCTAGTTTGATAATGTTAACATCATGATCTTGTCTTTTTATATTTTTTTTTGGTTGTACTTGTCGGTGAATATTGCAGGTACATAATAAAGGAAGTAAGATGAGAAGGATGAAAGATCAAATCAAAGCACGCTTGTGTTTGTTGATTGCTAGAAAATGACGAGCATGATGGAAGGAGGGAATTGTAAGGACCCTGAAGCAATTCATACTAACAAAAGAGTAAGCATGCATCATTGCATTTTCTATAAGAGTCTTAATTTTGTATGGCAACATAGATAGAAGTCTTAGAAAATCACAAAAGCATAAATATTTTCTTGTTCTTGATAATTACTTGTGATGTTTCTTATTATTACGATTCTTTATATCTTCTTTCTTTAGTTCATCAAGCAATTACCGAAAGCAGCAACACATAAAACAATAGACACTAGATGTAGTCACATGCCAAGGCAAAAGCCCCTCCAGGGGAAAAACCAGTGAGGGCACTTCTTTCTTTCAATAGTATTCTTTGAGACTCTTCACCCTAGACCAAGACAAGACCTCTCCTCCACACTAAGTCAGCCTCCCAAAATTTTGACCTCTTTCCAACAACTTCGACTAGGAAGCAACTTACAACAATTGGCAGCTTTTGACAATAGACAAACTTGGAAGACTTTGATCTCCCAATCCAGAGCATGAAACAAAGAAAGAGAAACACCAAAATTTTGTTTTTCCTTCTTTCCTTAGACTTCCCCAAACTCACATTCACTTCGGCTATCCGACAACAAACTTTACACCTTTTCCCAACTATAAGACAACTTCATACTTCTTCCCAGCTACAAGAGATTTTCACACTTCTTCCCACCTATAAGAGAATTCGAACTTGTGTGAGAGAATGATGCTCCAAATGAATTCGATGAGCTTGATTTTATAGGCTTCTTGTGGGGTTGAATAGGTTCCTTAGGCTGACTTGATCTTCTCTTAGGCTGACATGTTGTGGAGGTTACATAATTCATATTTGACTCAATACTCAACCTTTTTACATGATTCAAAAGCCAAAGAAGGGTCTCTTCAAAAGTACATTGACTCTATTGAATTAGAATAAATCCTAGAAGTCCTCAATGGGGACTTTGACCTAAAACATGGTGACCCAAGCATGAAACCCATGCTTTAACATGTCAGAATAATAATAATAAAAATTCTTTTCTATATTCTTTTAACAAGTACATTACATGATGACTCAAGTACATTAATGAAGACTGAACATAGTTACATTTTCTAACGCTCCCTCTTAACTAGGGAGGTATTCATAATGTGAAAATACAATGGAAGATCTCAAACTATATGAACCATGAAGAACTTTAGGCATCACAATGCCATGGACTAGATTCCTCACCAGGGAAATCTATCCAAATAGTCACTCAATAATTTAGGCATCACAATGCCATGGATTAGATTCCTGACCAAGGCAATCTATCCAGGTGGGACTAAGATGGAATCAAGGTTTCAGCCCCTTTAGGTACCCTCAGGCTTACTTAACCATCAACCCAAAAATCCAGGTGTGTATCCAAAATATAGCTCAATAACCAACACCATATTTCCAACTTCGGGACTCGAACATCAACACAATATGCTGGGTAGATGTCATCCGAGGCAATGCTTCACTCATAAAGCCTCAACACCCCTTGATCAATCTTATCAAGAAAAGCCAATCTCTCCCAATCAAACTGATTGGTAACCAACATGCTATAAAAAACTTTCGAGAGATTCACCTGTACAAACATGACTCCAATAAATAATACACTTTCACATGTACATAAAAAATTACAAATCTCCGGGGTCTTTCAGACAAATTGATGTTGCTTCTCAACTTTTCATAGTAGGACTATAAACTGAATCTTTGATAGAAAATTCCTCAATCATATGCTTTCCTTTCCTACTTCTCATGTAGCAACCTAACCTATGAAATTCATTCTTCAATTAACATGAAGCTATTCCCTCGCTCTCAACCAGGAAGCACCTCTTTATTCGAACACCCTCTTAATCTTAGGGAGATCTCTTCTATTCATGCTTCCACCAGGAGATCAAATTCTTCCTTTCAACATTGGAGAATCTTTCGTGGATTCCAACCATTTCATCAGAGTCATCATCATCCCCATCATGCTTATCACATCAGTGAACATCTTCACCAATTTGAAGATTGTGTACCTGGACAACTTAAATAGAAAGTAAAACCAAATCTATAGAAGCATATCAGAATCATGGAAGAATTTCATCTATATATATATATATATATATATATATATATATATATATATATATATATATACTCAAATACCAAAGCAAGAGATAAATACTCTTCAACATCTTGTTAGGGACTTTATCATAAACCCTAGACTACTTCATAACACCTTTCATTCCATCTAGGGTTTCAATGTTTCTTCCAAAGGTATGACATACCTTACTTCAACATATAGAAAACCATAGAAACAATTCACACAAATATAGATCTACAAGGCATCTAACAACCTTTCAAAATACATATGTTAGACTTCTCACTAGGGATTCATACAAATCCTAGATTTCATACAAAAGAATCAATCAAAGTCAATCATAGCTTAGTCATTAACCTGACCAACTTCCACTAGGGTTAGTTGCAAACCCTAGATTTCTGATCAATCATCAAATCCATCCAAAACTCAAATTTCAACAATCTTTCACAAATCTCAAATTATCATATTGTCAATATTCATCAAATATTTCTACTTTGACTAAGGTTTAACTCCAAAACCCTAGAATTCTATTTTCACAATTTCAACAATCTTACACAAATCTCAAATCATCATATTTCATAGATTTTACTTTGACTAAGGTTCAACTCCAAAACCCTAGAATTCCATTTTCACAATTTCAACAATCATTAAATACATAGATCTCAGATTGTTACATTTCACACTAGATAATGTTATTACTAGGATTTAACTGCAAAACCCTAGATTTTCATTTTCAACAATCATTTAATAGATTTTAGTTGTTATATCACACATACTAGATAATTTTAACTTCACTAGGGTTTGTTCATACAAAAACACACATACCAAGGAAATCATTTCTAAGACAATATAAGGGTCTTACTCACACACTCTACCAAATCCTAATGAGCTAGGGTTTGAATGTAGAAACATATCAAACCCAACAATTACCAAAACTTCAAAGGTTCAGAGCTTTAGATCTTATCATTCAATCTTAACAAGTTAGGTTTTCTCGATTATACCAAAAATCCCAAACATGACATCATCAATTAAAAACATTTCACAATATCCCCAAGGATTTTTAGGGTTTCAGACGTTCACATTAGCATACCCTTCAGTTAGGGTTTTCCAAAACATGTCTAGGGTTCTACATAATCAGTCAAGAATATGAGTGGGGTGGGTAGATTTATCAAGTGATGAATCATCCAAAGCAAGAATCACTAAGATTCAATACAGATAGTCATAAAAAAGTTAGTAATAGAATATCAAATGAATAATCCTTTTAATCAATGTATTAAATCATACATTTGTTTCTTGACTAACCTTGTCTTGAGAGATCGTCCTTGCAAATGTTTTTCCCTACTCAAGACAATAGAGGGAGAAAGGTGATTAATATTTAATATAATCAAAACTAAATGAGTACATGAAAACAAAAAGTAAAAAGACATGAGATACTTATCTTAGGTAGTTGTTGGGGGCTCCCTTCAAAGCTTGAGGGATACCTACAAACTTATAAAAACAATACAAAAAATGGATTTTCAAAAATAAGTTAAAACCTATAAATTCTAAAACCTATAAAACAAGATATATAAAGCTACAAGAAAAGGGCGTAGTAGTGTAAGTCCCTAATATTAGGTTCTTTTGGCTACTTTCTTTGAGTATCCTTCCTCATCAAAGTTTAGCTTGATCCCATCCTCTCTTCTTATTCTTTGGATTGTCGGGACAGTCACTTTTGAAGTGACCTTTCTTATGACATTACTAGCACTCTATCTTGGACATGTCAACTTTCTTCCTTGGTCCCTTCGATCTCTTTCCTTTATGACGAGAAAAGTAAACATTTGATACTCCTTCAGGATTGATAACCATTGAGATCCTTAGTTCTTCTTGACTGCAGGCGATCTGTAATTCTTCAAAGGTGGGATCTACCTTCCAACTGTCGGGACCTGCAGCAAATGCAACCCAAGAGGGTGGAAATCCTAATAAAGCAATGATCAAAAGTTCTTTGTCTGGAATATTCTCATCAATGGCCAAGAGATCATCCTTGAGTCTAGCTATCTTAACAAAGAAGGTTGCCACAATATCTTCTTCATTCATCTTTGTATTTCTTAGCTCATTCTTCAAACTTGCTACTTGACCACTATTCTTAATAGTAAATAGCTTCGATAAGGGTTCATACATTTCCTGAGCATGATCAATGTTAGCTATGAATGGGACAAGATTGTCCTTTATCCCTTCTACCATCAGAGTCATGGCCACCAATTCTAATTCCCTGAATTTCATTTTGTCGGCATCATTCGATTCCTTTGTAGGTTTCTTTACATTTCCTCCTACCAAGTCCAATACCTTATTCTTTTCGAGGATTTGGTCAATCCTCTTCTTCTAGGACTTGAAGTTAGAGGCTCCTTCAAGTTTTTTCTCACCCTTGATTGAGTTAGACATCTTCCTTGAATATAATAGACTCCTTCCCTGAGATAGTCCCTATGAATGGATCAAGTGCTTGAGACTGCCTTTTTCTTCCTTCTTCACCAAAGCTCTGATACCATGTTAGATAATCATAAAGGCATACATTTTTTCTTGTTCTTTATAATTACTTTTGATGTTTCTTATTATTATGATTCTTTACATCTTCTTTCTTCAGTTCATTAACTAATTACCAAAAGCAGTAGCACATAAAACAATAAGCACTAGATGTAGGCACATGCCAAGGAAAAAACCCCCTTGAGGGGAAAACCCAGTCAAGATAATTCTTCCTTTCAATATTATTCTTTAAGAATCTTCACCCTAGACCAAGACAAGACCTTTCATCCACACCAAGTCAGCCTCCCAGAATTTCGACCTCTTTCCAACAACTTCGACTAGCAGTAGCTTACAACAACTGGCAGCTTCTGGTAGTAGAAAAACTTGGAAGACTTCGATCTACCAATTCAGAGCATGAAATAGAGAAAGAGAAACACCAAAATTTTGATTTTCCTTCTTTCCTTAGACTTCCTCAAACTCGCATTCACTTCAGCTCTTCGGCAGCAAACTTCACACCTTTTCCTAGCTACAAGCAGTGTTTTAAGATTCAACCGGCTTGGAACCGACTCAGCTAAGTTGGTCCGAGTCAAGGCCTCACTGGTTCGGCCGACCGGGTTATTACCTATCCGACCGAGTTATTATCGAGCCGGCAGAGTTATTACTGAGCTAGCTAAGTTTTCTAACAACTCGGTCGGCTCAGTAATAACCCGACCGGCTCAGTAATAACCTGAACTGCTCAGCTGAGTTTGAGCCTAGTCGGGGCCGGGTTGGATGACAGTGGCCCGTGAACAAAAAAAACATCGTTTTTTATTTTTTTTTCTTTTGGGGGACTCCGAACAGGTTTCTAATTTCCCTATAGTGTATTTGGGATCCATTCCCCTCTCCTAAACCCTATAAAATCCACCCAACCCCTCTCATTTCCTCACAGCCATCTCATACATTTGAGTGAGAGTTTATGAGGAGTTAGTTTTTGGAGCAGCAGTGAGGAGTCTTGCGCAAGCATTGTAGTAGGACAGAGGAGCTTCTTGGGTAGCCATTTGGAGTAGCATCGAAGAGTTGGTTTCTTGGAGCAACCTTGAGGAGGCAGTTTGTGCCTGGAGGTATTTTTTTTCACTTGTAAAAATATGTTTTTGCTTATTAATTTTTATGTGCAAATCTGGAAATTGAAAAGAGTGTTTTTCGTGAAAGAAATGAACATTGAAGTAATGCCATTTTTTTGTTTTCATTTTCAGATTTTTTACTTTCATTTCCAAGTAGAAAAGTGGCACCTAAAGTGAGATGTTGCTTGGGCATATGTTGAAATGGTTGATAGTCAAATGCATTGCAAATTTTGCCATAGAAAAATTAAGGAAGGTCCTGGGGGCATTAATAGGCTGAAACAACACTTGGCGGGGATTAGAGACCAAATTACTCCAAGTGAATCAGATGAAATTGGGGAGATTAGGAAGGAATTGTTAGCCAACTTTGAGAAGTTTAAAGAAGAAAAGGCTAGGCAAAAAGAGTTAGAGGCTGAAATTGGGACGAAGAGGAATATACAAAAAATGCTGGCTACTAACCCCCATTTTGATTTAGAGGGTTCTTCCTCTATCCCTTGTACTGATGCATCCAACCCCTTCCGATATGTTCCTCCCTCTTTGGAGTCTATTTAAGAAAAGGGTAAGGGTAAAATGAAAAGGAAGGGTGATATGAACATCAAAAGTCATTTCACTATCACACCCTCCTCTCCATTAGATGCAAGTGGTCCTCAAGCTAGTAGAATTTTGCAGCCCACTTTAGATGACCATTGGAAGAAAGAATTGAGGGAGACTGCTTGTGATTACATATGTAGATGGTGGTATGATGCTGATATCCCCTTCAATGCTTCCTATTCACCATATTATGAGCCTATGTTTGATGCCATACATGCTGTTGGACAAGGCTTCAAAGGCCATACTATGCATGAGATAAGGGGGTATCGTTTGTAGAAGGAAATTGCCTCCATTAATGAGTATTTGAAAGATTTCAAAAACTCATGGGCAAGAACAAGATGTACCATCATGTCAGATGGATGGACTGATCAAATAAATTGTACCATCATAAACTTTCTTATCTTTTGCCCACAGGAAACCATGTTTCTAAAATCAGTTGATGCATCTGATAAGGTAAAATATGGACAATTGTTGTTTCAGCTATTGGATGAGGTTGTTGAGGAGGTGGGGGTGGCAAATGTTGTTCAAGTCATCACATGTAATTCCTATAACTATGTTCTTGTTGGTAAATTGTTAGAGGAAAAACACAGAACCATCTTTTGGACCCCATGTGCTACACATTGCATAGACCTCATGCCTGAGGATATTGGCAAATTAGATTGGGTCAAAAACACTATAGATCATGCCAAAAGCATAACAAAATCTATCTACAATCATTCATGGATTTTGAGCCTGATGAGGAAACACATAGGGGGCAGGGATATTATTAGGCCTGTCATTACTAGATTTGCTACTCTTTTTTTGACATTGTAATCTATGCTTTAACGACATATAAACTTGCAAAAGTTTTTTCCAGTGAAGAATGGAATCAAATCCAGTGGTCTCACAAACATGAAGGAAAAGAATTGAAAAGGAAAGTTAATGAAGAAATATTTTGGAGAAAGGCAACAAAGATTGTGAAGCTTGCTGAGCCATGAGTTAAGGTGTTAAGGTTGGTGGATGGGGAAACATTGGCTATGGGCTTCATTTATGAGGCTATGGATCAAGAAAAGGAGAAAATCAATAGGGCATACAAGGATAAAGTGGCTAAGTATGGGCCCATTTGGGCAATCATTGATGAAAGATGGAACAATCAACTCCATCGCCCTATACATGCAGTTGGGTATTTTTTGAACCCCCGCTATCATTATAAAGCTAAGGAGATAGGAGCTTTGAAGGGGGAGGTTAGAGATGGATTGATTGACTGCATTGATTGCATGATCCCATTGGAGTGTGATCAGTTGGAGATACACCGACATGTCACAACCTTTAGAAATACCTTAGGTACCTTTGGGAAGAACCTAGCAAAGATTGCAAGGGAAGCAGATGAGCAACGTAAACAAAAATTTCAATTTTCAAATTCTTATTAAATTCTTATTTTGTTAAATTGTTTATAATTTGAAAGTTGGATATAATTTGTAATTTTGTTGAGCTAACTCATTACACTCCTATGTTTTTTGTAGCACAATGGTGGGAGGCTTTTGGTAGCCATTGTCCTGAATTGTAGAAGTTTGCAATTCGTATTTTGAGTCAAACATGCAGTGCTACTAGGTGTGATCACAATTGGTATGTCTTTGAGAGGATTCACACAAAGAAGAGAAATCATTTGGATAAAAAACGGTTAAATGATCTAGTCTATGTCCAATACAACCTCCGGCTTAGACGCAACCAATTGCTGGACAAAAGACATGATTCAGATCCCATTTTGTTGGAAGACATTGATCCAACATCAACTTGGGTAGTGGAGAGTCATCCAACATAGTTTGCTTATGATGAAGAATTTGATTATGAATTACAGAGGATAACATCACTCAAACATAATGTTTAGTTGAATACAGATCTTGATCCACTTGTAACAACCTTAGCCTTAGAGCCAGCAAGTCCTCTAGTTGCAGGCGCTTCCCTTGCTTAGCCACGACAAATTGCATATCTCGTCTATCTCGGCTTGCAGCTATTGCGCAGCCTACCCGTGCTACCAATGCTACAATTTCAATTGGAGATGATGATGTGCAGGAGCCATGGGGCCCCCTGTCTGACTCAGATCCAGAGGTTGATGTGGATGATCCCTGCTCCTCTAGCAGTAGCCAGTGGTACTGGTCACAATTTACTTTTGTTGTAGAGGCCATTTCTAGCCTCCTTGGTTATGTGTTTTTGTTTTGATCTCTATATCATCATCATGTATGTATTGGACAATGAAATGGGTGCCATTTTGATATAATGGATATATACGTGAGCCTACTTTGATCATATGTTGTCTTCTATCTATATTCTAATGCTATGTGTTTGGAAACATGAATGAAAATCTTTAAAATTATGTTTTTTTATATAAAAAAAATATTTAATGTATTTTTTACAACGACGGAGTCATTGAAATTGAGCTGCCCAAGTCGATACCGAGTTGGAGTCGGAGTCGGAGTCGACCCTCGACTGAGTCGGAGTTTTAAAACATTGGCTACAAGACAACTTCACACTTCTTCCCAACTATAAGAGATTTCTCACTTCTTCCCAACTACAAGAGAATTTGAACTTGTGTGAGAGAATGATGCTCCAAATCAATACGACGAGCTTGCTTTTATAGGCTTTTTGTGGGGTTGAATAGGTTCCTTAGGTCGACTTGATCTTCTCTTAGGCTGACATGGTGTGGGGGTTACATAATTCATATTTGACTCAATACTTAACCTTTTTACATGATTCAAAAGCCCAAGAAGGGTCTCTTCAAAAGTACAATAACTCTATTGACTTAGACTAAATCCCAAAAGTTCTCAATGGGGACTTTGACCTAAAACATGGTGATCCAAGCATGAGACCCATGCTTTAATAAGTCACAATAATAATAATAATAATTATTTTCTTTATTCTTTGACAAGTACATTACAAGATGACTCAAGTACATTAATGAAGACCGAACATAGTTACATTTTCTAACAAGAAGCACTTGATAGTAGATAGATTGGAATCTACTTCTTTGATTTTATTTGATAAATATCATCTAGTTTAAAATGAATGAGAAGAACAAGACAACATTTGCATATTTATATTCATCCTAGTATTTTCTAACATTATTGTTGATTTTTGTAGCTTGGAGGTACTCCAAGCCCTACGGTTCAGGGTTTGGAGGGAAAAGCACCACAAGAGTCACTTATGGGCTTGGAACCCAAGCTTGGGGCTTTTCACTCTTTGTGATTTGGGGCAATTCCATGGATCACTTTTGATATGTGATGGAATGAGATGATAGAGGGTGGAAAGGAGAATCCAACGCTTAGATAATCGTCGAATTCTGAGTTGTCCTCACTCCTTGGTGAGATATGACTTTTTGAAGTTTATGGTTGGGTTTGCACATGAGGAGTCTAGGTTGGCTTGGTGTTAAGAAGGCATGGGGCAGTTGTACAAGCCCTATGATGACATTTTAAGGAGCCCTTTCTATGTGTATAGTTAGGAGGTGAGATGAGTCATTTTACTCATCCATTTGTGCAACACATTACAAGTGACAACTTGTTGGAGGAGAGATTAATTCTCTATATTAGGCCATAGCAAAGGAGGGAATTATAGCGTGGGAATAAGAGACTGTTTCAGGCCATGTTAGGGTGACTGAGTTGTTGGAAGGAGGGATGAGGATATTTGTTATAGGGCTTAGGCAAGGAAGGATTCTTTGAGGGTTTTTTGGAGGTGGCATATTTGCTGGTTATGTGAGCCGCAGACCTTGTGGTTATTACAGGGGTAACGCAGGTCTATATTAGGCTTTGTTGGAGGGGTCATAAAACCTATTTCCTACAACAAAACTAGGGATAGCCAGTGTAGGGGAGCAACTATAAGGTGAAGGCAAGCCGCATCAAATAAAGGGACTGTTGTATGGTTTTGTGAGTGCTGTTAGGGACTGTGTTTTGTGCACTAACCAGACACAAATTGCAATAGTCAAGTAGACCTCAAATAGTGAGATGGGGTTATGCAGTTTGGCGCATCTTGTAGGTGTTGGATCCACATTTTGTTGATCATTTTGGATCAATTTGTTTAGTAGCTTGTGGGTGCCATTTGGAGGACTTTTCATGAAGGTCAAAAGTCTATCCTAGGAGCAGAACCCGCGGTGAAGTATTGGGTTCCATTGGTCTAGTGGAGGGTAGCGTGTTGGCTACCCAAAGTAGCCCTAGTCTAGCAGTCTTGAAGTGACAAAGATAACTGAATATTCGGTGAAGTTTGGAACCTTATGAGTAGCTCTTTGATGGATGAAAGAAGCTACTAAAAAATAAGATTGGAGCTCATGTATTGGCCATACTTGAGAGAAGATTGGATCAGCCCATGTACATGCAGTACAAGTGACTTACCGTAATGTTACCGCAATGTTAGGTGGAAACCCTCTTGGAGTCTCAATGTGTTGTCCTTTGAAGGGCTAAGGGGAAGCTAGTGAGCAATACGGGAGCGAAGAATCGACAGAACAAGATACGACATAGAAGTTGCAACGAATATTGTCTTTGTATCTTGTATTTCATAGATTGTTGTATTATTTAGTTTGGTTTAATATAACGAAGATTGGATTGTTCATTATTGTACAATATTTGTTAAAAATTTTGTATACTTTTGCATATGGAAATTCAACAATTATGTTAGAGGGAGCCATTTTGCAAAGAGGGATCATAAAGATCCTATAAGAATCATCATTTTGGAAGGTTCTTGGTAGTTGCATTGTAATTGATATATATTCCATCTAGTTTGGAATCAATACTCTTGAAGGATGAAGAAATGAATATGGTCAAATTTCCAGGCACAAGAAGTAAGCTCATTTAAAGGACGGCTAGATAATTGTATGAAAACAGAAGGTATGCATATTGTAGGCAACTCTTGAGGTTAAGGTTCATATTTATAATAATATTGCAAAAGAGTTGGATATAAAATATTCTTAGTAAATGTTTCCATATGAATGCATGATGTTCGAGAAAAGAAATGTGATATAATTTGGTATGGAAAGAGATCAAGACTCTCTGACAAGATTGCATGATATAAATATAACAATGTTGATCAACATCAAGTAGAGTATCTAGAAGAAAAGAAGGGAGTTAACAATAACAACTCCTAGGAAGATATTACAGCTTGGTAATAACTCTCAATCCTTGGGCAATTTGATGCATAAAGGAAGATTCTTGTGGAGATGAATCATAAGGGATGTTGATGCTTTGATGAGAAGGTCATAATGATGAGGTAAGTTTAATATTAATAATTGTTGTTTGTTATCATATTGTTTTGCTATCTGGAAGGATATTGCAGGAAAATATGAAGAATGTTGAAGCAAACTCAACATATTTGGCAATTATGAAGTCAATATGTGTTCATCTTGGAATTAAAAAGTAGCAACGCGAGAGGATAATGTGAAGGTTAAGGTTCCTACTATAAAGGAGATCACTTTCATGAGGAAACTATGGAAAGACTCGTTGTAATATCTTCATTGATGATGACAAGATGAAAGTGATGTGCAAGATTGATGACCTGAAACCTGCCACAAAATTCAAAGAAGAAGATGGCTCCATGATGCCAAGGAAGGAAGTAGACTCAATACAATAAGATGTGAAGGAAAGAGAGAGCCATGCAACTATGAACAATAGGTAGTTGATACTCTTATGGAGACAAGCAATCAAGCTTGCAATGATTTACTTCCCAAATTAAGAGGAGTCTGGAATCTCCTCTGGATTTGAGAGGGAATAAAAGGATCTCCTTGAATGGGAGAAAGGATCTATTCTTTGGCTGAGAAGAGTGATGTTTGACATCACATGTGCATTCTCTTCTTTATGCATCATGCACTTGATTAAGACTAATCGTTGTAAGTCTAAGTGAATTTCTTGAAGAGAGAATGGTGGAGGTTTCTATAAGCATCTATGGTTTTCTTGAGGATAGAGCATCCAAGAAAGGAAAATGACTGACACTCTTTGAGGATAGGATAGGTGTCCAAGATAGGAATAGTTGAAGAGGACCAATTTATTTGAGGATTCATGATTGGAAATCCAATATGAGAATAGTCCTGAAAGGACATACCTTGTGAACATACGAATGAAGTATGTGTCTTGTAGAGGTAATGTGGTATCATAGGGAAAGCCTCCCAGCATAATTCTCTTGAATAAAGATGAGCTTGTCTAGTTAGGTCTAAAGGAAAGTGATGGTTATAATGTTGATGCTTACAAAAGGTTTATCAATCTGACTCTTCTTATGAGAACTTTTCAAACGAGTATTGTCCTTGTACCAATTGGAAAATTATGAATACCTCTCTAGTTAAGAGGGAGTGTTGAAGAATGTAGCTAGTTTCAGTCTTTATAATTGTCATTTGGCTCATGTCATGATGTAATTCTCATGTACCTATCAAATGAAGAAATAAAATATGTAAAGATCAAAATAATATTATTTTTGTAAAGCATGGCCTTCATGCTCAAGTTATTTGTCACTAGGTCAAGCATTCATTTAATGCTCCTAGGTTTTACATGAGTTAAAGAGTCCTTGTCATATTGTAAAAAACCCATTCAAGTATTTGTATCAAGAAAGTAAAGTTTATTTTTAATATAGAAGTGCCTTGAAGGCTCCAAAGACAAAGTCGGCTAGCCTATGCGAAGTCAGCCTAGAGAGGGCTAATGGAGCCCCTTGGAAGGCTATATAAAGTTGGAACTTTGACCTATTGTAACACACATCCATCACACATCTTGGGAATTCAATCTATAATTGGAAAAGGATGCAAAGGTATTGGAAGGTAGAAGAAACTCTAGTGAAGAACGAATAAGCCCTAGAAAGTTTGGATCTATGAAATTCTACTTGGAACAACTCACACGTGTGAGAGGCCTAGGATGTTTTGGCATGCAACATGTCTGAAATTGCAGGAAGGTGTTGTAGATTTTGTTCCTTCCATGAACATAATTTTTTTCATTGCAAAAGAAGTTTTGGATGGCTGACTTGGTTCTTGGTGATAGTTTTGGGTCTTGTTTTTGGTCTTGGAAGGCTCCTGTGAATTAATTCTATAAAAAGAGAAGTACTTTCTGGGTTTTTCCCTTGGAGGGGTTTTTGCCTTGGCTTGGAGCCTATATCTTGTTTTCGTCTTTGCATGGTGTTGTTATCTTCATTGTTTTGGCATTTATTTGATGATAAGAACATAAGTATAATCAAGAATAAGAATATAATATCATAAATATTTGTCAAGCAATGAGAAGTAAAAATAACAGATGCCCTAATGTTGCCCTAATCAATTCTCAAACAAATCTCATTGTCATACCTAGTAGCTTTGTGGTACACTTATGTTGTTGTAGTGAGGATAACCTTTGTTCAAGAAAGTACTTTATATTACAATGACTAGTCTTGATAATGGAATGTCCCCTAATGAAGTATGGGTGGTAGGTTTCTACAACATGCATGCCAAGTCTGTAGGGCATGCAAGATAGCCATCATCTCTTTCCAATATGTGGATTTACTCAAATTTCATTCTTATTGGTGAATGCCAGAGGGTATTGTTCTTGCATCAATGCTATTCCAAGACCTCCACCCAAGGCATCACATTCCAAGACAAAAGTCTTAGTAAAATATGGTGTAACTATTATTGGAGTTTTGCACACCCATTTATCTTTTAAAGCTAAGAATGTTTATTTCATGGCCTCATTAAAGAAAAAGACAATATTTTTGAGCCATGAGGCTAAGGGAGTTACAATTTTTGTATATTGTTTCACAAATGTGTGGTAGTATCCTATCCTTAGAATCTATGAAAGCACTTTAGGGCTTTGGGATAGGGCCAACAATTCATAATTGAGAGACCAACTCATACTCTCTCGTGGCTTACGATGTCACCCAAATATTCAACCTTTGAAGTACTAAAAGCACATTTGGAGTGTTTTATAGATGATTGGTGGTCCTATAAGAGTTTCAAGGATTATCAACGTTCTTAATGTGGCATTTTGATATTTTGCCATAGATCAAAATATCATTTAAGAATCCTAACACAAGAATACTAGAAAAAAATGTAGAGTAGTTTAAAGATGTTGTTTATGAGGCTCTAGAAGGTTGATAAGGAATTACAAAAGGCAAATTTGCATCATAAAAACTCATAATGAACATCATATGTATGAAAAGCGATCTAAGGGATGTATTCCTCTTTCATCTCTATCTAGTGGTTGCTAGAACAAAGGTAAAGTTTGGTGAAAAAATTGGTTGCATGAAGTTCATCCAAGATGTCATCAATAATTGGGTTAGGGAATTTTTCCTTGATCATCAACTTATTTAGAGCCCAAACTCCATGAAACAAAATCCAAATATATTCTTTAAATTCATGAGCATTGGTGATCAATAAGAGCTAGTATTGGGATGACTCCAACAATTCGTTAATGATACTTTTAATTTCGTTTTTATGTGCAAAAGGGAGCCTATATGGACACACATTGGGTGGTTGACTGACTTCTTGGAATGAGGGGAATATTATGGTCATACCTTACATTGGAAGGTGGTAAATCTTATGGCTTTTCAAAGACTTGTTGATTCTTAGAGAGAACTAATTGCAAATTAGGGTGAATCTTTGGTGGTGTGGTGTCAACTTCCTATATGGAATTAAATTGTGTAATAACAACCAAGTGGTCTTTATTTAATAACTTCTCCATTTGATGAGAGGTTTAGGGGAGCCTAATATAAGCCCCTCTATGGTATGTTTTAACACTTCTTGTGAAGCTCATGTATAATTCTTTGAAATCCTTGGTGCTTGGTTCTAAAGTGCATAACCATTCTTCCATATGAACTACCAAAAATTTCCATTTCAATATAAAACATGTGATTTTTAAGACATTTATAGTGTTTCAATTTCGCATTTGCCCATGCATTTCATTGTGTCACCATTGGAAATCATAATTTGAAAATTAGATATGGGATGTACATAATAATGGGTGCCTTGTACCACTCTCCTATGAATAAAATTGTGTGTTTCTATTGTCAATTAATTGTCACTTTGTGGTTCTTGAAGTGGCCAATTACTTTCAAGGTTTGTGGTTTGAGAAACTTGATAGGTCACACAAAGAAATTTGGGGTTCCTCAAAAGGAGTTTGCAAAGGGGCTTCATCTTCCTTGGTGTCTTCCAAAGCTTTTTTATAAATATATCTTCAATAAGAATGTCCTCTAAGTAGTGATCTGGGGATACATACATTTGTAGTAATTTCTATTGTTACCTTCATGCCCCTTGAAATATCACTCATCCCAATTATAGAAAAGATGGATGTATTGCTTTTTGGGAGATAACTTGTTGATGAAAACTAGTTGTGAGTTGGATGAGTTAGGGGTAGTTATCATAGGGGGCTTAGGGTGAGTGACAAGCAAAGGTCTTCTAGATTTTGCATTGATCACTATCTCAACATCATTATCTCTATCTTAAGCTTCCAACCATGTTTGTTGGAATTGTATCATGACATGTGCCTTACTTGCATCCTTGAAATTCGAAATGAAACGTTTTGTAAAATGTTAATTAGATTAGGTCTATGTGTGGATATCTAGTTTCTTTAAGGAAATAATATGTTCCATAATTTTGCTTCCTTAATGTAATTTTGTTAGGTATCCCAAATGGTGAGTGTCAGATTGAAAACAAGCATAGAGTACTTGCACAAAATGGGTCCAAGCAATACATCTTTATAAGCCTTCCTTTACCATTGCTATCACTACCAACATTCAACATCCAAATATAAGACCCCCACACTTAGCTTTTATAGGTCATTAATCATGTCATGGAGAGAGAAATGATGTTCCATTTGGGTAGCCACCCTTAGCAATTCAACCCATAAAATTTTCTCATCTCAACTTTTGGAAAAAGATGCCATGAATTGTAATCCTTAAAGTGTGAGTGGTGATTATCCTAAAACATGGTTGCAACCAATATTTCAGGGGTAGTAAATTCCTCTTTGGTTGTGACCAATACTTTAGGGATAGTAAATTCCTCTTTGATTGGATCATTGTTTGGATCTCTTATATTTATATTAAAAAAGTCACCACATATTTTTAAGGTACATATTTGTTGTGCCATTTTTTCTCTTATAAGGTGTAGATGCAAAGTTAGCCACTTGTATTCTAGTTGTAAGCATTGAGCCTATTGGGTCTATTATTCATTCTGAGATGGTGGGGCTTGTTGTTAATTCTTTGAGTTGGCCATGTGAGCTTGAACCATGGGACTGCGAAAGATTTTGTGGATGTGTTATTCTCCACTTATCTCATTAAAACCAATAGCTTGAAAGGAGTCCTTTTACATATATCTTGAATCACTATATTGTCAAGCCCACCTAACAAAATATTATTTAAGAGGTATACCCCCATGATAAACACAATGCAAGAAATACTTTGAAATAGTTCTCCCATAATGGTGCTAATAAGACCTAAACCTTTTTTTTCCCTAGGTTCGTAGGGTCCAAGAGACAGAGGAGTGTTAGGTGCTATGAAACTTTGAAATATTTCCCAAAAGTGGCACTTGGCCCAATATCTTAGTACACTAAGGGGTCTTAATTTTTCCCTTATTGATAATAACTTACAACCTAGGTACTAGATAATGATCACCCCAAGTGTTTTCCTTAGTGTACTATAGCAACAAGATATTTGATTGGTTTATCTAGGGTTGGTTTTAGGTCTACCTAGGGGGTTTTTGATATTAATGAAGTTATGTGGAAGTGAGATTCTATATATAGGTTCTATCTAATGTGATACCACTCAAAGTGTACTCAAAGGCATATCAACATGGGTTATAAGGGCTTCCAACAATGTGATTCTATGTGTATTTCCTATGTGTATTCTTATCCAATTTTAGCTTTTCCTATTGAATGAAAAATCATTGTATTAATTAAATATGCAAGAACACATTTTTAGCTTGAGAAAACATTTTTTTTTACTAAATTCAAGGCATGTTGGCTTAGGAAAGAGCTCTTATATGACTTGTAGTCTTCATTAACCCTTGAAAATTGAAACATAATTCGATATATAGAGAGTAATATCATTTCATTTGCAATTAAGAGTCAATAAGATAAAATATGCAAATATGATTGTTTATATTGATAATGTGAATAATTCAATGTTTAATTGCATCTTAAGGTGGGGATAATTTCTTGAGTAAATCACCAAATACACAACACAAGATGAAAATTCCAAACTCTCCCATCTCTTTGAAAAGCTTTTCAATAGAAAATTTCTAACTAGTTGTGGTCCCATCACTAATGAGTGCCAACTACAAAGGGGGATTTGTAAAGTGGAATTTTTTACATCAAATAACTATCCACTAGTGTTAAATTGGCCATTTCAAAGATGATGACTTCATACAACAATTAAATAACTCCTATGTAGCCTAAAGTAGGGAGGTTGACCCTAACAAAACATCTTGGTGCGTATTGGTGGGAGAAATATTAATGAAAAAGGGAAGTCTTCTTCTACATAGAATTAGATGATGATGCAGTGACACCCACTAGCTCTAGACCAATCACCATTTGGCATATATTTTGTGTAGCTCTTAAAGAGAAATTGTATCCATTGTTATTGTGAAGGGTTATGGGCACACTAGCTACAACATAAACAATTTTCAAGCTAGACATTGTAACACTACTTTGAGCTATTTTCTTGACTTCGAGTTTGCCTTGCCATCTCAGATGCATAATAAGTAATTATTAAATTTAACTCTAGATTGATGCCTTATATATGTAATGAAGTGGCTATGGTTAGTAGCTCTATTTATAGGTTAAGGATCACATTGTTGGCCTCAATTTGGATAATAATAATCATAAGAACGTTATTTCTTTTCCCTTGAGAAAAGCCTTGTAATTCTTTATCATTGTTCATGTTGCACCATATAGTCTTGGATATGACAATGTAGGTGCATAATTGTTGTTGGTATTTCAAGCATGTTGCCTTAATTTTTCCATTAGAACTCACTTTAAAGGCACCACTGTGTACAATGTTACTCCACTCAATTGCTTGATCATAATATTAGAAAAACGCTATAAATTTCATTCTTATCACTAGTATGATGGCCACCATAATAACTCTACACTCACAAAGGAGGGCTAACAATTTTTCTTTTTCCCATTGGTAGCTTCATCTCAGGTTATGATGTAGTTCACTAGGTCACCCTACGCAAGTGTTTTCATTTATGCATTCTTTGACAAGACAAACTAGACAATATAATCATATCTACCATCCCCTAATCTGCATCTTCATCATGTTATTATCATTAATTTTCCTCCCCTCCTATCCTTCAGACATGAATCCACCTATTGATGTAATATATGAAATATTAGACATATGTTGCATCTAATCAATAAGACTTTGCAACACTAAAACTTAGTTCAATAGGCTCTCACCATTTGTGATGTCATACCCATGATTCTCCATTACCATATACATTTGCTTCTCCATGTCATGGATGTAACATACCCGCCTTTGTAGCCTTATTTTTGTATATGTGATCACAATTGTGAAAGCCAACGTGGAAGACACAACGAGATGGCACAAATCTTGTAAACAATTTAAGTATCAAATTATTTTCTTGAAAATAATAAAAATATGGAATGTTGGCATGAAGGGAGGGACCCACATATACAATTTTGTGGGAGAAAATAGAAGTAGGATAGTGGAGACATGGAGAATGACACCCTCACCCTTGAAGATGGGGGAGGTGGCATAACCAACCAAGCCACTACTTGAAAAATTGCAAGGGACATGATTAGATTGGGGGGGGGGGGAGGGGGTGCATGGCAATAGTCTTCTTGTTTAGTAACAAAATGGAAAAGAGGCAAAAGCTTTGCATTCACAAACATACAAAGAGATGCAAGTAAAAGATAGTAAAGAAGGAAAACAAAGAGAAAAAAAAGGAATGATGGTGAAAAGGGGACACAACGGGAGAAATATTTCTTTGGACACTAAGCATGGAGTGCATGAAGAAATGATGGAGTTGTTGTTGATCCCTATGCTTTGAATTTGGGGTGTTAACCCCTGTATTGGTGTCATGAGTTCGTTGCACTACATCCAAACCTTTCTACTTAGTGGGAGGCTTAGTGGTTGACTTAATCACCTTGGTGATGTTTGTATGGATATTATCCACCTGGACAAGGAAATCTAAGTCATTCTGGTCCTTGCTGGAGATCACCCAAAGTGGATTCAACCTCTCGGATTAAGTAATGCCCCATCTAGACTTTGGGTGATGTCATGTGATTAGACTTCGAGAAGTAAGTGAGCCACTATTGTGTTTATTGCTAGAGGGTAGTTGAGAAACCACCTAGACAATGGACTCCATCTCTTGAGAGACTACCAAGCTTGGTGTGAATTTTCCCTAAGTAAGATTCCCCTTAGATCTTGGATCTGGATCAAGGGTGGTTAGCTGCAATAAAGTTGTAGTGTAGTTGATCTATGGTTGGGTGGAGAGTTGAAGTCTCTTATGATCTTAATTTTTATTATCTAAAAGTACTTTTTTTGGAATTTCCAATTGTCAACCATCTTTACACATTTAGATAAGTCAAATGAATTGATATATTGAGTGATGAATTACATGTATCTGAATGAACTCTTGTATACTCCTATTAATGAATGCTCAAATGATGAAGATCACTGCTATGCTCATGATTGGCATAACCATCTTTACACATTTAGATAAGTCAAATGCATTGATATATTAAGTGATGAAATACATGTATCTGAATGAGCTCTTGTATACTCCTATTAATGAATGCTCAAATGATGAAGATCACTAATATGCCCATGATTGGCATGTTATCTTGTATGTTGTGGATTTAATATATGCTTAAATTGTGCTATCAAATAACTTGTTCATGGTTGATATAATAAATGGTGTCTTTATGCTCATTCACCTAACATGCTTCTGAATGAATAATACAACTACTTGTAGGTAGTTATAGGTCTGAGTGTTCTACTAAGGGGTCGAAGTCTAGGTACATACTATGTTTTTCAGGAGTATTTTCTTTTGGTTTAATACACCTTACCTTAGCAATTTTCTATATTTCCTCTTTTCTTTAGAGCATTGACTTAAATCCATAAATGTAGAGGTCTAAAGCTGGTAGTGAGAAGCCCCTTTTGTAATGGCTCAGGGTAGAATTTATTTCTAAGTGGAATTGTATTTGGGGGTGTCATCAGTCGTGGAAGCCACAATTTCCCCTTCTAAGTGTTGTTCATACCCAATATTCGAGAGTCTAGGTGTTGGCAAGGGTCATACCTTTGCATAGGCTTGGATTTCTCTTGGACTGGTTTAAACACTAAGCTAACCCATATCTAAGGATTGGGGAATTTGAGGGTGGAAAAGGGCGCACACCTCTTAGAGGCCTAGATATGTCCGAAGCTCATATAACAATCTTCTAGCTTTTATATGGGGCCCTCTTTGCATAACATTGTTGGGGCTTAGACTAGTTACTTTATACAAGGATTGGATTTGAGTGGCAAAGAGTGCACATATTTTGACAACCTGGATACAATTGAATTTAGGCTTTTGTAATCCATATCATAAAAAGTACGAAAACTTTTAGTAAAAATCACATTATTAGAGTTTTGTTGGCGTGTTTCAAAACATCCAGTGTGGTTCATCGTCAGGTTAAGATGAAGAACCAAATCTTGGCATCAAGTTAAAAAGATGAAGAGAAAAAAAATTACTCATTATAATATAACAACTAGATTTGATTAAATAAATATTATTTATTAATAATTAATATTTTAATACAAGGAAATAATTGTTAGAATATAGTTGCTAATATTGAATTAAGGAAAATAATTAATTAAAAGGAACTTTTTTTTATGAAATGAATATCTAACATAAAATAATATTTAGGTCAAACCTAAACCAAGATCTCGTTCTTCATCTTGTCTTGACAATGAACCACATTGGATGGTTTGAAATGCGTTAACAAAACTTTGATGATGTGAATTTTTCCAAAAGTTTTCTTACTTTTATAACCTAAATATAATTATAGTCAGAGTCGAATCTCGATCTTAGTGTTGGAGGGATGGCCCATCGATGAAACTTTGTCATGATTGAACCTTTCCATAGATTATTTGGGAGTTTAGGGATTCAGGGGTGGAAAAATATTACACAAATGTGCAGGCTCAAATCTAGCTGAGGTTAGATACACTCACAATGTCACAGAGGGTTTTCATGGACTTGAGGGATGGCCCATCGGTGAAACTTTGTCACGATTGAACCTTTCCATAGATTATTTGGGAGTTTAGGGATTCAGGGGTGGAAAAATATTACACAAATGTGCAAGCTCAAATCTAGCTGAGGTCAGATACCCTCACAATGTCGCAGAGGGTTTTGTGGACCCTACATTGTGTTGGTTTAGACATGCCATGGGAGCCAAATAGGGGACACATGGATACCATGTGGTAGTATAATGACAATGTGACTTGGTGATGTGACTTGATGTAGCTTGGTGGTGTGGCTTGGTGATGTGGCTTGGGGATGGAACTTACCGAGAATTTGATGGTTTCAACCGATGTTTGAACAAGGCTAGAAATATTTTCAATAGGGGAAAATCACTCTGATTAGCTCATCTACATGGGAAGTGGTATGACCTTTTTTCCTATGGAGTTTGTGCTAAACTATGTGGAAGTTAACTGGGAGAAATCTCTACACCACTGAGATTGATAGTTGAGATCCATTGTGGCAGGCCCCTCATGTTTGAAGTTTAAGAAATTTGGGTAAGGAGTGGTTGGGATTAGTGCCAAACCACCCTCCTTCAATTAACTACTATGATTTAATGAGGGCACCTCTCCCTAAATTCAACACCATTTTTGGTGGGGTTCATGTTAGCAGTTGTTTCAATCTAAGGCTTGGCTGAAGCATAACGAATGTGTGTGAAAAATAAGGGAGTGGGACTGACACGAAACCTTGAGTTTTGGAAGTATGCCATTGGCCCAAAGTGTTGTGTGCGAGGAAAAAGCCTTGATGTTGAGACCTTTAGATGACATGGGCCAACGGGTGCCACCTTGGGCACATAATATGATGAGTGGAAGCATGATCTCATGACATGCTAACTTGAAACCCATCCATGGATGGTGTGGCAATGCCGTATGAGTAGGGAGGAAGGCATGTGAGTGCCAAATGGTATCCTAGTAATGACGTGACATTTGTTAATAGGGAAAAACTTCTAATGGGCATAACTTTTGATTTAGAACTTAGATTGAGGTAAGTTTTATATTGTCAAAAAGCTCTCAATGAGATAGTCACAATGTCAGTGTCAAAATTAAATTTTGAAGACTCACAAAAATGAAGTTTTTTCTAACCCCATTTCCAAAATAAACCTCGAGGATCAAGAGAAATAAGTAAGACCTTCCTCAAATCGATAATCTTTGGTATTGAAAGGGAGGGTGTTACAATGGAGACAATCTTGGGGTGGTTGGTGGCTTGGTGATGATACATCATCAATCTGATATGTCTTGACACATTAATGGCTAGACAAGAAGGTTCCACAAAGTTGGTCTCTAAATCACAACCGACAACCTCTTTAACACATAATTTGACAACAAAAAGTAATGAGGATGTGCACTCAAAATCTTGGCCAAATATTTTTGTCCACCATATGGGAAGTTTTGAAGAATGTTTTAAGCATAGTATATGGAAGTACCATGGTTTTCTTTTCAAAATTTGTAGAATTGGATATTCAAATTCTCTTTTATGAATTGGATATTCAAATTCTCTTTTGTCAATAACATTGCACGTTGGAAATGGTGGATGCTCATTATCCATAGGAGATGTGATGTTATCGATTTGTTTTTTTTGAAGAATTCTTCTTAATAAAAGAATTCAAAGAATAGAGATTATTGATAGTGTTTGTAGGTAATGGTGCAATTACAAAACATTGGCACAATATCTTTAATTTTTACATAGATAAACTTTGCAAATAAAGAGTTTTATTTATGTCCTCATTATCTATTATCTATTATGATGACGGGATGGAGTGTTACTTGTACTCTTACTAGCCACTAAAGATTATGCATTTTGGGTCATCTCTTGGATATAGGAAGGTGCATTGAATATATTCAAGATTGTATCTCACATATTCTTAATGGAAACCACGAAGTTTGGAAGACCATTTTCTTCAATTATGAATTTTGAGAAATGAATTCTAGGGTTTTATTTATTTACTACATGGGGATTTCCCAAGTTGCCCAAACTATGCACAAATCTCAAGTTTTTGGCGATAATTCTAGGGTCAAATTCAAACATGTGTAATTCCATTAAATGGATCAAATGCAAACATATTTAATCCCATTAAATGGATCATGTAGGATTAGTTCACCAACTAGTTTTCACTTTCAACTACAAGTCACTTTCAACCACAAGTAGAGAGACTTCCTATTGAGGAATCAACACAATATTGAGTTACCATGATTTATGAGCTTCAACACAATATTGAGTTATCATGATTTATGATCTTATCACGATTTATGACCACACATGAGTAGAGAGCGATCCAATAAACAATAGAGGTTGGTTTACCTCTTCTATAGAGGACTCTAAATATGAATACAATGGAGTTAATATTAATTATTTATGTTATTATGTTGTTAGCATTTAATATATTTAAATGATTTGCATTTATCATCATCACTATATGAATTTATTCCCTTATATAAGGGGGATTAATGGAGATTAATGGAATATAATGTATATCTATCTTCTTCAACATATTCTTGAATAATATTCTTTGTTATATTTTATTTTGCATATAGCTCATTAGGGTTGTATGAACTACTTTACATATATATTCTTGAATAATATTCTTTGTTATATTTTATTTTGCATATAGCTCATTAGGTTTGTATGAACTACTTTACATATTTTGAAATGCTAAGATAATGAAATGGTTGCAGGTTGAGGATGAGGCAATGTCATATAGTGTAGATGAGAAGTATAACATAAGAAGGGTTAATAGGTTTATCAGGAGTTCTTGGAGTTCTTGTAATAGTTTTAGTCTTGGATGTTGCCACATTAAATATTGGAGACATAGGTATTAACAAATAACAAACACTTAGCAACATCAACTTTGTTTAATTTAATTCTACTAGCATATATCCATCTTAACTCTATATTTTTAAGAGAATGTTAGGAATGCTACCAATATCACATTCCCCAATGGGGGGGATTCTTGAGATTCATGGATGGGTAAGGGGCCATGTTTGCCACCCTGGAAATGCTAGGAGATTTAATGTTGTGGGTGGTGTGGCCACCCCCTCGCATGCATAAGTATGAAAAATAATTTATCTTATAATAGTATGTTTTATGACTATGCGGAGCCGATGAATGGTGGTGAAAGTTGGTTTGGGCACTCAGAGTGATGGCAGGCTATCTCCTTACCCCAAGAGAGAATTCAAGAAGGAATGGACAGTTTATTCTTGTCACGACTTTGTCTTCATTCCATCCCATGTTGGCCTTCCTCTAGCCACTCTATAATTAGTGTCTTAAAGTATATCAGGTCTGGAAATTGCACCTCCTCTATCTTGGTGTTGCGTTTTGTGAGTCTTAACCCTAGAGCACATTTTTATTGGCTGAAGATGGAACACCAACAAATGCAGAATAGGTGTGGGGGAGGGGACCATGGCCCCCATGGCCGCATTAGAGCTCAATAATAATCCGAGGAGGTTGTTGATAACTACCATGCAATGGTCCCCCTCCCCCACTCTGGACCCTCCCCCACTCCTAAAACCATAGGAGTAGAAAAACACAATGTTGAGGTAGATCCTTACTCCTTGAATGGGATGATAGAGAGTATTTCTCCATTAGTCATCAAGCTATTTCCATATCTCAACTTGTTTGGTGAAATGCTCCTACCATGTGTCCTTATAGTATGATGGATAACTTCTTTGTCTCCATATCTTGTTTAGTGAAATGCTCCTGCCATGTGTCCTTATAGTATGATGGATACCTTCTTTGTCTCTATCCTTGGCCTCACATACATAGCACATTGTAGGCCTCACATACATAGCACATTTTAGGCTCATCACCATGAATGAAGTGATGGACCTTTACCAATGGTTTTCTAGTGCTCCACATCTCCTATAATCCAATCCAAAACCTCTCTTGGTACACTAGTAGGCCTATAGCTTGTCCATATAGTTTACTATTATAGAAACAAGCATGCCACTCATATAGAAGAAACATTCTATTCACCTCCAATTCAGAAACAAGCATGCCATGCCACTCATAGAAGAAACATTCTCTTCACCTCCAATGTAGAAACAAGCATGCCACTCATATAGAAGAAACATTCTATTCACCTCCAATGTAGAAACAAGCATGCATGCCACTCATATAGAAGAAACATTCTATTCACCTCCAATGTAGAAACAAGCATGCATGCCACTCATTTAGAAGAAACATTCTATTCACCTCCAATGTAGAAACAAGCATGCATGCCACTCATATAGAAGAAACATTCTATTCACCTCCCATGTAGAAGTGATCGAAGATTATAGTCACCTCCAATGTAGAAAAAAGAGAAATGAAGCTAGTGGATGCACCAACATGATTGTGAGATGCACAAACTCCTCAATGTAGAAACAAGCATGCCACTCATATAGAAGCAACATTATATTCACCTCCAATGTAGAAGTGATCAAGGATTGAAGAGAAATGAAGCTAGTGGATCCACATGATTGTGAGATGCACCAACTCATTTCCTATGAGATGTTTCAAGAGATCAAGAACATACGTACATGATTGGATGCACCAACTCATCTCCTATGAGATGTCTCAAGAGATCAAGAACATACGTATAATTATGTGCATTTGGCAACGCTCCTAGCTCATTCAATAATATCCTCGATTCTTACGAAATTTTCCGATGTACTCTAAAATCATATCAATGTAATGTAATGGGTGGACAAGGAGTATGTACAATATTCCAATAGGTGGACAAGGAGTATGTACAATATTTGATATCTTTGTATAAACAACATAATTAGTACCATTATTAAAAAACCTTTAACAACATTTTGCATATGTATCTCTTGGAAGAACCCATAATAACTACCATTATTAAAAGACCTTTAACAACATTTGCACCCATAATAACTGTGTTTGTGTTTCTAGATGCTTGGATATTGTCGTTGTGTTTCTTTAATATATGTAGATGCTTGGATATTGTCGTTGGAATAATTAAGAAAATGAGAATGGTTTTATCTTTTCCATCTATCTAACTGTTTGACATCACATGACATCACAATGCACTCCTTGATAGATCCTATCAACTCTTCATATGAAGAGCCCTTGTACCCTAGTTCAATAATAGAAACAACTTGAAACATTAACTAGTAGAATAGGTTGTTTAACTAGTAGAATGGGTTGTTGGGTTGTTTTTTAATGTTTAAAGGAATGTTACTCCATTAAAAAAAATCTAGCCATAATCTATCAATTCTTCATAGGAAGAGCCCTTGTACCCTAGTTCAATAATAGAAACAACTTCAAACATTAACCAGTAGAATGGGTTGTTTTTTAATGTTTAAAGGAATGTTACTCCATTAAAAAAATCTAGCCATAATCTTGTTGGCTTATTGTATAATGGGTTGTTTCCATTAAAAAAAGCTCTAGCCATAATCTTTTTGGCTTATTGTTTTTCTTTTTTTTTTTAAGACTTAAAAAAACGTTGTGCCCTAGGAATTGACCTCGGCACAAAGAAAGGTGAGCTCACCATGATATTGTGGTGTAGTCAATTTCCTTGGGTTCCCCCACCCTGAAGAAGCGCTCCCATGCTTTAGTTGTAATTTTGAATCTCAATGATTTATTCTTATATTTCTACTTATGATATCAAGGATTCAAGGATTGATGGTAATATGGACGAATTTTCTACTATGACATCATGGATTGATGAAGGGTAATATTGATGATTTTTGAGGTAGATGTAGGGAAATTCCACTTCATGCTAAAAGGTGGTATTTTGAATTGTTGACTATGCCATTCATTTCCTTCCCACACTAATATCTCGACGTTTGCCAAATGTATCTAAAGTTTGGCCAATTTTGAAGTTCAACTGGGTATACATATTTTCACACTCGGTCTAATGCCTCAACGTTTTTGTAGGGCATATATTAAACTTAGGGAAAAAAATAAATTAAAAACAAATAAAAGCATTCTAAATAAGAAACGGGTCATGATAAACATCAAATCTCACATTAAAAATCAACAAATATTCACAATTTTTTTATACATACTAGAGAATGGTAGATCATAGGAATGGTGGAAACTGAGGAATATGGGAATGGTAGATCCAAATCAATAAAATTACTATCAAAGTACAAAAAGATTGGGCCTTAGTGTAATTGACATGTATAGGGTGATATTTAACATCGATCTGTTATAATATCAACAAATATCGCGATATTATCTCCGATATGAAAATATCAATATTTAAGAATGATAACATCATTATCTCAACCTTACAATGGTAATATTATTTTGTTTAAAATCACACCATATCATCGTGACATTTAGGATATTATTGCGACAATGATAACATTAGATCTTAGTTATAGACAATGGTTTCCTAGCTTAATGGACTTGTTTTACCCCATGCACTAGGAAAAATAAAGCACTAGGAGAATGTAACCTTTTTTAAGATCCATTTTCAAAATTATTAAGCTCGTAAGGATTTATGCTATTTTTAAAAATAGTGATAACACTGTCACATCGAGATTGTCGGAAAAATAGTGATAATATTGTGACATCGAGATTTGTTGAAAAATAGTGATAACATTGTGACTTTAGAGGGCCAATTTTATCCGCTAGAAAATCGAGATGAAATTGTAAAAATCCTCTACATGTTCAGAGAATATGTTTAGGTAGAAATTACTCCCAAGTAGCAATCATGTCAATCTCAAATGGGACTAGAACCTAGGTTCGTAGTAATCATGTCAGTCTCAAATGGGATAGTAATCATGTCAGTCTCAAATGGGACTGGAACATAGGTGGGGATTGAAAAATGTAATGTTTGTTTTGTAATTGCATGATTTAGATGGTTGGTGTTTGAATATTTAATCATTAATGGACTCTCGATGCAACTTCTATCTTTATTTATGTACAATAAGCATATGTTTTAATTTGATTTTCCAAATGGTAATGGACTCTCGATGCAACTTCTATTTTTGTTTATGTACAATATGCATATGTTTTAATTTGATTTTCGAAATGGTAATATAGATGCAAACATATATATATATATAAAACTCTTCTCCACTGATAATTTCCCCTTATGCTCCTAAAAAAAACTTCAGCTTTGTGCAACCTTGATATAAAATGATTTTTATGCATTCTTAACACCGTTTATGGAATTTCATATGACTTTATTAGTTATTGAAGTTTTTTTTATTTTATTGCTTTTTTATTGTTGATGTGAGTCTTGAGATGATTACACTTCTAATCGCAATTCTAACCTGTGGCTTGAGTAGCAGTGATCTAGGAGCATCGAGGCCATCAAAATCACGTAGAATCACACCTAAATTATGCTACACCAACAACATAAAATACTTTAACGAAAACACCTTGTCACCCTCTACTCTATTCTACTCCCATGGGCTCGGGCTCTTACTTGCTTTATTTAGTGTTTCTATTCTACTCCCATGGGCTCTTACTTGCTTTATTTAGTGTTTTAGTGTTTTGTGTAGTTTTACCATGAACAATACCATCTCTTCACACCATTTCATTTTACTTATCTGCACATGGACAAAAACGGTGTTGTTCATTTTACTTATTCTTCCTCTTACTTATCTGCAGATGGACAAAAACAGGGACAACACTGGGATAATCAGAATACAAGTGAAATGTGGGGGCTACATAATTCAGGAAATACAGAGAAGACGCCAAAAATGGCCCACCCTGTAACTGGAAAGGCCCTAGATTACGATTTGGCCAGTTCGTTTACACCAGCTAGCCAGGGCGGGTTTCATTTTCCAGAACAAAATGATAATCTTCTTTCAAAACATGACGGATTAGTGTTAACTGTAGAGACAGTTTTGCCTCCAGAGTTGGTTGTTGATATTTCAAATGAAAGTCCAGAAAATACTGCTTCCAAGCCTTCAGAAACAGGTTCTAGAGCCAGCGAATGGCAGTTTACCAAACAGAGTATGGCGCCATCGGTAAGCGATCAGGCCGGATGCCATGGCTATTTGAATTCTCATAACCAACCGTGCTACCCTATATTGCCATTGGTAAATGGGCTGTTAAACCCTGGCCATTGTTCTACTATTTTAGGAGGATCACTTAAGGCGGTTCCTTTCTCAGGTCCTCCTCGCAGTCCACGCTCTGTTCTTCACCATGATTCCGATATTTTCCACTCTGACTTGCAGGTACAGCACAATCCTTCCAGAGGAAGGCCAAAAGGTTCGAAAAATGTAGGAAATCCTCGAGAAATGAAAAGGCAGTTAGCAGAACAGCTGGCAGAAAGAGGTCGAATGCTGTGCAAACAATACCTGGGAATCGCAAGGAGACCTCCCCCTGCATAATCGGAATCTGAGACAATATCCTGATATTTCGTTGGTGATTCTCTGGGTCAGAGACATTCTCTATGTTTAATTTAATGAATAACTATTTTTTGCGAAAGATTTATCCATTTTCTTGGCCCTTTTTCTCAAGGATGCTTATTTATTGGACAAATGTGTCGGGAGAATTTTACCACTGGTTATAATTGTACTTGCTTATCATTGTACTTGAAAATTGCATCAAAAGCAGAATTGGAAATTGGAACGTGATTTTAAGCTGCTGGCCATTGACCTTGGTATAAAACTTTTGTTAATATATGTGTTTAGCGGGTCTATGTTTCATAATAATAATAATAATATCCATTTTTAAGGTCACAGCCAAGCGAGACACCAAATTGGTGCATACTCTACTATGAGACCCCTTGCTTGTGGGACAAGGGACCCACTTCCGCGCAGCGATTTGACTGCTAAAGTCTACGAAGGCATACATACATACTCTACCCCTCTGGTTTCGAACCTGTGACCTCATAGGAGGAAACACATGCTCTTAACCATTAGCATAAATGCATCCAAGCACTTTCTTCCTTCCCATACGAATTTCAGCTTCACAAAATTAACTATGGGAACTAACTAAACCATGATAATTTAATAAAAAATATTATAAACCATAGCTAATTCAATAAAAATATTATATTATATGGAAGGAGCCACAATCCTATTGAATGCTCATCTGTATTCCTAAGAGATTCTATTTTCTTCTCGAGTTTCTTCTCGAGATGAACACATTTAGGTTCCCCTCAACCCAAGTGGTTCCCCTCAACCCAGGGGATATATGAACACATCTATTTGATCATATACCGAGGGGATATATGAACACATCTATTTGATCATATACCAAAAGTGGTTCCCCTCAACCTAGGGGATATAAGAGAACACAGTTATTTGAACGTCATATACGTAAAGTGGTTCCCCAACACGCAGAGGAGACACATGGAGACTTAGAGTTGAACACACAGAGGAGACACATGGAGAATTAGAGTTGAAGCTGTGGGGGTGTTCATACCCAAATTTCACAATTCGCATTAGACACTTTCATTTGAAGTCAAATTTATGACTAGATTGAAGGCCTTAGGCAGTAAAATTTATGGCTAGATTGAAGGCCTTAGGCAATAAGAGTCTTGAAGAAGTCTTCACTACTTTGAAATATAATTAAAGTTCTAAAGTTTTTTATTATATATGAGTTTTATTTTTTTTCTCAAGCCATTTTGAATATTTTAATACTATTATAATAGCAAAACAAAAAATCGAATATAAGAAATAATTAGTTAATGAGCATCGTGGAATACAAATATTTACCTTTTTAATGCTATTATAATAGCAAAACAAAAAATCGAATATAAGAAAATTAGTTAATGAGCATCGTGGAATATAAATATTTACCCTAGTTAATGAAGCATCATGCCTTTCATCTTATATTATGGATATTATAATATATAACAAGTATATATAAGAAAATTAGTTAATGATGCAGTGTGGAATACAAATATTTACCCTAGTTAATGAAGCATCATGCCTTAAGAAAATTAGTTAATGAAGCATCGTGGAATACAAATATTTACTCTAGTTAATGAAGCATCATGCCTTTCATCTTATTATGGATATTATAATATATAACAAATATTTACCTTAGTTAATGAAGCATTATGCCGTTCATCTTATATTATAGATATTATAATATATATTAGAAAGTTACATAGGATTATTATGGAGTTATATGATTATTATGGAGTTGTGTGATATTATGGTCTTTTACAATGCTCTATATTATGCTACTATCCCTTTACATGTTTCTTGGCATTGAGTATTTGAACCCTTTCTTCTCATTTTGCTAAGTTTCAAATAGGGAGCATTATAGTTAGTATAGTGCTCCAAGCTCCACACTCACACTCATAATATGAAACGTGAAAAATGAACCCTTTCTTTTCATTTTGCTAAGTTTCAAATGGGTAGCATTATAGTTAGTTATAGTGTTCCAAATCCTTTGGGAATTTCTATGATGCTTGAAATCTTTGTGATGTTATTAGAAATCTCTAGTGATTTATGACCTATTTTTGGAATTTTGGTTGATTTCATATTTACGTGACATAAGATTGATTATGACCGTTACCACAATAAGCTCTAGGTTACTATGTTTGCCCCTTCCGTAGACATCGAGAAATTGGGGGGATTTGAAAATGGAATCTCTTGTTACATGACAATTCATTATCATAGTAATCAGCAATCGAACTATCCCCTAAGGGTTGGATTTGTGACATGTTATTAGCTCTTCATATTGAATTACGGTGAACTGACACAATTGTCATTTGGATAGTAGAGAATATTGGATCTTTATCTTTTCAAGGCCATAAATTTTGCATATAAACCCTAATTAAGATGCACAATAATGTATTTCAAAGTTCTCAATGATAAGAGAAATTCTCACCTTCTATGACTCAAGCCTACAACAACCTACATCTACACAATAGATAAGGCTCCCATTTCTTCAGTACTTGAAACAAGGCATAGAGATCCTTGTCTTATGTAAGGTAATTCAATATTGTTCCATGTAAAATCTCCAAATCTTTGTAGAGTGGTTCCCCCCTTGCATTGATATTCCCCTGTATCATACCTTGTTTTTGTACACTATTGGATATTCACAATGGTCATCTTGTCAAAACAAATCTAATCATAAAAATATTACAAGACCATGCTAGAATAGAATAGTGTGACATACGAAATATCTTAGAATAGAAAAAACACACAACGAAATAGATATATTCACTATAGAAACCCATATAGGAAAACAAACATTCAATTAAGGATAGTGCCTTCCATCTTCTTACATTATGGAGATTACATTATAGATTATAATTTTTCCCAAACTTATTATGAATCTATGAGATAATATGGTATTCTATAGTCCTCTACAATATGATTCCATATCTCTTCTCTATTAGTATATCTTGGACACTCATGCTTACACTATGGAACAATTAAAAACTAGTGAAAAAAGTACCCCTTTTATCCATTTTTCTAAGTTTTTTATAGATAGAATTAGGGTTAGGTTTAGAATTTTGAATCCTCATGGAACATCCGTGGTGTTTTTAAAGTCACTAGAGGATTTCCACACATTATCAATTCCCCCTATTTTAAATCTATAGAGCTAATATGATTACCACTTGGATACTTCAAGAATACTTGGATCATTACCATGTAAGGGTCATAACTTTTGCATATGAACTCGTTTAAAATGCAAGATTGGAAATATATCAATGTGAAGAAAATTTCCATCTTGGATGAAGTATACTTAAAACAATATTCATTCAACACTACGTCTGAAAAACATTGTTTAGGGATTTGAAAATGCACAAAAAATTGTTAATTCAAATTTGACAAATTCAACGCTATCTTTGAAATGTCAAAAATTCTAATCTCTTCCATCTAGAGCATGAATAAATTCATATGGTACGTGTAGATCCATTTTGGATCATCCTTCCCCATTTTGGGAGGATTTTGGTCTCCCAAATCTTCAGTGAAAGATAAGGTTTATCTCTTTTCATCCCATTAGGAATGTGCGTTTTGTAGAGTTTTAGATCCTCCATATTTATTACTAAATAAATGCAAATATAAGTTGGACTTGAATAAGTTTGTAAGCATTGTTTTTCCGATTACTCCGATATTTTGAAAGGCCCATATATTAGGGCTTAGAATTTTAACTTTGTTCCTTGTTACCACACTAATTAGCTACATTGCAAAGGTATGGTAAGATGCTAGAATGACACCACACATGACAAGTGCCCACTATCACCTCGACATGAGTACCCACTCTTTAGGTTGACTCCTAAAATACCATGGTGAGGCTTCCATACACAGATGAAACACCACCACAAGAGAAACATACCAATGCCTCTAAATATATATTGGGTGATAGAGTCTAAGAGTTAGTTTAAATGATTACCAATTTGAAAATTTATATTCTACAAATGAAAATAACATATCAACAATTAAAATAAGACAATGAATAAAACCTTGAAAATGCACCAAATTGAGTGCAAGATAGCCCTTACCAATTAGGATTTGATTACCCTTGATTTTTCCTTTAGTATACATATAAGCAATTCTTTTGCTTGTTCTTCTCGATTTGTAAGTCTTATTTTATGTAGAAAAAACTAGGGCCAACAAGCTAGGGCCCACTTTTAGGCCAACCACAAGCAAAAAGATATCCAAATGAAGTGTCACTATAGGTTGGAGGAATTAGTAATCTAACATAACTTTCCAATGATCCTGAAATCACCTCAAGACACCAAGTATTCCGTGAGATATTCAAATTTGGTGTCAAAGTCTCACTAAGGTGATAATCCAAATTTCATTCCTTGATAATTTTTAATCCCAACAATCTTGGGATGGATTTTATGCTTCAAATACTATTCAAATAAATTGGAAAAAAATAAAATCAAAGAGTATTTGGAAGATATACTTTTGGAGGCCTGTTACTACAAAATCTAACAGGCCTAGTGCAAAGCTTCACTTTGAAGATACAAACCTTGTGGCAACAAGACATTGGCCACTATTGTCACCTTAGTAGCCTTTCTTTAGCTATTTAGTGGTAAATAAACCACAAGAAAGTCTTCCTCAAATAAAAATCACTTAGAGGATATTCAATAAGAAGGGTTTAAGGTGATGAATAGGTCTAATGTTTGGGATAGGTTGTTGATGGAGCTAAGGGGTCTAAGATATTCTTTACAAAGTTCAAGAAATCTATCCTTAAACCAATTATAGAGATGTTATAAGTTAGGGTTTGAGACATTTATGGCATGTAATGTCATATAATCGTTGGAAGAAATAATCTTGCAATGATAAACCAACAAAGGATTATTATTATCAATTAGACAAGGTTTAGGGTTTTGGATAATCATGATGCTCAATTCCATCGGTTGGAAGAGGTAGAGCTAGCATCCTTACCTGCTAGGGAATGAAATTAGCTACTTGATCTACATAAGAACATCCACAATCTTCTTTACGAGCTTTTATGGATGAAACATGCATAAAATAGCAATATAATGATGACTTCAACAATAGAATTAGGATTTTACAATGTAGTAAATGTTAGCTTTTTTATTTTTATTTTTTATTTTTTATCAATGATTTAATGCAATCCCTACTAAAAGGGAAATAACAAATGAATTAGAATTTTAATTTTTAGAAATATTTCCAAGAAACCATAACCATAACCCTAAACATCTATAAATTTAGAGAGAAAAGAGATTATTCATAGAAGAGAGATTTATCACCTTCACCTAGACTAGTGCCTTGATATAAATGGGCAATGGAATTACCTAGGGAAAATTTGATGGAGACAATCTTGGTAAAGAGGGTGAGAAGGATAAAGCCTCTTATTACAAACCATAGTGGCTTCCTTAACACAGAGATTTTAAATTCAAGAGATGCATAATTCAAAGTTATCTTTGAGGATTAAAGGAAATCAAATCTACATAGCATAAGAAATTAATATTTTAGGATAAATATAACAATTTCACACATGGCACATAAAGAAACCATATGAAAAATATAGAAAATATGCAACAAAATTACATCGTTTCCATAAGAATATTTTTAATCAATCCCAAGAAACCATCCTTAAGCAAAAATCCTTCTCAAATACCAATTCACTACATAGAATCACATTGCGTCCAAGTAGAAAAGAAGACAAGGGCTAGTGTGCACTTCCAAAGAGAGAGGTGTGAGGATGAATGTTGCTAAATGAGTGACTAAGACTCCCGTCTATTTGTATGAGTTAAAGTGTCTTAGTTCAGTAATTTTACAAACAAAATCCCTAGAAAAGTGTACTTGAGGATTCAACTGGGTCAAATGTCACAAGTTGACCTGAAATAGTTTTAAAACATAACAAAATTCGAAAAATAGCTTGCATGTGTGGGAGAGAAATGGTATCCACCATGACATCATCCTCCAAAATAGGCAATAAGGCATTAAGGAATTGAGGTAGGGGTCCAATAGTTCTCTTCACTTCAAGAAAGTACCAAAGTGCATGTGTACATCCCCAAAAGGTGCATCCTCCACTTTGATGTCATCCAAAAGAGGTCCTACATCACCCTTTTTATGTGTGTGGAAGTGATGTGGAACCTCTAAGGGAAAGTGTTGGCATCAAATAGGGATGTGACAACCCTTTGAAATCATCTCAATGATAACCATCCTCATATGGGATTCAGAACAATGTACCATCAATCAAACAAGGTCACAGCTAGCCTAGGGTTGTCATTGGTTCCTCTATGCACATAATCAAATAGTCTAGCATGCATGCATTAAAGATCAATGTTTTAGAATTTGGAGTCTCATCAAGAGGTGTAGTATAATGTGGAAGTTGCTCAAGGATCAACTCTTATCTTTGGATGGATAATGTTGGGGCCACAAAGTTAGGTCTAGCCTTGAGAAAAGGGAAACATATCCATTGGAAGGTGCTAAATAAGAATCAAACTATCCCTCAAGGGATTTCTATTGCATTTGTAAAACCACCTAAACAAAACATCTCAAGATTAAGTGAGATCGTCTTCATTAGGGACATGAAAACATTAAACAATCATAGTGAATCATATCTAATGTTAGGGGCACAAGTATACTTCACAAAAAAATCATCTTCAAATGTCTAACTATATTAGGATCTATAAATAAGTTGGCTCACTTATGTTAGTGATGATTAGATCGACAATGCCTATTAGGTGCTTGCATCCCCCAAGGGGAGTGACATGTCTCATGCTATCCCATCAATCCATAGGTTTTTGTGATATTGTGGTCATAAAGTGGGACAAACTTCAAGGAATGTGTCACACCCACGAGACAAGCTAATGGGGGGTCCAAAATGTCAAGTGTAATGATGTGAGGGAGATTGTGGTGGCATGGGTTACATATTTCCTTAGTTTTCTCTTTCCATTCCTCTAATGCATAACTTAGGAGCATTTTTCCATAAAATCTAACAAGCCTCGTAGAGGGGTACCCTACAAGGTAACCAATGGGCCAAGTGAAAACAATAAGGTAGTAAGCAATTTTCACCACAACTATTACCCCTTGTTATTTATGGATTTTAACCAATGGGAGGATGGTGAGCACTAGTATTGCAACAATAATGTTGCAACTCCTGGGGCTTCCGAATTTACTTTTATCAACCTGGTAGTTTGTAACAAACTTGGAAGCGACAGTGTTGTATGCACAAGTACTAGCTCTTACTATAGGCTGTCACTTGGTCAGCTGGCGCAAGATCACTAGGAGCTCAAGACAACTTCTATGAGTTCCCAAAAGAAGCTTTTAACTATGATGAAAGAGAGCTAACTCTACAGAGACTATTCTACTTGCAGAAAAAGAAAGAAGAATGAAGTGTAACGCAAACCCTAGCAAACCCTAATTTTTCCAACTAACCCTAGTAACATTTGCAGGAGAAGAGATGAAAAATGATGAAATGAGTTCCATTGACTAATGAAAAGGTAAATTGCATCTATTCAAGCTACTTTTGAAAGGAAATGAGAAGAAAACATCTTTTTGTGTTTTTGAGTGTTTTTATGTGAAACTATTATGCTTGTAATTTATCTGTTTGTGATTGTGGCAGAGGTTTGGTGGTGATGGAGGGTGGATTTGGTTTTTGCAGGGGTGTAGGAAGGTGTGGAGGAGTCCTAAGAAGCCTCTAGCACCCTTCTGAAGACTTCCCTTGCAATTGGATTTCGAAAAATCACTTACAGGAAATTCTACAGGACGTTGCAGGGGATCTACAAGAGGATCTACAGGAGGATGCCGGGAGTTATTTTTGGAGTTTTTGAAGGTGGAGAAATGGTGGGAAAGGGTAGCTGAAGACTAGAGGGGTGTGTTAAAGTGTCTAGAGCTTGTCAAGGAAGATCAAGAAAGAAGAGGATGGTTGGATTTGTTCAAATAGCAGGAGGGAAGATTATGGAAAAAATGCAGAAATTAGGGTAGATTGGTGAAATGTTGCGAATGACTTGGGAAATCTATGAGAAGTGAGTTGATGCTGGCTGCTTCATGGATGTATGGTGAGCAGAGGTGTCCTGCAAGAGATTTGCACATCTACTTACAAAAATTGAACAAAGAAAGGACTAGATATACCATGAAAACATAAATATCTCTAAGTGACCTAATTTCTAACCTAGAAACAGAAAATGTTGAATAATAACCTTTGAACAAAAGAGCATGAAAATAGATCTATTGTAAAAATAGGAAATGATCGTGGCAAACTAAATTTGAAGGAATACATTAAATTTCAACCCAAGTTATCACACTAGAAATTGCATGGAAGAGCAATGTAGGAATTTACAGGGTAAGTTCCTCAGACAGAACACCAAAGGACACCGCTCACAAACAGATCACAGATCAATGCACCAATACTTTTGACATGGTTAAAACCCTCAAAGAGGGAAACAGTCCACGGCCTAAGCCAACGCGGCCACTTCAGGCAATTTATTAATAAAAGAATGAAAATTTACATAAGCTTCTCTCATGGATGGTTAACCTACAAATGACCCTCTATGCTCTTTAAATAGAGATCATGGACCAATCGGGTGTTAAGGCACGGATCAAGTGTCGGTAATACCGAGGAGAGAATGAACCGTCAGATCACTACATATCGTGACCGTTGGATTGTAAGTTACAAAACGTACATAGTAAAGAAACACACTTTACCTAACTCTATACTAGACCAAGTTATACTTAACTATTTCCTATGTGTCGGAATATCCTAACATCCCCCCTTAAGAACAACTTGGGATAGGATTGAAGGATTTACAAATATGACACAATAGGAGAAGGAAGAAGGCACTAGAGCCTCTCCCCCCTTAGTGACAACTTCCTGAACTCCAACCATAAATCAAAGTTTAGTGAACTTCGCCTCTGTGAGAGCCTTTGTAAAGATGTCTGCAACTTGATCATCTGTTGAACAATATTACACTTCAAGAACATGGTCATGAATGAGCTTTCTGATGAAGTGCATGTGCAGTTCAATGTTTTTGATGCGCTGATGTTGGACTGGATCTTTGCATAGTTGAATGGCACTTTGATTATCACACCAAAGTGTAGTCGGATGTTGCTGCTGAAAGCCAAACTCTGACAGGATCTGACGAAGCCACAAGGCTTCCTTACTAGCTTCTACGACACCATGATACTCTGCTTCTAGTGAAGAAAGAGAAATGGCACCTTGTTGCTTGCAAGCCCATGTAATAGGTCCTGAACCAAGAGTGAACACATAACCTGCAGTAGACTTCCGATCATCAGGGTCACCAACCCAATCGGAATCGTTGGAACCAACCAATAGAGGAGATGCTTCAGCACTGTAATGAATCCAAAACTGAATTGTACCTTGAACATAATGAAGTATTCTTTTAGCTGATTTCCAATGACTTTCACGTGGGTTTTTCATAAACCGAGCAACAAGGCCAACAACAAAGGAAAGGTCAAGACGATTATGGGTTAGATACAAAAGTTTTCCTACAATTTGACAGTATAAGGTAGCATCAACGTCAAGAGAAGTACAAGTGACTGAAAGTTTGACTCCAGACTAAAAGGGAGAAGGGGCTGGCTTACAGTCTTCCATGTGAAAATGGCATAGAATATCACAGGCATACTTGGACTGGGAAAGGGAAATACCTTCCTTGGATTGCAAGACTTGAAGACCAAGAAAATAATGTAAGTGTCCTAAGTCTGTCATTTCAAACTTCCTTTTAAGGCTAGTCTTCACATGGTTTATAAGGTTGGGATCACTACCAGTCAAGATAAGATAATCAACATAAAGAACAAGAATGATAAGAGACTTGCCCACTTTCTTGGTGTAGACAATATTGTCAGAATGACACCTAGAAAAGCCATTTTCTAAATGAAAGTTATCCATTTTGGCATACCAAGCTCGAGGAGCTTGCTTGAGACCATAAAGGGATTTCTTAAGCCGACATACAAGGCTGGAGTCTATTTGTATAAAGCCAATAGGTTGTTCCATATAGATTTCTTCATGCAAGAAGGCGGATTTAACATCCATTTGATGGACTTCCCATTTGAAAGAGGCAGCAATGGAAAGAACAAGGCGGATAGAGTTCATTTTGGCAACAGGGGAGAAGGTTTCAGTGTAGTCAATGCCTTCAACTTGTGAAAAACCCTTAGCAACAAGACGAGCTTTATGTTTATCAACTTTCCCATCTGGTCCATACTTGGTTCTGTAAACCCATTTGCATCTAACAAGTTTTCGTCCCTTTGGTAGATGAACAAGATCCCATGTATCATTTGCCAATAATGAATGATATTCTTCATTCATAGCTGCTTCCCAATCTAGATGGCCTGAAGCTTCTGCAAAGGTGTCAGGATCATAATTCATTGAAGCTTGAGCCAGTAAAGAAGAGGCTCTATCAAACTAAGAACGTGTGCGTCGCTGATCTGTAGGATCACCGGCAAGATCACCTGCTGCATCCCGAGTAACATGGACCCATTTTGGAAGCTAAGGAGATGAAGGAGGATCCTGAGAAGGTGGGGGAGGATATTCATCCTCGCTTTCATCATCTGAAGAAGAAACATTTTCAAAAGTAGAAGAGATAGGGAGAGGTGGCACATCCGTCGAACTAGGCTCGTAGGCCGATATATTTTCAGCAAACTTTACATCTCTTCTAATGACAACATTTTTGGACTTAAGTGGAATAAGTCTATATCCTTTGACATCTTCAGAATATCCAACAAAAATACATTTTTCACTCTTAGGTTCTAAAGCTTTATGTTTCTCATCTGGAATATGGGCCCATGTTTCACTTCCAAAAACACGAAAGTGACTTACATCTGGTTTAATTGAGCTCCATGCTTCTTCTAGAGTGATATTCTTTAAAACCTTAGTAGGAGTGCGATTTATTATGTAATTTTCATAGTTAATTGCTTCTGCCCAATAATTAAGACTAAGTCCTTTAGATTGAAGCATACAATTAGCCATTTCCTTTAAGGTGAGATTCTTTCTTTCAGCTACACCATTTTGTTGTGGAGTATATGGAATAGTATGTTGCATTTGAATTCCATTCTCAGTGCAAAAGTTGATGAATTTGTTGTTAACATATTCTCCACCATTATTAGATCTTAGCTTAAGAATTTGATGTCCAGATTGTTTTTCAACAAAGGCCTTAAAGGCCAAGAACATGTTAAATACTTCACTCTTGAGTTTTAAGAAGTATACCCAAGTGCGTCTAGAGAAACCATCAATGAAAGTTAAGAAATACTTGTAGCCAGAGAATGAAACAACTGGAAGTGGACCACATAAATCACTATGCATGAGCTGTAAAGGGGCTGAGGCGTGCCAATAGGCACATTTTTCAAAATTGTCCCGATGATGTTTTTCGAGTACACATCCAGAACAAACACCATCTCTGCAAGATACCATTGGAAGACCTGTCACCATATTTTCTTTACATAGATTCTGAGGAGAGCGATAGTTTAAGTGTCCAAATCGCTCATGCCAAAATTTGCTCACTTCATCATTATGAGCAACAAATACTGAGGGAAGATTTGATGACCCAAAGTTGTGAAACTTATACAACCTTGTAGAATCATCAGCAATGCCAGTAGCTAAAATCTGTCTAGGATATCTTAGGTCCTTAATTACAACATCGTGAGGTGAAAATTCAACGATTTTACCTTCACCTGAATGAGTTATCTGATATACAGATAGAAGGTTGTCGGATAAGGTTGGAACACATAATACATCATTAAACTGACCATTGTCTAGATGAACAGTTCCAGTCCCTACAACACTAAGAGATCTATCATCACCAACATATATATTTTTGGTGTTACAATCATTTAAAGAAGAAAAAATGGCTTTGTTTTTGGCCATGTGATAAGAAGCTCCAGAATCAATGAGCCACTCATGAGAATGAGAAGAAGAAGAAGATACATTTAGTGCATAGCCAAACCGAGATGCTTGACAACCACATGCAGAAAGTGCCATTCCTGAAGATGAAGTTGAAGTTGAAGAGTGCTCCAAATGGATGTTATGCTTCTTCATTGCTGCTTCCAAGGCTTCCATCTTCTTAAAGCATTTGGATTCTAAGTGGCCATCTCGATTACAAAAGTTGCAATGTCTATCAGTCTTCTTCCCTTTGTTTTTATTTGTCTTATCATTTTGTTGAAATGATTTTTCATTTTGAGGCTGAAATTGCTTAGGACCCTTGTTTGGTTTAGGACCATTCCTTTTAGGATACAACTTCTTAGGATTCTTTGGATTTGGTTGCTGCTAGGTGGCTAACGCTTTCTTAGAAGAGTTTCCAAGATTAAGAAGACCAAGGTGTAAGAGTTTTTCTTGTTCTCTTATTAAAGAATCACAAAAAGAATCAAAGGAAGGGGACTTGTAGTCTTGTCCTTGAGAAATGAAGGCTTCTCTTGTAGAATGGAAGGTGGAAACAAACACAGAGTAGGCTGGTCCCAACTTAGTAAGAATGGAATAGATAAGGTTACTATATTCTTTCTTAACCTTAACACCTTCCAAGAGAATTCTAAGGGTCTTGAACTTGGACAAAAAATCTTCAATGCAAGAAAAATTATTGGGGCCCAATGTAAGCAACTCATTTTCAAGTTGATGGGCTCTAAGTTCATTTTTTATTCCAAAAAACTTTAGTAATCTGTTTCAATGCTTCATCAGGAGTATCAAGTTCTGCAATATGGAATCTAAGATCTGGAGAAATAGACATCCCTATCAACCCACATGCTTGATTTTGCATATTTTCCCATTTAGATGCCTTATCTTCATCTTTCAGTTTGGTTTCTTGGCCTGTGGCTATTCTCTAGAGACCTTTACTTCTAAGTAAATCCACAATTTAGGACCACCATTGGAAGTAGTTGGTGCTGTCAAGAATAACTTGGCATGGAATTTCGATTTTAACAAAAAATGAAGCTATAGATGCTGAAACTAAGTGTTTCAATGGAAAGATCTTCAAAAATTAGGTTGTTTCAAAAAAAACGGTTCTGAAAACGGCTTCCGGATGAAGAAGTTATGGCTTTTTGAAGAAAATTTGATGAAGATGTCGACGAAGTGTGGGAATGTGCGGAAATGAAAAATGTGCCCCCACAAAAAGGAGACTTGAACTCAAGACCTCTACTCTCATAAATTAGCTTTGGACCAAGAGAGAGAGAGAGAGAGAGAGAGAGAGAGAGAGAGGGGTTGAAGCTTTGGGTTGCGTGCTTGCTTTGAGAAAGCTCGTTTTCCCTACAAAACAAAAAACACAAAACCCAACACGGACATACAAAAAAAATGAACCTTACGGCTCGAAGTTAGCTTTAGCCGGAAAATAAATATTTTCCTCAATGTTTCTGATTTTCCGAGATCACACTAAGGCGCAGCGGAAAAGAGCATACACATGAGAAAAATCCTTCCTTTCTGTTTCTGATTTGCCCAGATCGCACAGAGTCATGGGGCAAAGAGAATACGTAGAAATGAAAGGTGTAGATATGATAATAAAAAAGGCTAAATAAACCGAAACCGAAATAAACAGAGAGAAAATAACTGTAAACTGCAAATAAACACTGTATACCTCCAGATCTTAAAAATGATGCAGCTAGGGCTACCGGAAACCTTTTCGCGTGAAACGAAAAGGGTTCCGCACTAGAACAGATGCTCCCAAAACAATAGAGCAGTCCTCTCGGCCCGAAAGTAGTCAGAAATGGTAGATCTATGAAACGGTAGTCGGATGCAGTTCTGTCGGCTTCAGATTTGGATCACCAACAGACGCGGCCCTCAAATAGCTCTGATACCATGTAGGAATTTACAGGGTAAGTTCCTCAAACAGAACACCAAAGGACACTGCTCACAAACAAATCACAAATCAATACACCAGTACTTTTGACGTGGTTAAAACCCTCAAAGAGGGAAACAGTCGAAGGCCTGAGCCAACACGGCCACTTCAGGCAATTTATTAATAAAAGAATGAAAATTTACATAAGCTTCTCTCATGGACGGTTAACCTACAATGACCCTCCATGCTCTTTAAATAGAGATCATGGACCAATAGGGTTTTAACCACGTCAAAAGTACTGGTGTATTGATTTGTGATCTGTTTGTGAGCGGTGTCCTTTGGTGTTCTGTCTGAGGAACTTACCTTGTAAATTCCTACAAGCAAAACTGTGTTTTTGGTGGTAGCAATGGTGCCATGACCTCAAATCATGATCCCAAGAAGGGAGAAAAGAGATCAGGGCCTGTTGTTTGCCTTTTTTGAATCTTATCCTATCAATGTGTGAACCTACTTCAGCAACTAAACAAAAGCAGCTATGCAAACCATCAAAAGCAACATAATCTAAACAAGGTAGAATGCATTCATGTAACAACAATTGACTCATGAACTGAAGAAAAAAAACATATAAGTACAAGGCAAGAGGTGCTGGGTAGCTTGGGTTGGGCCCTAACCCAAGAGCTTCAACCCTCTAAAAGAGATTAGTGCTGGCTCAAAAAATGTTTCATCTCCATTATCAAAAATAAAAGTCACATTACATAAATTGTCCTTAAAAAGGAAGCTCAAAAATGAGCTGAGCTGGAGCTGCACAAAAGTACGAAAATTTTACTAATAACTGGCTAACCTACTGAGGCTCTAAGCCCCCTTACTTATACAAATGGAATCCTTTAACAACCCTCCTAAAATCAAGGAGCTCAGCTTCCCAAAACTGCAGATAAACAATAGTCCTTCTTTACTTGCTCGGTTGCCCCTTGGATGCACTAATGTGGCTACTTGTGCGCCGAGTTTCTAATGGAGAATTCGAGGTAATGGTTCATAAATGAAGGGGACAACCCCTATAAATCCTCTTCCCTGTTTTCCTCGAATATTGGCTGCCAAATGCTCATAAATCCTTTGACTTTGTCCGAAATTGACCAAAAAATCTGCATAAAGCACACATTAGACTTCATGGCATAATGACTAACCCAATTCACTCTATTAGCATAAATATAATCAAAATATGCAATAAACTAATGAGAATGGTGGATTAAGTCAAATTAAGAGGTATGAGCCCATATAATTACCCATTTATGGGGCTCATCAGAGGATTCTTTTTATATAGGTAACCTAAGATATTTTCTAGGCTTAAAGGTATAAGGTGACACAACATGCTTCTAAGGGAAGGTTGAACTTAAGGACAAGGCTCAAGCGATGAAGGAGAGGCAAGCTTCCCTTAGACAAGCAAAAGTAGGGTACATTAGGCCTAGGGTTTAAGTAATAACGTTGGAAAAGGAATGTATTGAGGTTAAGGTGTAAAGAAAATGCTCCCAATAATGAGGATTAGCATAACAAAATCATGTGAAATCTTCTAAAAGTCCTCAAGTTGAAGCTTTAACCAAAGTAGGGTTTTAACTTAAGGAAAATAACTAAAAAAAGAGAAACTATGGATCAAAATGGAAAACATGGCCACTAAGAGGAATTATTTTGAGGAAACTACTACAACCCTTGTTGTTGAAACTTTCCAAGACCAAAAACTCCCCTTCCCATCTAATTCACACAAAGCCCTAATTGGGTCGCTTGGCCTTAAGAGGGTCGAATTAGAGAAAGCAGGGAGAAATTTAATTTGTGGATAAAATATGATTTGATCACTAACAAGATATGGCCAATGTCTATTCCTAGGGTTTATGGATTGTATGTATTCTTAAGAATGGCTAAACCCTGCAAAGGAGTAAGGATATTTTGATGCCTTAGCAATAAAACCCTAGTTATTGCCTTTGTGAGGGATCAAAATTCACTTGGGAGAGCTATTGTAATATTTTCCATGGGGATTGTCATTCACAATATACAATGATAATGCATGCAATAACGAGACCTAGATTCCATACAATTTATATTCGACAAATTGGGAACAATAGAAAAACCTAGATCATCAATTTTTTCCATACGCTAGACATAAAATTAGGATTTTCAATAATAAAGCACTTTCAAGACAATAAGTATGAACAATCAAATTATTGGTCCAAGAAAATTATCCAAAGACAATAATGTAGCTCCAATACACAAAATGCTTCATAGATCACATCCCTCCAAAGGTACAAGAAGGCAAAAATTCTCCAAGAGAGGTTGAGTTATCACAAGTTATGACGATTAGAAATGAAATTCCTCTCTTCTATTTACATGAGGAGGATGAGTCATAATTTAACCTAATATCCCTTTTATGACAAGTTAAACAACAATAATCCCTTGGGTTACAATCCAACCCAATAGCTGTCAACATAAATGCCAAAAATCTCCCACACATGTGAGTTGTGAGGCCTCTAGGGCTGACATCATCCATGAAGGAAGCTTCAAACACTAAGTGTTGATGCTACAATGTGCCAAGTGTGATGTAGCAGCATATAAACATCATAATTTGAGGGTTTGTCCTCATATTTCCTTCAATGGATTTCTGTGGTCCCCAAAATCCAGTTGGGGCACCATAAAGTGTTTTTCTGGGTCTCCAACGATGAAAAGGTGTACAATTTTGCTCCAACTTTGAGGGATTTCCAAGTGTTACTAGCCCTCCCAAGCCTATGAAGGTGAGAAAATCCTCATCGAGGCCCCAAATCAACTTCCATTCCTTACATGGCACTAAGGCTAACCTAGGGGCATGCTATGTCCAAGTGTATCATCATAGAGAATAATCAAATATAGTGCAAACCGACACAACGTCCTGGGTGCAGAAGGGACCTAGGGTCATATGTGATGTGCTACTACTGCTCAGAGCCCAAGGATCTCAATGCCTCACCTGTGGTTGTCAATATAATTATGTAATGGTATGGGTACCTATGGGTAAGGTGCCCATGACATGGGTTTCTAAACCACTTGACAATCACAACATAAAGTCTAGTGAAAGCAACTAGTTATCAAGGACAATAATCATAATTGCATATAAGTGAACCTATCTTGAATGTGATGGGATATTTAATATTTCCAATAAGGATTCCCTTCCAAAATCAAGGCCTTGAGCTTGCAATAGTGTTTCCTCCTTAAGTAGTCGTGGCTAAAGGACAACCCTATCTGGTGTTTCTATCCCCTAAGGGGAAGTAACATTTCCTTGGTCCACCCTTCAATTGATAGGTGTTAGTGAATAAAAATGATGGCATGAAGGGGAGAAGGATCCATGGTCACGTGCCATGGTCAAAGGGACCAACATAAGTGGGATCCACATCTTGAGCTTATAGACGTGAGGAGGAAGAAATCATGGATGCATGAGCTACCAACTGAGCCTTTGTTTTTCTATCCCTCTTATGTGCCTTCTACTTTTGATTGATTTTTATTTGTATTACGACTTGTCTATCGAAGGGTTAAAGCTTGCTTTGAATGATATTATAATGGTATTTCCGTGTAAGGATGAGTCATTTCATTTTCTCATTTGGGTTGGGAGATGCAAGGGTTCCTTATGATGTAATAGGGAAATATGTGCTCATGAATCGAGTGATGTCCATAGTGGTGTGAATTCCACAAGAACTCCACTCACAACACAAGTGAGTGTCGGTCCAAGCAGTCACTAGTGGTCAAGCTAAAGCCTTTGGAATCATATGCATGTTCTGACTCTGAGTTAGAACCTGACAAGGGGAATGATAAAGGGAAGTATATTATTGATGTGGAGACCAATGCCACCATTGCCACCACGAAGATCCAGAAGGAGGAACCTGAAGATCTAGAGGAGGAGGAACACCTTTTCCACTCCCAAATGTGGGCAAAGGGTTCCCCGCTATAGTTAGTTCATTGTCAATAGCGAGAGCCAAAAGAACCACATTTCGGCAGAGGTCTTGAAGTGGCTAGGCTTACCGACCATAACACATCCACAATCATACACTATCAGGTGGCTTCACCAAGGACGGGATCTTTGCGTGAGCCAACAGTGTCGCCTTCCATACAACATCAAGCCCTTCACAAATGAGGTATTATGTGACGTTTCTGCCCTTGATGTTTGTGATGTACTATTAGGATAACCATACTTATGGAAGCGACATGTTGTGGATGAGTCAAGACCTCGTGCTATTATTGTTACTTTGGGAAATAAGTTGTACAAGATACCGGAGGTAGCACTGCCTACCGCCATCTCTTTGATTACTGCAAAACAATGCAATAACTTATTTCCAAAACCGGTAAATTTATTTTTCTAATGTACGCCCTCAGGGAAAGAACAAGACGATGGCCACAACCTGCAGACAGGGCCCCTCTAAATGAAAACAAAAAATGAGTACGAGGAAATCTTCACCTCCCCCATAGGGGTGCCTCTACACTATCAGGTCAAGAACTCCATCAATCTAACCCCAGGTGCATTGTTACCCAATGGACCAATCTATCGGTGCTCCATTATAGAGAACAATGAAATCAAGAGGCAAATTCAGGAGCTGCTGCAGAAAGGTCACATACGTCTGAGTTCATCGCCCTGTGGGAGCCTGATCATGTTGGTACAGAAGAAGGATGGGACTTGGAGACTCTGTATTGACTATCAGACGCTGAACAAGATCACTGTCTAGAATAGGTACCCGATCCCACGGATTGATGACCTTCTGGACAAATTGAAGAGGGGAAAATATTTCAGCAAGATCGACATGAAATCAGGATACCACCAGGTACCAATCGAACCCTCCGATGTGTGGAAGACTACCTTCAAAGCCAAGGAAGGCCTTTTCGAATGGTTGGTTATGCATTTCAGGTTGACAAATGGTCCTGCAACCTTCATGAGGTTGATGGATGACATCTTGCGGCCATTCACCAACTCATTTGTAGTGGTATACTTGGATGACATCCTGATCTTCAGCCAGAGTTGGGAAGAGCACCTCCACCACATCCGACAGGTTCTCCAAACACTGCGGAAACACAAGCTATGTGCCAATTTGGAGAAATGCACTTTTGGCATGACCCAGGTTCAGTATCTGGGATAGATTATTGAAAAATGGGGGGTGCATGTGGATCGAGCCAAGATCTAAGTCATTCGAGACTGGCCAGCTCCCACCACTTTGATAGAGTTTTGCATCTTTCTCAGTTTTGCCAATTTCTACAGCAGGTTCATGTTGGGATTCTCTCATATCACTTGGCCCTTGAGTCAAGTCACCAAGGGAGGAGCAAAAGAAAAATTATTTTGGTCTGAATCTCAATAGAAGGCATTCATAGAGTTGAAACATCGCCTTTGATCGCCACTAGCGCTCACATTACCATACTTGCAACATCCATTTGATATCGAGACGAATGACTCTGACTATGCTATTGGAGCAGTCCTTACTCAACAGGGGCATCCAGTGGCATATCACAGTGAGACACTTTCAGACACAGTCTAGAAGTATCCCACTTAAGACAAAGAGATATATTCCATTTTGCAGGCGTGCTGACAATGGAAGCATTACATTTTGGGGAAGGAAACTATCATCCACATACACCAGCGACCCCTGCAGTTAGACACAAAGGAAGTTGTAGAATGATTTCGATCATAAGTGGTCCAGATATCTGCAACAGTTCCATTTGAATATCAAGTATAAGAAGGAAAACACTAATAATGTTGCAAATTACCTTAGCTAACCACTGATCATGGTGTTAACCAAAATGCTCAACTCTTGTGGGAAAGAGACTTCTGATTGGCCACTTCTCTACAAAAGTGACATAGAATTCGACCACACATACTAGACGCTCTTGGAGGGTTAGAAAGTTCCAGATTTTCACCTCCAGGATTCCCTATTATGCCACATGGGACACCTTTGTGTTCCTTCAAGTGAGCGTGCCAAGATGATTTGGGAAGCACACTATAGTTGGGTTGCTAGGCATTTCGGGGTCGAGAAAACGGGGGCAGTACTGTAGAGGTATTTATATTGGCCAAATATTTGACAGGATGTCGAGAAGTACATTAGATCCTGCACTGCCTGTGCCATTGCCAAACCGATCATCAAGAATCAAGGCCTCTATACTCCGCTACCTACCCCTATTCGACCTTGGGAATTCATATCCATAGATTACATGTTGGGCCTTCCTTCTACTAAGCATGACAATGACTGTGTTTTTGTGGTCATCGACAGATTCTCGAAGATGGCCATTATGACTGCCTGCAAGAAAAATATCACAACAGAAGCCACTGCTAAACTCTTATTTGAATGAGTGTGGGTACATTTTTGGATCCCACAGTCTATCATCTCAGATTGGGACAAATGGTTCCTTAGTACATTTTGGTCTAGTCTCTGGTCGATGCTGGACACCAAGCTCACTAAGTCCACAGCTTTCCATCCCCAAACTGATGGCCAAACAGAGGTCGTCAACAGGATGATCGTACACATTTTGTGCATTTACAACTCAAAGCATTCACGTGCATGGGTTGAGAGCCTCCCCTATGTCCAACACATCTATAATTGGGATCTCCATAGCTCGGCTGGCCACAACCCTTTTCAGGTGGGCTTGGGATTCCATCCACTATGTCCCATTGACGTGGCCATGCCATTTGCAGCTACTTAGGCATATTCGGCTCATGTCTAGTTCAAAATCGATAAGGCGAACAACTTCATTGAGCACATCCAACATATCCTCTAGTAGGTCCATGACATTCTGGAGAAATAAATGCCAAGCACAAGTAGTGACTTAATCAACATCAAGTGCCACACAAGTTTTAGTTGGGCGACAAATTCTGGTTGCATTTGCAAAAGGAACACCTTACTAGATCCTATTGGAAACTTAGACCACTCCAATATGGTCCTTACACCATTACCAAGGATGTGGGAGACATTTCATTTGAGCTCAGCATTCCCCCATTCCTTGGCCTGCACCTAGTGTTTAATGTGGACCGCCTTCGACCATACTTCCCACAATTTCTAGACACATCAAACATTGTAGAACAACTCATACCTGCAGAGTTAAATCCAGATTGCATGGAACAAGCCAAAACTGATTGGATCATGGAGACACAGATTAAGCACACTCGCCAGGAAAAGATCCAACTGTATCAAGCTGTCAAAGTAGGCCAACTCCTTCACCAGGGAAAGTGGCTCACCGGGGACCAAGTTCAACAAAAGTTTCCCCATCTCATGGAGGAACTCAACGCAATGGGGACCATTGCTTCCTAAGGGGGGAAGAATGATCCAGGTTGATATTGGTGGCCACCCGCCAATTCCACTTGGATCCCCACCATTGTTTCTTTAAGTTTTTCAATTTCCTTAATCATAGCACAATTTACTATTTTTATCATTTTTTTGGGTCCTAAACTTCCGGATCCGTTTTGAGGCCCTAAATGACATTTTTTTGGCAATCTTGTACTAATGAATTTTTCTAAAAAATCATCTTTTCCATCATAGTCCTTGGAGGGATCTTTCCAACGAGGCATCATGTGCATCAAACGAAGATAATATGACCAATTCGTGACCCCAGGAAGTTGGTTGTCGAACTAACCCCAACGGGGCCCATAAACTCTTGGTGTTACATCTCCTCAAGTTAGGGTTTTGGTTATTTAGGGTTTGCTCTTATTGTTCAATAATAAAAAGGCCCTTGAGCCTCATTGTAACACAGTTTAGAGGCATGTAGCCGCCACATCTCTTCTCAGAGATAAGCTACCATCACTCAAGCTAGTTGTATTTCCATTATGTTTGTAAGCATATTTCAGTATTTGATATTAATGAAATGAAGTGTTATTTCTACTACATATTTGTATTTATGATTATATCTATAATTTGTTGCGTTCCTATTTAAATCCGGATCAGATTTATACCAAGGTGGCCCTACTTGTCCAACCAAGTTGGTTGGGGCAAGAGTGTTTGGATCATTCTATTGCATGACATAGTCTCCCTTGGTGATATTTCTAGCCAAGGTTTTTCCCTTATTAAATTGGTTCTTAGGAGGAAAACCAGGCCTAGATCCCTGCTCTCTTTATATCAATACCATTCTATTCATGAGAGTTTTTTGACCCTACATGGTTTAAGTGGTGAACTTATCAAACTTTTGGGAAAAAGCTTGCATAACAGGGTCACCTTAAGAACTCAACTTTTCCTTGGGTTCAATTTTGACCCTAGGTTAGTTGAACATATCAATTCATGTAACATTCAAATTTTGTTGAACCTCAACATCAATCTTCTTTGCCTCAACAAATTTTTTTGGGGTCTTATCTATGAGAGCATAAGTCAAATTTCCATGAAGAGCCTTGATATATCTATCAAGGATGGAAACATCAGAGGGCCTAAATATATCAGGGACTTCCCTAAGGAGGTTATCAAATCTTTGAGTAAATTTATTTATAGTTTCCTTGTCATTTTATATTGCAACTAGGAATCTATCAAAGGCATAAACCTCCATCGAACTTTGTATCTCACCTCTTCTTGAATGCCTCATGGAATGTATCCCAATAAGGGATGCTTCCTTGGGGAAAGCTGAGATACTGGTTTTAACATCTCCATCAAGTCATAGGGAAATTAACATCATGACAACATATCCTAGCGTTATAAACCTAGCACATACTACAAAATAGAAATTATGAATATGTTTTTTAGTAGTAGTAACATCAATACCATTGAATTTTGGGATCCATTCTTGATATTTATTAGGTCAAGGGTGAGAAGCATCAGGATGTCCACTCAAATACAAAGGCCTAAAAGTAGTGATAATCAAAGGCCTATCCATGGATATGTTGGGGGGAGGATTATTGGGGAATATTTTCATAACGACGTGGGTATTTGGATTGATAGGGTAAGTTACCACTTTAGTAGTCTTCTTAGTGACTTTTCTCATTATTGGAGCTATGGTCATGTCTAAAGAACTAATAGGGGATGGGCCATGATTCGAAGTAGGAGTTGTCAGAAGAGGATTCATATTGTCAATTGTTATTTTCTTCTTCAAAGGAATGAATCTTAAAGCTTCAAATCACAGGGAGGTAGAATCACTTCTTCCCTTGTAACGATGCCAAAAATGTTGCCACAAAACCCAACAGGCCTTGTTGAGGGGTACTCTACAAGTCAACCATAAGACCAAGTGAAAACAATAAGGTAGTATCCCACTATCACCATAGCTGCTACCCCCTATTCTTTATGGATTTTCACTAATGGGAGGAGTCATAGTATATAGTTCACCAAAAAGATGTTCTATGATTAAAGGTATAAAGTGACACAATAAGCTTCTAAGGGAGGACTCAACTTAAGGACAAGGCTCAAGCGATGAAGGAGAGGCAATGCACTTCCCTTAGACAAGCCAAACTAGGGCACACTAGACCTAGAGTTCGAGTAATAGAGTGGAAAAAGGAATTTCCCAAGGTCAAGGTGTGAAGAAAAGGTTCCCAATAATGAGTACTAGCACAACAAAATAACATGAAACCTTCGATAAGCCACCATGTTGAAGATTTAACCAAACTAAGGTTTTACCATAGGGAAGATAAGTAGGGAAAGAGAAATTATGGATAAAAATGGAATTTCCACCAAGAGAAATGATTTCAGGCAATCACTAGAGTCCTTTTGTTGAAACTTTCCTAGACCAAAAATTCCCCTTCCTAGCTAATTTGCAGAAAGCCATAATTGGGCCGCTTGGCCTTAAGAGGGACAAATTAGAGAAACGAGAGAGAGAAATTTAATTTGTGGATAAAAGATGAATTAATCACCAAAAAGACATGGGTAGTGTCTATTTCTAGGGTTTATGGAGTCGATGGATTCTTAAGAATGGCTAAAACATGTAAACGATTAAGGACATTGTTGGGTGAAAATATTGTCGTTTAATTCTGTTGTAGTATTTGCCCAACTATTTAATTTGTCAAACCGAGGTTTGTAAACTTATGAGGCACATGCACTATATATGCAGGACCGAAGCGGAACTAATCCAATCTAATCTAATCTAAATTACTGAAATCAAATTAATCTAGGAAGGCATTGAAACATTAACTATAAAAGCAAGAAATTGCATAAGGGAAAAGTAATAAAACATGTGAATAATTTGAATGACAAACAACATATGTGAGCTCACAAAAATAAAGATATCTTAAATTATATTACAAGAACCAAATAACAAATCATGAGAGTGTAACAATAAAAGAATATGAATCAAAGCTAAGAATCCCCTTCTCCTAATTACAAAACTATCTCTTAAAGCTAATCTCTATTCCTTTTTCTTTTTTTTTTTAAATGAAGAGAGAGTGCTCTCTTATATACATGAAGAAGATAACCATCTCATAATTAAATATCCAATATTCTCTCAAGCACTCTCAACTACTTTCCCATTATTACAAAATATGATCCCTTTGAATCCTCCACACATCTCTCACATATCTTGGATAAGATATGCCAACCAAATCCTCCATGATCTTCTCCTTAGGAATAGACTTGAATAATTATCTCCTTAATATGGTGGAGGAGATATTGGAGAAGTCTTTTGGAATTAATTCTTCACATATTTCCTACACATCACAAAACTCACATATTCTTGAGATATATATAAAAATATGTATATTTTCTAATATTTAATCATAAATTCACTTGTAATACAAAAATGAATAAAATGGAAAATAAGAAGGTGAAACCCAAATGTATTTATGAAAATGATATGATAAAAGGTTAATGGGATGATGAAATGTAAGAATAGTGAAGAAAAAGGTGGACGAAAATATGACATTTCTGAGTCCCAACATCCTCCCCAACTGAACTTGTTGCATGTCCTCATGCAACCATGCATAGGTCTCTTTAAGAACATTTGGCATCTTAAACTTTGGCTTTACATGATGATGTCTTTTAATAATGAATGTTTCCAGGATATGCGAAAGACATGAGTAACAACTTACATTTTCTTATGGTTGGTTCTTGTGTGACAACCATGAATACAAAGAATGTTGGTTCTTGTGTTAACAACATTCATTTCGTTTTTTGTTCTCTTTTCTTCAATAATAATGTAAACACTCACTGGAAATCATAATTTGCATAAGAAAGACCTTTTGTAATATTAATGAAGCATGCCAATATTGCGTATGAAGCAAAGTGCAACAAAGTATCGTTGGAAAATAAATGTTGGTGAATGGTAAATGAGAGAAAAAAAAATGGAGTGATAGTGGTGAAGAAATGGAATCATGGTAGTGAATATAGTTCTCCGCCCCCCAACTGAATTGGTTGCATGTCCTAATGCAACTTGACATGGCTCATGAAAGGAAATGTAGCATGGTGAGGGAATTTTCCAAAATATTCAAGTTAGCATATAAGGAATTGCATGATTAAATATTAGAAAAAATCATACCTCTACTTACCCAAGAATGATGAACTATGAAATAGGAATGTAGTTGCTGCTGGATCTGGATTAGGAAAATGTGACTGATGTTGTTGTAACTGGATCTTAGGTAATGAAGGAATCTGAACTATTGATGCTGAATCATGGAAAAGATAAACGCTGAAAGCGGAACTATCGTCGATCGTAATTCATGTTGCAGTAATTGCTGAGGGAGTTGTGAGAAAGTGTATAGTCTTCACCTGCTACAAAACTTCTTGGTACAATTCTAATCATGCGAAAGAATGTGTTGATGTCGAGCATGAAAAGAAATCATTGGATTACCGGCCATTGATGAATGTCGTTAACCAATGCGAGGAAAACTCACCATTGATGTCAATGAGTGCCAAGGTACCCGAGTACATCTTGCGAAATGTGAATAAAGGGATTGACATCGAGCCATTTGCAAGATCTGACGATCAAGGGACATTGATGTATTCCCATGATTTTCAGCGAGAGAACTTGCCATTGAGGCATGCAAGTCTCAAGGTACCCAAAATGAACTCTAGTCTTTTTCCCAGATAAGAATTTGATGTCGATGGGGCAAGACTTTTTGAAAGGTGGGCATTAAGGAATCCCACATCAGTCAACGCGAGTTTGTACAAAAATATTTGGTAGGACTATAAATGGAAAGAACTCACGGGCAAGCAGTGTGGATCAGCATGGCGAGAAAACAAGGCAATGTAATCATGGAAAGGGAATAAGTTTTATTTAGAAGGCAAACTAGAAGGTAATAAACTGAAAAGGATAAAGGAATGTATGCGATTCAGAAAAATAGGCGTGCATGAAGTCGTGAAAGATAAGGTAATGGAAAATGGGCTTCAACACAAGGATGGTCTAGGAGTTTGGAAGGAAAAAGGTGAGTAATCACGACGCAAAAGGATTTTTGTGTAGTGGAAAATGTCATGATATGTGTTGTGAAGAATTAATTCCTTCAAGCGTCCAATGACGCATGTTTCATTGTGATTTCAAAAAATCACTTTTGCATTAGATTGTCTTCAACTTTGAAAAACTTAGCACCATTCCTGCATAAAAATTGTCACCTTTATGTGCCATCTCCATCGATCATTCCTGTCTGAAGTGACTCAAAAACAAATTAGCTCATTTTCAAGAATTTATGAAATGTCCATTTTTTAAATTATTTTTCGAAGTTACTCTAATTGCGGATGAAAAGGGTGTCGCGTCGTGATGTTGAGCTTTCTGAATAAGCTTCTCGTTAACCTACACATAACACCAATCTCATTTCACTTGTTATTATATGCATCCTAAATCTTGCCCACAAAAATAAATGATAAATTCCAACATACTTTTATTTCCCCCCAATGAGAAATATTACATCTCCTCATGCAATTTTCTCATTGATTGTGCAATACTTTTTCAAAATGTTTTTATTGGTTTGCAGGAAAATTGATTTAAAACATTTGAAAAGGCTTTTGTATTTCTTAGGGAACAAGTATTATGAATGAATGAGGGCAATTTTATTTTATTTTTTTATTTTTTATTATTAATAAATAACAAATTAAAAAACAAAAGTTTTTAATTTATTATTTATGTCGATTTTATTTATTTATTTATTAAAAACAAAACTAATAATAAAAATAATAAAAGAAACTAACCCTAACTAAAAAAACGACCAAGGGCGACCAGTTGTGTAACTATCCTGCGTAGAAAATATTGTCATTTAGGGATGGCGGCTGCTGTGGCGTAATGCTAATTTGGAAACAACAGTAGTCAAGCAACAGAAACCTGTTGCTCCTTGTGTTTGCAGGGTTCATCTGTAAAACTGTGTGAGAGGGCTGCCATTTAGGCCTATTGATCTCACTTATGTTGCTGTTGCTGCTCCCGTATCAATTTGAACCGCTGGTGGAGCAAGAGCAGGTGACTCGACAAAATGAAGGTTAGGATCCCCAAAAAGTTTCCTAGCAAAAAGGCTTCTCAAAATTGTAGTTTTTCTTAGAAGATATTTCATGATACTGGAGATTTTCTCCCTATGAAAAGTAACTTGCTTGGCTTTCACTTGTCGGTTCTTGACATCAACCGTGTTACCACGAAAAAACAATGGGAATATTTTCACAGACCCGACAAAAGGTCTCTGTGCCATGTTGGGATATTCGTGCAGTGACATCGAAGATTATAGTAGCGCATTGCCCGTTGATGTAATAACCATTTCTAAGGCCACCAAACTTCTCTTGGCCTGCAATATCCCAGCAATTAAAACGAATCTTCCCATAATTTGTTAAAGAAATCAAGACGATGAACTTTCACGCCTATCGCAGTCTCATATTTTTTAAATTCTCCAGTAAGATGCCGCTTGAAAAAAGTTGTGTTTCTGGTGCCTCCATTGCCAACGATAACAAGCTTGAAATTTGGACAATCGACTTGTGGACCAGGCTCGTTTTGACAATCAAGGCTCAGCAAAGCGTTAATATTTTTTTTCATGTCAAGAAAACCAGAATTGAAAATACAGTAAAAACCATTGTCACCTTCATTATTTTCTCCAGATGCAAGAAAGAAACAACAAACACTGGTTTGCTCTTTCCCAACTTGACAGAGAGCTTAAGCCGTTGAATAAGATCCTGGCAACCACCCATGCGGTGCTAACTAGTTCAACGCTTGATTAAAACTGCCTCCTTGATATTTAGTAATAGAAAAATTTGATTTGACTTATCGTGCAGTGATTTGTTCCTGCAAAATTGGAATTTGCATTATCGTTTCCTGATTTCCTGGACAAAGAGCCGGATTTTTAATTTATGTTTTGGAGGATTTTGTGGGCATTGCTTAGGGAGTTGCGATGGCAGAGGGCATCTTTTCCATTTTTGTATTGACAATTCATTTTTGAGTTTAATAAAGATCTCTTTCTCAATTTCCAGTGCCAGGATAAGATGGCCTCTCACTGCTCACAAGGGACCGACCAGCTGGAAGTTCCTCTCTCTTAGAGATTCCAACAACTTCTTTTCTCAAGCTTGCTAGGTCATTGTCGACAGAAGCACCTTCCAGCAATGCAAACTTTCCTTCAAGGACATCAGTGCTGAGGTGATTAAGTGCATCTGCCTCAGACTCCAACGCCATTACTTTTATATGAATTGTTTTATTTATGAGTGCGCTGGTTGATTGTTTTATTTATTTTTGTTTTGTTTTTTTTTGTTTTGTTTTTTTTTTTTTTTTTTTATTATTAAAAATTTGTTTTATTAGTTTTTTTTATACAAAAATGGGTAGTTCTTTAAAAATATATATTTTTTTCTCTTTTAATCAATGAAAAACTAAAATCTAGAAAGAAACTAAACTTTCTCTAGACTTAATTTTTTTTAACAAATGGACACAATGATTTGCATATTGAAAGATGTTTTTGATGAATCATATTGAAAAAAATTTATTCTTGAAATTAGTCTAAATCATCCCTATTTTCTGATCCTCACGATCGCACTAAGCGCGGAGGAGAGCATACTTATTCTAAGTAGAAGAAAAACTGAAAATGAAAGTAAAAACTAAAAATGAAAGCCTACCTACTCTATACTAATTAGAAAAAAAAAATTAGTTACGTGTAATTAAACTTCCAATGAAGCCACTCATGTAGCAGTAACAACAATATATTCAGTATCAATTTTTCAAATGATGGATGAAAATATTCGAGAGTGAACGAGTCTAGTTGCTGTAACTGGAAATCAACTAAAAAATAAAAAGTTGAATCTATTCTAGTACTTACGTGGAACCATTGTTCGATAAAGCTTTGATAAGCACAGTTTCTCTCACTTAGATCATGTTGTAACTCCTCTTCTTCTTCTCCGATTTGCTATTCTTCTTCCTCGAATTCCTGTTCGAATGATTGTTCGCCATCAGATATGCAGGATTCTTCAGATGTTGAATATTCGTTTATTTCTTGGGGAGTAGTTGAACTTTCAATTCTTGTCAAGATCTCCTTTTCCAGGGAAGAGGAGATTCCGACTTCTACAAGGATCCGAGTGAGTATTTCCAAGCTGACACTCATTATAAAACCATGTTGAAAGAGATTCTAAAAACAAAGTGCTAATAATTGTTTGAGTTCTTAATCCTTTTACAAGGTTTTAGTTCACAAAAACTCTTCCAAATCAGCACACTAAAAATTGAATTAAAAACAAAAGGACCACAGAAATAATCTTGAATTCAATACTCAATTAAACCCTCTTACAAGGACTACTCAATAATTGAGTAATCGAATTCTTCAACTACAACCATGAACCATGAATTCATCAATCACTCTTCACAGTTGCGAAAATCAAACACACTTGTAGAAATTGAAATTCACACTTGCATAAATGTAAAAACACACCCTACATGCCCTGATCCATAAGAGGTCGAGCCTTGTTACGGTATCTCGAATGCGATGCGTAGGTTGTTCCCCACGTCTTACCGCCTTAACACCTCGGAGTTAGGAACATGTCTAAACACACTTGCATGAAAAATAAAACTAAACTTCAATCCATCATGCCTCCCCGACAATGGCGCCAAAATGTTGGGTGAAAATATTGTCGTTTAATTATGTTGTAGTATTTTCCCAACTATTTAATTTGTCAAACCGAGGTTCGTAGACTTGCGAGGCACATGCACTATATATGCAGGACCGAAGTGGAGCTAATCCAATCTAATCTAATCTAAATTACTGAAATCAAATTAATCTAGGAAGGCATTGAAACATTAACTATAAAAGCAAGAAATTGCATAAGGGAAAAGCAATACAACATGTGAAGAATTTGAATGACAAACAACATATGTGAGCTCACAAAAATAAAAATATCTTAAATTATATTACAAGAACCAAATAACAAATCATGAGAGTGTAACAATAAAAGAATATGAATCAAAGCTAAGAATCCCCTTCTCCTAATTACAAAGCTATCTCTTAAAGCTATTCTCTATTCCTTTTTTTTTTTTAAATGAAGAGAGAGCACTCTCTTATATACATGAAGAAGATAACCATCTCATAATTACATATCCAATATTCTCTCAAGCACTCTCAACTACTTTCCCATTATTACAAAATATGATCCCTTTGAATCCTCCACACATCTCTCACATATCTTGGATAAGATATGCCAACCAAATCCTCCATGATCTTCTCCTTAGGAATAGACTTGAATAATTATCTCCTTAATATGGTGGAGGAGATATTTGAGAAGTCTCTTGGAATTAATTCTTCACATATTTCCCACACATCACAAAACTCACATATTCTTGAGATATATATAAAAATATGTATACTTTCTAATATTTAATCATAAATTCACTTGTAATACAAAAATGAATAAAATGGAAAATAAGAAGGTGAAACCCAAATGTATTTATGAAAATGATATGATAAAAGGTTAATGGGATGATGAAATGTAAGGAATAGTGAAGAAAAAGGTGGATGCAAATATGACATTTTTGGGTCCCAACAAACATTTTGATGCCCTAGCAACAAAACCCTAACTATTACTTTTGTGAGGGATCAAAATTCACATGGGAGAGATAATGTAAGATTCACCAAGGGGATTTTCATTCACATATCATACAATGAGTAATGCATGTAGTAATGAGACCTATCATCCATACAATTGATATTCAACAAATTTAGGTTACAATAGAAAAACATAGATCGCCTATTTATTCCATATTCTAGATATAAAATAAGAAATGTTCAATAATAAATCACTTACAAGAAAATATGCATGAACAATCGAATTATTGATCCAAGGTAATGAACCCCAGTATCACAACAAAATTGTTGAGGTTCCCAAGGCTGCCAACTTTAATTATCAACTGGGGGTTCATACAAACTTAAGAGGTGTCAGTGGAATATGCACAATAGGTCAAGTTCTACTCATGCCACCTTCAAGCAATGGACCATATTAAGGCATGAAAAGACCACTTTTCTAGCTAGCTCAAGTTTAAAGGGAATTGCATGAAAAATAAAGTTCTACTCTATTTGCAGGAATGAAAACAATTTCTCTACTTGCATAAATGGAAAATTCCATTCATGAAATGTAGAGTCTAACCCTATTTGCAGGAATGTAAAGGCTATATTAATCGCAAGAATGAAAAGTACTTGTCTATTTGCATAATGTAACGCTTGTGCTACTTGAAGCAATGTGAATCATTAGTCTAATTGCAGAATGAAAAGTTTCTTTGAAAAGAAACTGATCCTATGCAAGAACAACACTTTTTTGATTGAAATCCTAAGAGCATGAATTCAAGAAAAAGACCTAATCTACTTTTCATGGGAAAATCACCCTCTTAATCACTGTGTGTAGCATCCCATTTTGCCTAGCATAGTTTTGTGACCCCTATTGAGGGTGATTTTTTTACGGATTATATATGACAGACTTAGATATTATGGACTTGGATCAATCACTTGACTAAGGAACACTGTTATATATATTACATACATAGTTATATTTCCTCTTATGTGTGGCTATATGATTGATTATTTGTATCATATCTACATTGATTTACATCTCCTTTTGTTTTATATCTAGCTTATGGCATATCATTATGACATATGAATGGAAGTTACTACTTGGATTAGTTAACAGACCATAATCTTGTTGATGATTTATGATGTATATGATTATACTTGATTGACCTCGCATTTAGCAGGGAACTTAGTTACTACCAAGAAGGATGCTCAGAAGACTATGGAGGTCATGTATACATTTGGGTAAAATGTGATTGAATTAAATTCATTATGAATTTTGTTAATGCTTTTAATCTACAAGGTTATGATGTGTAGGTCTGGGAAAAAAGGCCTTGCCAACAAATCATCAGATGCATATGAGCTCACAACCAGTACCTTGAGGAAAACCATGTAGCTTCAAAGAAGAATAGATGAGAATCTATGGGAAAGATTAGGGCACAGAGTCCCAAATTTCGAAAGATCAAGGTGTGGAGTCTTGGATATTTGGAATATATCAATGCGTGGAGTCTTAATTCTACTAGGACGTGGAGTCCTAAGTACAGGGCAAGGGTGCAGAGTCCTAACAAGTAAGGAGAGGTGCAAAATAGGTGTGTGGAATCCCTATTCTTTGACTGAAAAACAGCACTTAAGGGCTTACATAAACCAGGTGAATTAATCCAAGTTAAACTTTAAGTTGAATTAAATCCAATTTACCCACTTTAGAGGATTATTCAAAATAAATATTATTTTAACGTAAAGTATTTTTATCTACTTTTTAAAAATAAATAATGAGAGAAATCCTTAATTATACACATGGGTGGTGAATATTACATAATTTAGGTACCCAAATAAGATAAGATAAAAGGGGAAAATTTGGAGAGGTGCCACCTTAGGGTGGCGGTGAATAATACAAATTTATATATATCTAAAATTGATTAATTTTTGCATGAAGGGGGTAAGGTGTCACTCCACTCCATGCTTATAAATATTGAAGGATTTTTCCCCATTTAGGGGAGATTAGAAAGAGTAGGGAAATGCTGCCAAAATGACTACCCAATTCCTAAATTAAAATCCTAATAATTTATCTTGGTTGATTGAGACTAAGTGGTGTGAGAGGAAGATAGGATATCTTCCTTAGTTGTCCAAAATTTCTCACTATTGTTGAAGTTGGTACTGTTTGTGAGCTCATAGAGCTCGGGGGTTCCAAGGAAAAAGGTTTCCTTTGGATATGGTTGGGTGGTAAATCTGACTGGTTTTATTGGAGTTGGCAAGCAAAGCTTCTCAACAAAGTAGAACCACTGAGTACCAGGTAAAATTTACCGTTTGTGATGTGTTGCTTTAATTAAACATTCTTGGATGAAGATCTAGTTAGTTTACCTTTAAAATAATTCTTGTTGTTATAAGAGATCTGATCATAGCCAATGGTTTACCATTTATTTCTTTTGGTTATACATATGTTGAAATTACAGAAGTGGAAGAATATGTAACTAATGGGTGAATAACGACTCCATTTAGTAATTCTTCATTTAAATGGGTTGTGAGGCAGCAACACGGTAATGTTAATTGTAGTCTCTATATCTTCTATCCATTATAAGTTTACTGTTCTTATTTTCAATTTGTGGATATGCTTTATTATAAATTTTATTTAGGAAAGTATATATTGAAATAGAGTTAATATTATGTTAATTTTTGTTGGGGAGGAAAAAAAACAAAAAAAGGGGATTACAATTTAAGCTTGTAATTCACCCAATTAAAAAAACAAACCATGTCATGTAAAATATAATTGGAAGAGATGACGTTCATATTCCTGTTCATATTCTTATTCTCTGACATCCTCCTTTGCTTAGTTGGTTTCCTTTAAGGTTATATATTTATATTTCATCTAATAATAGTTTTATGCAAAAGTCTTGTTTCAGAGTTAGCAGTCATTGTTTTGAAGGAACTGGGCACATTTTTCCTGCTTTATCTTTTCCTAGAAATATAACACCTATTCTTTTTGCTAGAAAGAATTTTCTCTTAGAGAAAAGAAAGTATTCTTTGAAATGTAATGCTTATTCATTTTATGTATTTTTGCTTAATTTTTTGTTTACTAATGTCAGTGTGCTAATTTAGAGGGGCATATCATTAAATGCAAAGGTGGATAACGCTTTTAGCTTGATGGGTGTATATATTGGTGTGTTACATTTACATATGCAAAGGTGGATAATGGTTTTAGGTTGATGGGTGTATATATTGGTGTGTTACATTTACTTTGGTTAATGCATGAGATAAATTAGTGTGGTAATCTTTTGTAACTTTTACTATAAAACCTTACAAGATAAATTAATGTGGTAATCCTTTGTAACTTTTACTATATATACATTTTGTGAAAATATGCATTTATGATTCCTCCCTTTTTCAATATGTAGTTTGAAGTTTTCATTATTGCCAAAAATATTGGTCTCGAATAGAGGTTAATCTTGGTAATCTTTTATAACGTTGGTAATCTTTTATAACCTTAGTAATCTTTATATGCATTCTTGGCAAATGAGATTTTATGATTTATCCATTTTCATTATGTAGTTTAAAGTTTTTATTTTTGTAAAAATATTAGTTTGGAATATGTTTTGAAGGAAGATACTCTTAAAGGTTTCATACATTGGGATATTTCAGGTCATTTTACCAATAGTTGATTTTGGAATGAGTTTAAATAATTTATTATTATTTTAATGTTGCACTCTATATAACACCAAATCTCAATACGTGAGCTTCCACATGGAGTAATTTTGTTTAGATGAAAGAATGTTCTATTTTTTTTGTTAACACTATGTTTTGTTTGTTTATTTTGAATGTCGTTGAAAAGAATATTTTGAGTATTTGTGTAGGTTGTAAATATATACTTTGATTTTGTTTCATGCAATATGCAATGGTAACAATAAGAATCTTTAGTTCAAATAGTACGGATTTTGGTAATTATGGCCAATCACTTATGGACACCATACTCTGGTATCCTTCCTTGACAGGGATGTTATTTGAATATTAAATTGAATTTATTTGACTAAGTTTGAGATTCAATGACATCACCTTATTTTTCATGCTTTTAAAGTAATATAAATATTACCGTATTATTAAGTAATTGAAATTGTATGTAATTTATTAAGTATTGGAAATTTAATTTATTAAGTATTGGAAGTTGTATCATATGTTTTAAAAACTAAAATAAGAATTATGTTGTATTTTTCCTTTTAGGATATATATAAATTCCCTTGGAATATTTTGCAAGTGAAGCTATGGTATTGATGAAAGATTCTTAGAGTATGGATTTGAAGTTGGCAAAATTATTCAAGTTATAGTATTGGAGATTTTAAAAGAAAATATCCTATTGGGGTTAGCAATATATCAGCCAAAAGAAAAGGCAGATTGCTTTCCCACACTAGTAAGAATATCTAAAATCAGTAAATAATTTATGTGAATATTTTTGGATATGATGATTTCTTCTTCATTTTTGGAAGACTTGTAATTTATGTGATGATTAATGTGTTTTGTTTTCATGTACTACGAAAGGCAAAAATCATGGTATAAAATCTATGTAAAGTATTGCTAACATATAGAAATAATATGGATCTATTTTTAATGTTTGTATGAAACATGGATGGGTTTTATATTAAAAACAAAAAAAAACACACACACACACACACACCTTTTTTAGGTAACTTGAGTTATATACCTAGTTTATAGTCGAGGGATCTTACACTGTGTTCAAAGGGACTTGGTTAGAGTAACATAAATCAAATTCATTTCATGAGAGAGTCATCATTATCATTCCATTTAGAAATCTGTCATCTAATCCTAATTGTAGAATTGTGCTTGCAGTGAGAAGAAGGCAGGTTCAAAGTGGTCTTGGACCTTCCTCAATCATGGATTCAGAGCCTAGGGGTCATTATTCAAACCCAAGGGACAAAAACCAAGCTTTTGGAGCAAATTTGGTCAAGTTTAGGGACTACTACAGGATGCTACAAGATTGCCCTGTTTTGCTATATGATTGATTCTGTGGGCATCTCGAGGGTGAAAAATATGGTTTGAATGTGGGAAAGGGTAGGTAAGGGTATATGAGGGTTGTGTGAGACATTTTCCAAGCCTAGTACCTCTCAGAGGCCCATATTGCACATGGTGTCCTTCAAATAACCTAGAAATATGATCTCGATGGTAGAATTTTTAGGGCAGTGTGGGATGAAAAGGAAGGGGTTGATGATGACAGGGGGAATGTAGGATGAGTAGGCCAACCCCACAAACCACTGAAAACACCTATAGACTAAAAAAAATCCTTTTTTTGTACTCAAAATGATAATCAAATTGCAACAAAATAACCTCAGCAAGAAAGAATGAGTTGAATTTTATGAAACTGAAATAAAATGACTTTATTTCATTAAGAACCAATTTACCTCACAACATGCATCTAACCTACATACATGAAAACTTGAAAAATATAATTATAATTCCTAGATTGCAAAAATAGAGATTGCAAGATATAATGAACTAAATCCTAGCAAATTGCATGGGGAAACAATCACATATTTTTGGCTTTCTACTGTAGACTACTCAACCACATTTACCATAAGGGAGGTGGTAATCAACCATGCAACCACCATTTTCTAGGAAATAAAATTTTACTCAAAAAAGGAAGGAAATATTGATACTAAAACAATGCATAAACATGATACACAAAGAGGGACTGTAGCCTCTGGGTTGGACCCTAACCCAAGGGGACTCAACCCTCTGCAACAAACTCATATGTGAAGCAACAATAGAATTTTCATTAACATAAAATAGAGTTTAGATACATCATGAAATGACATACTCAAGCTCCTAGATCTTGATTGTACTTAAATGCTCCAAGAATTCGAATCGTAATGAGCCTTTAGGCCTGTTTATTTATACAAAGAGGATTGAGGGGTAACCTCCTTGAAAATAGGACTGCCTCCCTCCAAAAATTTGAAAATAGTGGATCCAGCTCCCTTAGATTCTTGCATTCACTTGATTCATTTGCTACCATTAGGCCTTGAGATTTAGATGAGTGTAGATGAGTGATTCTATGGATCACTTTGAGTCAAAAGATAGTAAATGCAAGGGACAAGCCTCCTACACTTCCTCTAGATGCCTCTAATGTGCATCTACATCATAAATGTACAAAAAATGATCTTTTTCCTATACATTAACCACGTTAGGCCATGAAGCACGACGGACATCCTTTAATCTTCAAATTAAACAAATTATGGCCAAAAAGATGTTAATTAATGTGAGAGAAGGATAAATTATGGGTTGAAGAGTGGAAAAATGGCCTTATAATATACCTTTTGATGGTACCCATCATCAACCCCCTGCTGAAAGTGTTTCTCACCCTCTGAGAAACTTACTCACTGATATGTAGTTTATACATGGCCCGGGTGGCCTCTATGACATCCCAAGGCATCTTAGATGGTGTGCCATCCTCTCGATAGAATCCAACATTTTCCTCTATGGCTGCCCACTCCATTTGTTACTCTACTTCATCTCTTCTCTCTTGTAGGTCAATATTAAGGGATGGATCAGTTTTATCCCTATCCAATTGATTTTTAATCTTTGAATAATTCTTTTGTAGAGTGGGGTCCTTTCCAAGGCATTCCTCAACCTTTCAAGGGAGTGATATTCCATAACTTGCAGACTGTGGGGTAGAGCATGCCATTTTCTTTGGCAAACCTGTAAGATCTCAGTCCCCAACAACCTAAAGGTATCTTCAAAGTGGAGGATGGATTGTTATTTTGTTTCCATGTAGTGAGGGACTAATTGGGGATTAATAGAGATGATATTGTGGTTACTAATGACAACCTTGGGGCTTATTAAATCTTCTCTAATGTATAGGGGTTCACTTGCTTCTTTGGCCATAACCTTCCTTACTTCCTCAACCCTTGTTTCTTCATGGATTTTTTTAATTTAAAAGTTCAGTGAAAAATTCCAACCATGGGACGAGATTCCTCTTTTTGAGAGGACCAATTTTGACTATTGAAGAGCTAAATTTGGACAAGGGAAAGTGTATTTTTGAATTAAGTCCCACATGTGCATTTTTTATTAGGTCAACCCTAAACAAAAATTGGATGCCCTTCGAAGGTTATAAATACAAGTTACCTCAACCACATTTGGATATGATCATGAGACATTCTTCTAGTCTCTTCTTTGGTTTGGCTCACACAAGTCTAAGGCAAATTTGAGGAGATTGGTTAGCAAAAATAAGAAATTGTAGGGTCCAAAGCTTGGATGTCTATTTTTAGGGTTTTCGGTCTCAGTTGCAAGCATTTCATGGAGAAATTTAAACAAAGCCTTTCTTTCATATGCATGACACATACTTCTCGCTACTAGAACCTAAAGGTTGAAATTTTTAGTTGACCGCAAATTTCGCTCGTTGACCTTAGGGTTCGGTAGTTAACCAAAAACAATGACAATTGATTATAAGCTCCTGAATCAAGGTTTCGAGTATTAGAATTGTTGGGTTCAATTCATGAATATTGTTTAGTTGATGTTGCTGGATAGTTTTATGGATGAAGATATGGGTCATTTTTGCTGAATCATTCAATGACAATCCAATAAGAAGAATAATTTGAAATAGTTTTCGCCATAGTGGGATTTTCCCTAGCCTTCGACCAATCCTGGTGTCTCTATGTGTGAATTATTTTATTTTATTGTCCCTTTATGTTCCGTTGCATTGATGATGATATCATTGAATATCACCCCTATGAAGACACCCGTGACGGATGCAAGAGAAGATGAAGGATACCTAAAAGAGTACTAGGGTTTGAAGGAAACTTTGGGCAATTTGGTTATTAGGGTTTGATGGATATTATGAGATTAGGGTTTGGGAGAAAACCTGGTTTATGGAAAATATTTGAGATATGTAATTTAGAAACCCTATTATAACTGATGTGAATATGTACAAGAACTTGTGACATATTTGATGGATCCCTAGATGGGATAGTCTCTATTAGGCATTGGTGCTGATAAAGTTGATTGAAATATTGAATGAAACATTGTCATATGGATAATAGATAATGATGGATCTTGAAGGTTAGTTCAAGAGGGAGATGACCACCTCTCATTAAAGATAAGCACTTTTCGATTTATGATTCTCCTTTATGTATTTATTTTGTTTATAATTAATAAGAGACCATCTAGCAAGCATGCAAACTAGTTAGGATGTGAATCTGAGATAGAAAAATAGGTGGAAATGATAGGAAATGACAATATTTGACTGATCAAACCTCAAGGAAACTTGATTCAAGCTTATCCTTATGAAATAAATCTTTCTTTGTTTCCTGTGACACAAAAAAATAGTGAATAGAAAAATATGTAACATCAAGATGTTGAATTTCTATGAAAAGTACAATAGAATACAATTTTCTTCCAGATAATTACTTCGTAATGATTTTCAAACAATATTTTATGCCACTGTTTCGTAAGATTTACAAATCATCAATTTTTATATAAGTTTGTGCCAATAATCCAATTCAATACCAATCAAACCTGGTCAAACAGAAACAATATATTGCTAATCAATATTAGTCAATCCAGATTAGTCAACTTTGGTCAACCAATCAAATTATGTTGGCAACTTCAACCCTACAATAAATGGTCAACAAAATTTTGGTCAACCCACACATGAAATTCTCCTACAGTCAATCCGTGGTTGGTCAAACCCTCACATGTGTGGCCTTCTTGTGGTTAAACTTTTAGTCAACTATTCACATGTGTAACTGGTCAGATTTTTGGTCATACTCAGTGATGCACGAGCATTGACTCGAAACTATCATTGTATTTTAGTAACATAGGGGGTCTTGTGTTTTCAAGGAAGTTGGATTCCTATGTATGTAATTATTAATGTTTTGAGTGGTTAAAGTAGGAATTAATTAGATAAGTGTGACAATATTTGTAAATGGTGTCAAGTGTAGGAGAACATGAGTGATTAATGATGATGAGAGAGTTGGAAATCAATTGTAACTCTTATAGGTCTCATGATTCGAGGAACTAGAGAGGACTCTTAGGGATAAGTAGGAGTTAAAAGTGGACTTAGATAATATTCAGGAGTCAATTTAGCAAATTAAGCATTTGAACTAGAATTAGTTCAACAAAACCATTTTGTATAAAGGTAAGCCTAAAAGGTGAGAACAAGTTAGTTAGTCGATAGAGAAGTAGCTAGAACATAGCTAGTGATTCAGTAGTTAGTCAGTCGGTAGTTAGAGAAGTAGCTAGAGAGTAGCTAGTGAGTCTGTCAGTCAGACTGTAAGCCCGCGGGCAAGAGGAGAAGAAAGGCCACTAATATAGAAGATCAGGCCGAGAAGGAATTCTCTGTGTAAATACATGTTTATTAATACAAACAACTCAATTCTGAGTCATGTGTGTGTATGAAGTAATTTGTGTGTGAATTAGATATTTTGTATCGTATATATATGTAGGTGGAGTTCAGCAGAATCAGAGGCAGATTATAGAGAAGCGTAACAGAACAACTTCCAACTGTAGTTGGGTGGAAGTTGTTGAGGCAGCTCCACAGTTGTGATTTTGGGTAGAGTTATCTTAGGTAGAACAATTCTAGCAAAATAAGACTTGGGTAGAATTGGTAGTTAGCAAGAGGTTCGAGGGGAGAACCATAGGACTTGCGTTACGAATCTGTACACACATTGACAGTATAGAAGAAAGCCTTTAGTGCTATAGTTAAGGGGGAGGAGCATAAAGGTGTGAGTGGAGCTAAGTCAGAGATAGAGTGATGATGAAACAACGAAGGACCATAACCATGAAGAAAGCCAAGTCCATAGAAAACCATTGAAGGAACGGCATAAAACTAAAGTAAAGTGTAGCGAGGGTAGAGAGTGTACGAAAATCTTGATTGTAGTTGAAGTCCCGTAGTAAATATCAGCCATTGATCACAAAAGTCAATGCCACGTCACAGTCAACTGCTGGATTAGGCTGCTTGTTAACCTATGTGCTAGTTGAAGGGCCACAGATTGTAGGATCTAAAAATCTCGTCATCCAACGGATATTGGGCCGTAAATTGATCGAGCACTAATAGTAAGGGCGGACCCGAAATTTTATAGATTGAGGACTTATAATTCTCACGGGGTTTGGAAAAGCATTAAACATCGCGTAAGTAGTCCACCCGATATCGTTGTGGACCATCAGATCAAGTGGATCTTGATCAACAATCATAAATCATCGGTCTGGTTTATTGATTGGGAATAAGTACAGCTGTCGGATCGAGGGTCAGATCAACGATGGAGAAAGATCGCATTAAATATTTGTGGAGAAGGTGGATCTGAGAAGTTATAGGCACAACTTTAATTTATTTGAAGTCCAGTTGTGATTGCATATTGCATGCAAAGAGGCGATGAAGGCACATGAAGGTTTGATGTGATATTGCAATAGCCGTTGATCTAGTGAATGAAATCAATGATGGTGAAGGTTGTCGCATATCGCAAGTCAAGAGCTCCGAAGGCATACTCTAGTGAGTTATAAGGTTTCGAGAAAGGGTTAACCAAGGTTACCATAAAGGGTGAAGGGTTGAGTATAGAGTTCCGATAGAAGGATTAACGAAGGTTTAGACTATAGAAAATCTAAGAAAATGTTTCTGCATGAATGAGGATTAGATGAAGGGCCTTAACCTTAGGGTATGGAGGTTTGAACAAGTCAGGTGAATTTAATTCCTGGGACAAATGAGAATATGCATTATATAAGCATATTGTGGGTATAGCGGGGTATAACCTTGTGTCACTCAGCCTGGTCAATGTTTGTCAAACTCTACCTTCCTTCACAAGAGTGCGGCCTCAAGAAGAGATATAGACGGATGATTAGTAGAGATAAATACTTGGTCTTGCTTGGTGTTCAAATGAGACATCACATCATCTTATTTATACATGTCAAATGGGTGTGACAACCCACGAGACATGTCCCTGCACTAGCTAGTTGAATTTACTTTTTCTTAGGCTGAGTTAATTTAATAATATAAAAATTTACATAATAAATCTAAGGCTAACTTATAGACCCTTTAGTCATGTGGGAAGACCTCCCAATGCTACAAAAAATCAACACTCTCTCTTAGTGAGCGAGGTGTTCTCATTGGCTAAAAAACAAATTTTGCCTTAGCTAAAATTTCTCCTCCACTAAAAATTTTCATGATCTTGCTATATTGATGTAATGTATACTCACATGCATGTCTATTGATATAGGTCACTCCTTAATGTTGCAGGAAATGTGGGTATCCTAGGCCATTTACCCCTAGCCAAATCAACATGGCCCCATGGGTAAATGTATCAATATCCCCTAGTCAAATTGGCATGACCCTATGGGAGACATCTACCCTTGGGCCATTCACCCTTGGCCAAATCACCACGACCTAGCCAAATCAGCATGGATTCTTTGGGTGAGTGTATCATCCTTCCCTAGTCAAATCAACATGATGCTATGGATGCAAAATCAACTTGTCTCCAATGGAAGAATGTTTGCCCTATGTTATATTTTCCCTAGGCCTTTCAACCCTAACGAAATTAGCATGGATCCGTGGGTGAATGTGTCATTCCCCCACTATTCAAATGAATATAACCCCATTGGAGAATGTATATCCAATCCTACAAAAAAACATCAAAACTCCCTCTCTGAGAGGGAGACATTCTACATCATGCAAAGCTTGTCTCTGAAGTATACAAACTTCACTCTATATAGAGGCTTCATTGGAATTTATACAACCTGCTTATATGTGGATATGTATTAGAGCTTCACTGCTCCCTTATACATCATGTATTAGATGAAGTGATAATTTATCTCAATGTGCTTTGACCTATCATGAAATACTAGATTCTCCAAAATCTTAACACAATTTTGATTATCACAATGTATCAAGGTTGTCTCTAGCTCCTGATCAAATAGCCCTACAAGTTTCTTATGAAGCCACACTACTTCCTTACTTATGGCATTGGCTGCGATATACTTTACCTCTATAGTACTTAGTGTGACAAAATTCTACTTCCTACTAAACCAGGATATCATAGTTGATCCCAAGTTGAAGAAACACCCTGAGGTACTCTTTTTCCTTGGAGACTCCTGACCCAATCTGAATTTGTATATCCATGTATCCTTACTTCATCAACTAAGACATATCTAAAATCATATCTAGTTGTACCACACAAGAACCTCAACACATGCCTCACTCAACCAAATCCACATGCCTTGGCTCAACAATATACTAATTTAGGGTGTTTAATGCAACCAAAATATTTGGCCAAGTGTTACCCATATACATCAAGGATCCAATCAACTTCCTGTACATCATGGTATCCACCAAATCTAAATCTGAAGTGGAATCACTTAGCTTTTTTTGGGTGTGGAGCCCGATTATATTCCTAACTCTGAGTTTTTGTTTCAGATGTGGTTGGATCCCAGTCCCTAATGGGGGTGGGGGTGGGGGGGGGGGGGGTTTCCTCCCTACTAGGAGTGTCACTGAGGGGGGTCCAAGGGGGGGTGGTGGCAACCACCTAGCCCCTCATTGGCAGGGGTTCAAGGGTAGTTCCCCCAAAGAATAAATGAGATAAAAATTTCCTTGTAAAATATTGTAATTTCGTAGTCAATCTCGGTTGTTCATTAGGTGGAATATCTCCTAGTAAAAGTTATGTTAATTTAGGTTTTTTTTCCCAGTAAGGAAACCCTCGATATATTTGATGGATTTGTATTATAGTTGTGTATGATTATTATTCTATGCAAGAATAAGAGAGGATATTGAGTGAGAAAAAAGAGGGAGTTGATGAGCACCAATATTGCATCAAGAATGCGGCAACTCTTGGGCTACCAGCTTTACTTTATCAACCTGGGGTTCATACAAACTTGGAGGTGATAATGTTGTATACATAAGTAAAAGTGATGGTTCTGCCTTTTGTCACTGTTCAACTGGCAAGAGACTACTAGGGTTTTCAATCTAGAATTATATGGATTCAAAAGAAGCTTGGTTCCTTGATGAAAGAAATAGAAATATATTCTAAGAAAGAGTTGATCTATTGTAATGATGAAAAAGACTGAAATTCAACGCTAAGGCACACCATTTCCTAATTAACTGCTAAGAGCTATGCTTTGCAACAATCCTGAATTAACATGAAAAAAATGCTACTATCCTAAGCATGGAGGTAAAATCATCAAACGTCACTGATATGCATGTAAAGGACTGTAATAAATCTGTTTTGTCTTTTTGTGCTTTTCATGAAAAATCAAGTGTGAAAACTAATCTCTTTTGGTGATGTGGAAGGTGACTTAGGGGTGCTGATGGATGGATAGAAGGTTTAGGAGATGTTTGGAACGTTTGGGAAACCCTTGGGTGATCATGGGAGGATTCCTAGAGGTTTTCCCTCAATTCAGCCTCAAAACAGGCCACTACAAGAAAACCTACAGGACGTACTAGAAACCTACAAGATTCCTTGTATTTCTACAGGATGCAGCCATGAGAAAAACGATGGGTGTTGGAGGTGATGGAAGGCTTAGTGAAGGTGGTTGATGGGTGGAATGGAGTGAGGAAAGGCCTAGGATCACTCAAAACCCAAAAGCAATTTTAGGAGATGGTTGGATTCACTCAAAATGCTTGAGGAAATTTCTATGTAAAATGATGAAATTGGTGAAGTTTTTGATGAAAACAAGGAATGCTTATGGGTGGATGCAGTTGGAAGGTGGTTGCTTGCTATGAGATCTATGTCTACTTCTGAAGCACCTGCTCTGCATCAATCATGTGTAATTTCCAAAAAGCCATGTAAACAAGAAGAATTCTCATGAACTAGAAAAGTAGAATTTAATGAACTAACTATCTACCTTGTGCATGAAGAAATTGTTGGATAAAATCAAATCATGGATGAGATCTATTGCAAGAATGAAGATGGAAGAGATGGCAATGAAATCCTAAATTGAAAAACTGATCAAATGCTAGTTTAAGTGCAACAAACTCTAAATCTTATGAAAGAAATGGAAATATGTCTTTTTGGGGTTGCATAAGGGTCTTTTCCTCAAATCAGGATCCCAGAGGGAAGAAGTGAGGCCGGGACACCTATTGATAGATTTTTTATGTGCATTATGCCTTCTAACTTGATACTGAAGTAAGGCACAAATGGAAGAAAACTAATAAACAATTAAACAAATCTACACTACTTGCTATGAAATACTTCTAAAGATAGTTTAACCATGAATTTATGAAACTAAGCTAAGCATAAAGATACAAGAAGAGGAGCCTTGGCTGCTAGGGTTGGGCCCTAACCCAAGAGCTTCAGCCCTATGAGTTAACTCAGTACTGAATCAAGAAAAAACTCATTCTTATTACCAAAACAGAAAATTACATCAATGTTTCCACAAGTCTGGAGCTCGAAAATAACTAGATTTTTTGCGATAAAAATTCAAATCCTAATGAGGCTATAGGCCTCTCTACTTATAAAACTGACGTACCCAATGAATTCCTTAAATTTAGGAAGGCTCAGCTCCCTAAATCGAGATGAACTAACTCTTTGTCTATCACTTGCTCGACTGCCTTCTAATCTTCATGACTTGGCTGCTTGCACTCCGAGTTGGTGGGATTAATGGAGGAATATTCGAATGGGAGATGAGTAAATGAGGAGGATTTACCTCCTACAATCTCTCTCTCTCTTGTCCCATTCGAGTTTCAAACCTTAGTCTTTTCCAAAATTCCTTGATTTTCTCTTCCAAACCTGCATTCAATGCATATTAGTACACTAGGCATAATATCTCACTTTAACTCATCTCATTAAACAAAATATAATCAAAACATATATTAAGTTGTGAGAAGAGTTGGTTTAACTAAGCTAGGAGGTGAATTAAGACCCATATAATCACCCAATGATGAGGCTCATCAGAAGTTACAACATATTTGTTGTAGGTTGTGTCCCTTCAATTTGCAAGATAATATAAAAGGAACAACTGGTTGTTTCTCGATGGACATAGCCTATATTAGGTGAACCATGAATGTATGTGTCTCTTTTTTCATGCTTTTTTGTTTTTGTGTGTTTCACAATATTTTATGTGTTCCGTTTATGCGTTATTTAATTTCTAACAACTTATACATATTTGTTGTCATAGCTGTTATTATGCGGAATTTATGATAGTAGACAAAAGTAATTTCTCTAGACCTAGTGGAATGGTCTAGAACAATAGAAGGAAAATAATATAGATTTTTCCTTAGATAAATTGGAGAATGGGATAGAAGACTACCTAGAATCCATCGCAAGATTTACTTTCCTCCTTAATTGTAAGATCCAATTTTATCTATGATTGCTATAATTAGAACCTCCACATGTAACCAAACCAATCGAAGGATCCACAACATCTATGTAGCATAATTCAATTAATCTATTCAATGAATCAACAAGGCATTTAAATAAATGAATGTAAATGTAACACAACACATATAGGAAAATAAGATACTCTCTATACTAATAGAAATAGGATAGAGTTTACAACCAGGAATAGTAGTTGATATTGTATATTTCTCCCCAAGTCGTCTTGTGCTTCCTTGCCACAAAGCACACTTCAATGTCACCCTAATGCATGAGGATGATGACTCCTTTAAATTCAAGGTAGCAATATGGGTGCATATTCAGTCTCCAAAATAGAACCCTGATATTATGTATGGTAGTAAATTTATAAGAGAGGGATAGTAGTTTAGGATTTACGATAATGAGCTTGAGATATACTTATGATGGGAGGATGAACTCAAGGTATAAGACGTGAAGTATCCAAGGTAGGATCAAATAGGAATTGAGCTTCTTATCCAAGGTAAATGGTTAAAACGACATCTGGAAGCTTCTGGAAGAGGAAGCTTAGGAAATATTTTTAATTTTCCCGAATTTCTAGAATTAGTGAAACCCTTGCAAGGAGAAACTAGTGCTAACTAGCGCTGGTTTAGAAGGTAGAAACCAAATTTGATCACAGGTGGCTAAGGGGGCAAGGTGCACAGGGGCTAAGAAAATTTATTTTGAGCAGTTAATCCCAGAAACTCAGACTTTCTGGAAATTTCATGCTTAGGGCTTTGTGTAAGGATGATGACAACATCTTCACGATTGTGGATTGATTCGGTTTGTAGGCCTGTTGACAAGATGTGAAAAAATGGCCTATACCAGGTGTAGTGATAGAATTGTAGCCTATTAAGTTGAATCTCCTCAAAATTTAAATAATGTACTTCCCTTGTTGGAGGAAGATCTCTTTTTATCTCTGCCACACCTCCAATCTCAAGAAATAATGCATCATGCCAAGATACTTCATCTCAAACTCCAAGGCCAACTCCCTCCTGCTCCTGATGATGGGCCTCTCTTCCACAATAAGGAACAAATCATCAATATACAACACCAAGATCAAAGGATCGCTAGCAAAAAGTATGAAGTAAATCTTGGAATCCACATCACTCTTGGTGAAGCCTAAACTCATCAAGCAGCCATAAATCTTGGAAGAGCATGTCGTTAGTGTTTGCTTGAGTCTGTACAAAGCCTTATTCAATCTACAAACATGGGAATCCTTCCTATGTACCTTAAAGCCCTGAGGTTTCTCTATGTACACTTACTACTCAATTACACATTTGAGGAACATGTTATTTACATCCATTTTATGAATCTTCCAACCCATAACAAACTCAAGAGAAAAAACAATCATGATAAAACTGTACCAAGTGAATGGAGAAAACATCCCATCATTCTCCACTCCCTCATTCTAGGAGAACCATCTCACCACAAACCTTGATTTGTACTTCTAAATGTTTCTATTTGTTGCATGCTTGTTGGCATTATTTTGTTCATGGTTCCAACTAGGTGATGTTGTTGTATTGATGCCATTCTTGTATCATGGTTCCAACTAGTTGTGTTGCGTTGAGCTGATTGTGTTAGCATTGATGTTAACCTTATGATGTAAATCTTGATGTAGGATGATGGTAGTGATGTGGATGATGGTTTCTCGTGTGTTAGTGGTGTTCATGACCTAGTGCAAGAACCTAATGCAAGAATCCCTATCGAGTGCAAGAACTAGGGATGACTTGTTGTAGTGGTGTGTTGGCTTGATGATGATGTTGTAGAGGTGTTGAAACTTGTGTAGGTGTCAGAGGAGAGTAGAGGAATTGTTGGAATTCATGGAAATTCTTGTTTGTTGGCCTTTCGGTTAATTTGGTGATGGCACTTGGGAGACATTTTGATGCATTTGTAGAGGTGTCATAGAGCTTAGAAAAGGTTTGGAGGCATGTACAGATGCTGGAGATGATGTCCAGATAGTTGGTAGAGGTTCTAAATTAAATTTTATTTTCTTCTTACTATACTCTACTCTAGTCACATGGAGGTAGGATCATGTATACGACTAAGAGGCTTGAACTGAAATTACCTAGCCTTGTGTGTGCGGATGTGATGAGCCCCAAAAATGGATAATTATATGGGATCATTCAACCTCATAATTTGACTTAATCCACCATTCTCATTAGTTTATTGCATGTTTTTGATTATATTTATGCTAATAGAGTGAATTGGGTTAGTCATTATGCCGACAAGTTTAATGTGTGCTTTGTGTAGCCTTTTTGGTCAATTTGGAGACAAAATTGAAGGTTTTAATGAGCACTTGGCAGCCAAATTCGTGGGAGAACAAGGGAGAGGATTTGTAGGAAGGTGTCCCCTTCATTTATGGGCCCTTACCTCAAATTCTCCACAATCAGCTCGGAGTTCAAGGGCCACCAAATCAATTATCACAAGGGCAGCCAAGCAAGTCAAGTAGGACTGCTGTTAACTGCAAGTTTTGGGCAGCCGAGTCCCTAAAGTTTAGACTGTTGGGGTCCTCAATTTGTATAAATAAGAGGGCTTAGGGCCTCATTTCAGTTAGTCATTTTTGTTAGCTAGTAGTTAGTCATTTTTTATTCATTTTGTAGTCATTTTGTAGTTCGATTTTTAGGCAGTGGATTAGCTTTGCTTTCAGCACATTTTCAAGTTCTCCTTGTGGACAGTTATTGGAATTTAACATTTCTTTTGATCAATAAAGATGAATCCAGCTTTGCACCAGCTCTAAATCTCTCATAGGAGTCTGTAGCTCTTGGGGTTGGGCCCATCTCAAGCGCCCAGTACCTCCTTTGTTTACTTTCATGTGTCTTTGCTGCATTCTTAGAATAAAATCTGTTATTTAGATTTAAACCTTGTTTTATTATTTAGGTTTTTTTTGATGAGTAAAATAGCTTTTCATGCTCAGATTTAGTTGATAGGTTGTTAGCAGAAAAAGCTTCAAGAAAAGGGCCAACAAACATTTTTGGTTTCACCTCTCCCTCCATGGGATCAGGAGCTGTGACTAGGATGACTTTGCTGCCCACAAAAACACTGATTTTGCTTTGCCATGCAATTACTAGTGTTTGATCTTCATGTGTAGAAGTTGGTTACAAGTTCAGACTTTCGTTTGCTTAGTTGCATGAGTTAAAATACATGGTTTCATTGCAGGTCACACTTCTGTTCATTCTCTTTACCGACAGCTAGCAAATTAGGTCAACGTAACTAGGTCTTTGAATTTACAAGTCTTTGTTGGTTCAGATTGGAAAAGCGACTTGCAGAGCACCTGTACCACTCCTTCATCTACTTATTCTCCATCATCACCATCCACTCCACCCTCTACTTAGAATACTTACCTCACGTTTGCCACATTTGCTCACATAACCCTAGTTTTTGTATATCGTTGTTTCAGCCTTCTTTGAGCCAACTTAGCTATCTACACCTTCTCACCACTCCATCTACCAGTCCCTGGGCCACTTCAGACCCCTATCCTACGTCCATATCCATTCATTCATCTTCCCTCACTCACCCATCCTCCAAAATCCAATTTTTAAACATCCTGTAGAAATTTCTGAACATCCTGTAGAAATTCCTGAAACATCCTATAGAACCCTTGCAGACTTCCTGTAGAAGCTCACGAATGAGGTTTCTTGATAGAAAAACTCTTTGAAACTCTCTGGAAGGGTGTTAGGGACCCCTTAGGCCCTCTCTGAACCTTCCTGACCTCTTCCAAGCATTTATTTTCGCCAATCTACCTTTGCACAATCAAAAACAGTGAAATTGTATGCATGATAATTATGACAACCTATTCAAAAATACAAAAAGATGTTTTCTTCAGATAGTGATAAATTAGATACATGCATTTTACCTTCCTAGAGGTCAATGGCATCTCTTTCAGTAGCTTGCATCCTCTTTTTCGCATCAGTAGGGCTAGCTGGTAAAATTAGGGTTTGCTAGGGTTTGCATTTCCTTTCCGCTTTCCAGTTCCTTTCTACAAGTAAATTAGCCCCTTTGAGGTAGCTTTCATTCATCAGTTAAAAAGCTTCTTCTAAGAGCTCATAGAAGTTGGCTTAAGCTCCTAGCGGACTTGTTCCAGCTGACCAAGTGACAGCTGTGGAAAGAGGTAGTACTTGTGCATACATCACCGTCACTTCCAAGTTTGTTACGAACTACCGGGTTGATAAAATTAAAGAAGGGAGTTCCAGGAGTTGCAGCATTATTGTTGCAATACTGGGCCCACCATCTTTTTGGCGCCGTTGCTGGGGAAGCGTTAGAGTATTGGTGATTGCTTCTTTTCTTCTATTTTCCACTACAACCTTCTGCTAAGTAGTTTATTTCATTTCATTTCCGCAAAAGTAGAGTAGACATTTCCTGCTTTCATAGATTAGCATTTCAATTCTGCAGTTTCATTTCTTCAAGCATAGATTAGAATTTCAATTCTGCAAGCGTAGACTAGCATTTCATTTGAGAAAAATAGATTAGTCCTTTCCTGCTTTCATTTCAATTCCGCATTTTCATTTTAGCAAGATAGTTAGTTGCAGTTCAATCTATTTCAGTTTTGCAGGTAGAAGTAGAAAAAAGCAAAAATCAACTAAAAAGATTTCATTTCATGCCTTGTAGGAGTAGAGATAAGTTAGAAAAATGATTGCACAACCCCCCACTACTTCACACAGCCAACATTCTCTCTTCTTCGATGGTTGTGATTAAAAAATCCTTAGGTGGACAACAAGACATATTTGAAGAACCTCAAGGGAAGAAGGAGAAGAAACCATTCCTCTGGAGCAAATGGCTACAAGCAGAAATGTTGGGAGCAGTACCTTGTCCAAAAATGAATTTGAAAATCAGATGGAAGATTTCAAGAGTGATATGAGGCAGTTTCTTGACATGCAACTGGATACCTTGCAGATCCAAAGGAAGCAAGAGGAAGCCAAGAGGGCTTTGGTCATCTTCTCTCCCAGGTGCACTAGAAAGCATCCTAGGAACGAATGTCCATTGCACTCCATAGAAGTGTGTTTTGTTTGTGAAATAGACCATCCTACGAATCAGTGCCCTTCCTTGCCCGGAATCAAAGCTGCCTATCAAAGGGCTAAAGGAGCCATTGAACCACTCTATTATATGAACCAAAGGAGGCCACATGGACCTAGATCTTACCAGCAGGAACTGCAAGGGACACCCGAGACCTATTATGACCCCTATCAAGCCACTTTCATGCCTTCTTGGGCCCCCCCTGCTCATCCTTTCTGGTTCACACCTCCTCCTTGTTCCTTCACAGATCCATATTATGCCCAACCAGCTGCTCATTCATTTCACTCTTATGCTCAGCCACAGCCTTAGTGGAATGCACCTCATTAGGGGTGGAGGCCCCAATACAACACTCCTCCCGCTTCTTTTCCTCCACCACCTGCTCATCCACAACCATCGCCTCCTACTCCACCAAGGCAACCCCAAATACCTGCCCAACCACAACCCCATCCACATCCATCTCAAATATACACCCCCACCCAACTACTCGTACCACCATTCCCAAACCTGCCCATTGGAGCAGCTCAACACAATTGCAAAGCTGAGGCACAACATGTCCAGACAACTCCTCTTGAGCTCAATGATCTTCACCATTGCTCAGGAAGAGCATTGCAAAAAAGAGATCATATTGAAAGCATTGAAGGATCACATCTAGCAAAAGAATATTCAAGAGAGGGTATCAAAGAACCATGGGCTGTACTTGATGAAGAGAAGGGATCAGAATCAGAGATCAAGAGAGTTCCCTCATGGTTACCATCAAATCCTCCATGTACTCAAGAGAAAGATCAGCAAAAAAAGGAAGATGAGAAGGTCATGATAGAAGGTGACATGAAGAATGATCCAGATCAGCAAAAGGACCAAGGATATCAAAGCTATATTGAGATATGGTTTTAGACGGTCACTAAGTTGCAGCGGTACTATCTTCCTCAGCTATGTTTGATCCCTTCAAAGTCAGATCATTTGGTCTCTGAAATTCGGATACCTGTCAAAGCATGCATTTCAAGCCTTCACATCATCTTGTCTCTAATCTCGATGTGCACATGGCTCCATTGGAAGTATTCTTACACTTGAAAATGATTTTGTTTTTCAAGTAGGGTAGGGTAGAGAAAAAAAAAGAAAAAAGAAAAAAAGAGAAAAAATGAAAATAAGAAGAAAATAAAAATCTAAGGTGAAAACCTCCTCGGAGGCGCCTTAGATTGGCTCATTGATTGAAAACCTCCATGAGGCAGTCAATGGGTTGGGAAAAAAGAGAAAAGAGAATAAGATCTCTGGGTGAAAACCTCCCTTGGAGGCGCCTAGGGTAGGCAATTAGGGTGAAAACCTCCATGAGGCGCCCTAGTTGTTTTTCAAAAAAAAAAAAAGAGAAAAAGAAAAGAAAAATAAAGCTAATTTCCATTGAATAATTGCAGGTTGCAAGAAGGACATTGCAGGTTAGGAGGATCACTCAAAACAAAGACAAAGGAATTTTTGTGCCTTCTACAGGAAGTTCTGTATTTCTACAGGAAACATCCTGTAGAACCTTCAAGCAAGCCAGATTCGATTTTGGAAGGGAATATAAAGCTTGGAATCTATTGGTTATGCCTGCAAGCATCCATTTTTCCATTCCTCACCCTTCTCCATGATTTTTTCCATCTCATTGTGCTTCTTTCCTCAAAACTGTGTGTTCTACAGGAAGTTCCTGTAGAAATTACAGGATTTCTACAGGAAGCTAGAAATGGATTTGAAAAAGGTATTTTGGCAACCATGAGAGCTTCCTCAAGGGGTCAGAAGTCCTCCTACAATCTTCAAACTCCTCCTCCATCATCTCCATGCCTGCATCATAGCCCAAGCTTAGTTTTTCTTTCCATGCAAAAACTTGCAGAATGCTTTGAAGAAAAAAGGCATAGAACAAAATTTGTTTTTTCCCTAAATTGAAACCCATGCATCCATTTGAAAAACCATTTTACGGGGAATTGTACAGGGGTGATGGAAACATGCCTGAGCAGTTTCAGCCCATTCCGATGCACGGTTTCCAAGAAATCAGCCTCCATCACCTTCAACCATTTTTTCATTTTCTCCATATCCGTGCATTCGTTTCAAAACCTGTTTCATGGGAAGATGCACATGGGTGATAGTAGCCTACCCAAGAAGTTTCAGTCGATTCCAATGCATGGTTTCCGAGAAATTGATCTCTGAAATCTTCAACCATTTTCCGTTTTTCTTGAAATCTGTGCATCCATTGATCACAATTTTGCTATGGGAGGTGCATCATGATGATAGGAACATGCTCAGCAAGTTTCAGATCGATCCGATCTATCGTTCGGTAGCAATGGCGAAAACAAGTTTCGGTCCTCTAAAAATTCAGCAGCAGCAGCTTGAGGGTGCAGATTTGAACATGGAAATGAACTCCTGCAACTTATATCCAGCTAGAGGATACCTGCATAAGCAAAATAACCACACATCAGATAACAAAGAGCTTATAGCACAAAGTAGCCATTATGCAACCACCGAAACAGATGCATGCAGTAGCAAAAAGCACCTCACAACAACCATTTGACTTTAGGTATGTGACTAAAACTTGTTCCTCTATTGCATGAATCTAATCTAAGCACTACGTGAACAAATGAGATGGGGGGATTCAGCCAGGAAGCTAGCCATATTCGATTGCACTCATCCAGGCAGAAATCACGCATCATGCGTGTATAGTCATTCACGTGGAAGTTGAAAAACACAGGCAGTGGTAGATGTGTTGAACTCCAGCGCATAAGACATCAAATGATTAACAAATAGAAGAAGACATGTAGTTCATAACATCACTGCAGTTCGAAAAAAGCCAGCGCACATGTTTTTGCCACCTCACCATAAATCACGCAGCAATTAAAGACGGATTAGCTGAAACTCACGAACTGGTGTTCATCTGCACTTTCCACATCCTCAACTAAAGTGTGCACAATCGGTTAACCTATCATCCTCCACTGAGTTTTTCTACCTGTCTTCGAGATTCTGCTATGTATCAGGCTCGCTCAGAGGCATAGGGGCACTCTACAGGCGTTTCTACAGGAAGCTGCGCTACAGGAAACCCAGCATACGAAGAAGCTTGGACTGTTCACGGCGAGGGTGGCAATTCTCAGTGAGTGCAACATAGCCCATGCTTTGGAAAAGACCAAATACTTAGATTCATACATATACTGAAAAAAATATGAAAAAATACCATTTCTCTTGCCAGTTTACTGCAGATCTAATTGTAATGAATCATGCAGATTTTATTATCACTAGCATGTATCAAGAGATTGCTGGAAGCAAGGATACTGTTGGACAGTATGAGAGCCACACTGCTTTAACCCTTCCTGGTCTTTATCGTGTGGTTCATGGAATTGATGTTTTTGATCTCAAGTTCAACATTTTTTCTCCTGGAGCAAACATGCAGATTTATTTCCCTTATACAGAGAAGCAGCATTGTCTTACTGCTTTACATGGCTCAATTGAGGAACTCTTGTTCAATCCTGAACAGACAGCTGAACACATGTGTATTTTGAATGACCATAAAAAGCCCATTATATTTTCTACGGCAAGACTCAATAGAGTGAAAAACATGACAGGAGTGGTTGAATGGTTTGCAAAGAAAAAACATTTGAGGGATACTGTCCCCCACGTTTGGGGGAGGAAACCATATACAGAATTCCCATTCTGATCAGTGCACAAGCCAAAACAGAGCATGAGGAAGCAAGATAGTGAAGTAGAGAAGAAAACTAAGGGTAAGGAAGCTAAGGGAAAGAAAACCTAGGGCAAGCCATCACAGGAAAAGCCACAAGAGAAGCAAGAGGAAAAGAAAGAAAGAAAAGAAGGAAGAAATAGAGAGGGAAAAAACAAGTTTAATCCATGGAAATTGTTGCAGGTTGCAGGAACACAAAACGGAAAGGGGGCCTCCCAACACAAGCAGAAGGGTCCCTACCAAGTTCCCAGGCATCCTCACATCCATCCCCTCCATGAACACTCATTTTTTTTCAGGGTTCGAACACAATCTAGTGATGATTCAACCTTCTACAGGACTTTCTATAGGAAGTTCTGTATTTCTACCAGAAACATCCTGTAGAGCCTTTGGGCAGGCCATAATCGATTATGGAGAGGGATTTGAAACTTGAAGTTTGTTGAGGAGGCATGAAACCACTCTTTTCTTCCATCCTCCACCGGGTTCATCTCCTTTCACCACCATTTCCACCATCTGGTTGAATATACTTGCACAATCATACCAAAGCTGATAATTCTCTAGGAAAAGGAGCAGGCAGTGGGAAGAAGCAGAGAGAAAAGCATGATTTCATGATCGAGAAGAGGACATCACTTCAGAAGCTTATCATGACAGGGAGGCCACCAGGGCCATCAAAGATGAGGAGATAGATTGGTTGCTTAGAGGATGAGCAAAACTTTCAGTAGGGGGGTGATGATGAGCCCCAAAAATGGATAATTATATAGGCTCATTCAACCTCCTAATTTGACTTAATCCACCATTCTCATTATTTTATTGCATGTTTTTTATTATATTTATGCTAATAGAGGAATTGGGTTAGTCATTATGCCAACAAGTCTAATGTGTGCTTTGTGTAGCCTTTCTGGTCAATTTGGAGACAAAATTGCAGGTTTTAATGAGCACTTGGCAGCCAAATTCGTGGGAGAACAAGGGAGAGGATTTGTAGGAAGGTGTCCCCTTCATTTATGGGCCCTTACCTCAAATTCTCCACCATCAACTTGGAGTTCAAGGGCCACCAAATCAATTATCACAAGGGCAGCCAAGCAAGTCAAGTAGGACTGATGTTAACTGCAAGTTTTGGGCAGTCGAGTCCCTAAATTTTAGGAGGACTGTTGGGGTCCTGTTATGAAACCAACTCAAGAAAAGATAGAAAAGATAGATCAACGCCTTAGAATTCAGCCTCTTCGAGGGGGCAACCTCCTTTACATTACATAAATGAACAATTCTTGGATGATTCAAATGACAAAACCTCCTTTCTATATATAGGAGTCTAAGGAGTCACAATATAATCCAACTGACCTAACAATAATAATATAAAGCCACAAAAATAATAATAGAGGGATTCTATGGGGCACAGTAATAACAATATGGGGGCAATTGGGGCACAACAATATTAATAAGGGGTATAACTACAATAGTAATGGGGTAATCACTAGTATTATAGGGACCCAACATGCCCCTCTCCTTCAAAAAAGTGTTGTCCTCAACGCTTGAGTAGTTCTGGATACTTCTGCATAAAATTCTCATCCTCACATGTGGAATATTCAGTGGATAAGTTCTTCCACTTGATAAGATACTCTGAAATTGATCGATTTTGTAGTTGTCGAGTTCTTGTTTCTGTGACTACTTCCGGTTCCAATATAATTTTTCCTTCCTCGTCAAGTTCTGGAAATATTGTTTGAACTGGCAGCTTGTCGCCTATAACCTTCTTTAAACATGAAACATGGAAAACTGGGTGCAATCGAGAAGCTGCAGGAAGCTCCAATTTGTATGCCATAGTACCAATCTTTTGCAACACCTTGTACAGACCATAATACTTTGGTGATAATTTATTATCCTTCTTATCTTGCTTGAGGGACGTTTGTTTATATGGTTGTAGTCGTAGGAATACCCAATCACCTACGTCAAAACTTCTTTCACTACGATGTTGATCTGCCTGTTGTTTCATTCTATTCTGTGCCAACATGAGGTTATCATTTAAGAGTTGGAGGACTTGTTGTTGATGTTCAATGTGATGTTCCACTGCCTGAACCTTAGAATTTTCTCTTAAATATGATGTGATGGATGGTGGTTGATACCCATAAAGTGCCATAAATGGGGTCATTTTTGTTGTTGTATGGAAGGAAGTGTTATACCACCATTTAGCCAGAGGCAGCCATTTGATCCATTGTGTCTGTTTATCATATACAAAGCAACGAAGATATCCTTCCAAATGTTTGTTTACTATCTCAGTTTGCCCATTAGATTGAGGATGATAAGATGATCTATGAGCTAACTGAGTACCAAGACAAGAAAATAATTCTGTCCAAAAATTTCCAGTGAAAATGGGATCTTTGTCACTTACAATAATCTTTGGGTTTCCATGTAGCTTTTGAATTGTTTCCGTAAATGCAGTAGAAACTGTACTGGCTTTAAATGGATGTGATAATGCACAAAAGTGTGCATACTTGGTAAGTCTGTCAACTACCACCATGATGACACTCTTTCCCTCAGACTTGGGTAAACCTGTGATAAAATCCATTGAAACCTCCTCCCAGCGTTGGCTTGGAATGGATAAAGGTTGTAATAGACCCGGTGTCTTAATTGTTTCAAATTTATTTTGTTAGCAAACCAAACATTCCGCCACAAACTTTTGAATATCTGATTTAAGGCCATCCCAAAAAAATTCCTTCTTAACCCTGTGGTAAGTTTTTAAAAATCCTGAGTGCCCCCCTAAGGGAGAAGTGTGCAAGTCCATAAGAATCTTTTGTTTTAGCTCGGAATTCTTACAGAGGTATAAGCGATCTTTGTACCATAACGAATCATTTTACCAGCTAAATGTATCAGACGTACTGGAATCTTGTTGTAACTTTCGAATAAGTGCCCACACTTCTTCGTCATTCTTCCATTCCTCCCTTGCTTCATTTATCCAATCTGGTTGGATAATAGAAATGGCGCACAACAATGCTTCCACATCCTCATCCTTTCTTGAGAGTGCATCTGCCACCACATTTTGCTTCCCTTTTTTGTAGATGATTTCAAAGTCATAACCCAACATCTTTGTGACCCACTTTTGTTTCTCTTCAGAGGATAATCTTTGTTCTAAAAAGTATTTAAGGCTATCATGATCCGTTTTTACCTTGAAGTGTCTTCCCATTAGGTAGGGTTGCCATTTCTTAAGTGCATGGAGTATTGCCAACATTTCCTTCTCATAAATATCTTTGCTTAAAAACTTTCCCCTGATTGGACGACTTTCAAAAGAAATGGGTCTTTCATCTTGCATTAGAATAGCACCAATTCCATTTCCTGAAGCATCACATTCCACAATAAAGGTTTTTGTGAAGTCCGGTGTAGCTAAGACCGGTGCTTGGCACATTGCCTCTTTAAGATGTTCAAAGGCCTTTGTTGCTTCCGGAGTCCATGAAAATGCATCTTTCTTCAATAATGTTGTTAGAGGTGATGCTATTCTCCCATAATTCTTAAAAAACTTGCGATAACACCTTGTCAACCCGAGAAATCCTCACAGATGCTTTATGGATGTGGGGATTTTCCATTCCTTAATGGCTTTAATTTTGATAGGGTCTACCTTAACTCCTTCATGAGATACAATATGACCCAGATATTCCACCTCCTGGACTCCAAAGAAACATTTGGATCTTTTTGCATATAATTGTTTCTCCTCCAATAGTTGTAGCACCCTATCAACATGTTCAACATGATCTTTCCAAGACTTGTTGTAGATTAGTATATCATCAAAAATTACTAACACAAATTTTCTAAGGAATGGTTTGAAAATTGAATTCATCAAACCTTGAAATGTTGAAGGTGCATTGGTAAGGCCAAAAGGCATGACCGAAAATTCACAATGACCCTCATGAGTTCTAAATTTTGTTTTCGGAATGTCTTCAATCTTCGTTCTGATTTGATGATATCCTGAACGAAGATCTAACTTGGTGAAGTAAATTGATCCATGCAATTCATCCAGTAATTCATCAATGACAGGAATGGGGAACTTATCTTTAATAGTGAGCTTGTTGATCTCCCTATAATCCGGACACATGTGCCATGATCCATCCTTCTTGTGCACCAATACTACTGGAGCAGAGAAAGAACTTTGACTCGATTGAATTATACCAGCCTCTAGCATTTCTGCAACCATACGTTCAATTTCACTCTTTTGGACATAGGGATATCTGTACGGCCTAATGTTTGGAGGAACACTTCCTGGTATCATATGAATAGCATGATCATGATCACGCATAGGTGGGAGACCTTTGGGAGTCTCAAATACCTTGGAATGATTGTCCAGGACTTTTTGGAGATCTAGAGAAATAGATGATTCCGATGTGGAAACACCTAGCGAACGTAATTGTGCAATTACACCTCTTTGCTCCTTTTTTAGAAGCTTTGTCATACCATTAGAGCTGATTATCTTTCCTGGTTTCCCTGCAATACCCCTTAATTCAACTTCCTTTCCTTCCGTAGAAAGTTTGATGAAAAGTTCTTGAAAATTAAAAGCTATTGTACCCAAGGATTGTAGCCATTGGACTCTTAGTACAACATCAGCACCTCCCATTGGAATGGAAAGCATTGGGCTAGTCAATACATATTCTCCCATGGATAGCTTGATATTATGGCACTTTCCAGAGCAATTTATTGTTCCTCCATTTGCAATCATCACTTGACACTCTGGTGCTGGATATAGGAAGCAATTCAATTCTTTTGCTACCTTACAATGAATAAAATTCTGGGTGCTTCCTGAATCAATCAACACTGTTACCTTTTTCTTCTTGATTTGTCCTTCTATCTTGATGGTTTGAGGAGTGGTAATTCCCGCCAATGCATTACAAGATATGGTTGGATTTATTTGTTCTTCATCTAGGCTTTTTTCCTGGAGTATATCCTCTTCTTTTGACCTTTCTTGCTCCTTTTATTCTTCCTCTTCACAATCTATGTAGAATAATTTCTTCTCAGCACACTTATGACCTTTAGTGTATTTTCTATCAAAACTGTAACAAAGCCCTTTTGCTCTTTTTTCTTCCAATTGTTGTGGTGTCAACCTTATAGGTTGTGGAAGACAAGGGGCAACAACACTTCGGTCTTTATAGTTTTGAGTGGTATGCTTCCTGGTTGCCATAACTTTGCTTTCCATTTTTCTTGCTAACCTGAATGCCTTCTCTAATGAATCTGGTTCCCAAAGGCAAACATCATGTTGGATATTATCCTTTAAAGACCCTATGAACACATCAATCCTATGCTCCTATGGAATATCTTTTACCCTTATGTTCAATTTTTGGAACTCCTGTTAAAATTGGCAACCGGGGCAAAAATTCATGTGGGTCATCTTATTCATGGCTGATAATATTTTTATTAGATTCCTCTCATCAAGAGGTGTAGGATTGATATAAAGATCATCCAATTCCGATAAGTATTCATGGAGATATGAATTTATTTTGATGATGGAATTATTATCAAGCCGACCTACAACTCGTGTAGGGTCAGAAGCCCAACAGTCGCATCTATTCACCCACCAACGTTGTGTATAAATATAAGAGGACTTTTCCTCATTTGGACTCACTCATCTCATCACATCTCTCTCTCTCTACTCGCAGATATGAGTCTCTTCTCTACTGCGCTGAAATGGGTCTCTCTCTCTCACTCATGTGAAGCCGGAAGCTGTTGAATTTGAAGCTGCAACTGCAGAAGTAAAGATTGACTTGCGTGACCTAGAAGATCTCCTCTTTGGAACTGCACTGTAGGTTCATATGAACCTCCTTTGAAAGCCACAACTTTTGGTGGTGGAATGAAGTCAATCCGACGAACGGTTTGCAAGATATCGACTGCCCTAGTTTGAAGCCGGAAACTGCTGAAACTGAAGCTGCAACTGTAGAAGTAAAGATTGACTTGCGTGGCCTAGAATATCTCCTCTTTGGAACTGAACTGTAGGTTCACCTGAACCTCCTTTGAAATCCGCAACTTTTGGTGGTGGAATGAAGTCAATCCAACGAACGGTTTGCAAGATATCGACTGCCCTAGTTTGAAGTCGGAAACTGCTGAAACTGAAACTGCAACTGCAGAAGTAAAGATTGACTTGCATGGGCTAGAAGATCTCCTCTTTGGAACTACGTTGTAGGTTCATCTGAACCTCCTTTGAAAGCTGCAACTTTTGGTGGCGGAATTAAGTCAATCCGACGAATGGTTTGCAAGAGATCGATTGCCCTAGTTTGAAGCCGGAAACTGCTGAAACTGAAACTGCAACTGCAGAAGTAAAGATTGACTTGCGTGGCCTAGAAGATCTCCTCATCTAAACTGCACTGTAGGTTCATCTGAACCTCCTCTGGAAGCCAAAACTTTTGGTGGTGGAATGAAGTCAATCCGACGGTCGGTTTGTGAGATATGGTCTGCCCTAGTTTGATAATGAAGCCGCTAATGCTAATGCTGCTGTTCTAGGGTTTGCTACTGCTGATATGAATCAGATTTATTGTACTATTTCTCTCTGCTGAATTATTGAAGATAAAAGAAGATTTGATCAAAGGGTTTCCCCACACATTGTGGGGTTTTTCCCTGTCTAGCCGCCACATCTTGTGTCTCTTGTCTTGGCTTGTTTTCTATCGATCGTTTAATGTTCTATCTGCACTTTACTTTATGTACATGTGATTGCTAATCAGTGGAATATAATAAGAAAAAGAAGTAAACTGTTATAAGCATAGAACATACCATAACTTAACATGGTATCAGAGCTGAGGTGAAGACAAAGCCTGAGCAATAGCAAGAGCAATCATTGAAGAGAAGATTGGCAAGGCTATCCTAAAAGAACTATGGGGTCCTCAACACTCTTTCATGCCGAAGACAAGCTCTGTGAGAAAGCTGACTATCACGGATGGAAGATTTCTATCGATCTAACCCTTGAGAATCAAGGAGTGTTGGATCATGTGAGAGGCAATATTGTTGAGCCTCCATCAAATGCATCCGCTGCTGCCTGGAACAAATGGAAAAATGGAGAAGTCAAAACAATAGAAGATCATTCGGGACTCTATCAACAAGCACTTGGTGGCCTACATCTTTGAACTGGACACCTCCAAGGAAATCTACGATAGACTGGTGAGTTTATTTAAAGTTAATGATGCAAATCAAGTTTTGTTTCTTAGAAATAAGCTGAGGGAAATCAAGAAGGGTAAAGATGAAAGTATGCAAGCATACTTCTTAAGAATCACCGAGATCAAGAACGATCTCCTATCTATTGGGGAAACTATTACTGACAAAGAAATGGCACTCACAACTCTTGGAGGATTACCATCCAAATGGTATGTGTTCAGGACTACTCTTTTGAACTATAATGTAATTCCTGGTTTCGAGGAATTAATGGCTAGATGCATTCAAGAAGAAACAAGGGAAGAAGTGCAAGAAATGCCCATGCCTAAAGGTCCTCCTGCTGCCTTTTCTTCTCATGCAAAGAAAAGAAATAATTCCGAGACTAAATCAAAAGGAAAGGCTGGACCTAAGGCTAGAAGAAAATGACGATGTTACATTTGCGATAAAGCAAGTCACTATGTATGAGATCATGAGCGTCATAATGAATGAGATCATGGACATAAAGGGCAACATGAGATCATGGACATATAGGATAGCATGATGATGATGCACTCTAGTTTGAGCAGCATTATGATGGATAAAATCATGGACATGGGCATCATGATGATAATCATGATTAGATAAGCATGGTACAGTATGGAGTGGTGCAACTCGAAATCCCTCTGATGGCAATCAAAGGAATGACAAATTCAACAGCAAAGGTAAGAGGAGAGCTGGGAATCAAGGAAGAGGACAAGCATTCAAGAAGGCTAGAAATTCTAGGATGTATTAAATGCACCTGACCTCAAAAGGAACCTAGTGTCCATCTTGAAAATGGAAGACAGAGGCTACACGATAACCTTCAGCAATGGCAAGGTATGTATATGGAAAAATAATGTTAAAGATGCCTTTACTCTTGGATTTAGTGTTGATTCATTATATCAGGTCGATGGAAGTCTGCTAGGTGTCATGTCTTGTGACACAACTCTTCAGTCCGAAATTTGGCATCGGAGGTTTGCCCACCTTCATTACAAGCTCTACCCGATGTAAGACAGATGGTAACAGGGATTCCTGAATTCCAAGTAGAGAAAGAAGGTGTATATCCGGGATGTGCCAAAGGAAAGCTCAAAAGGGGACCATTCCCCTCAAGCCAAAGCAAGACCTCCGATATATTACAATTGGTTTACTCAGGCATACCCGAGGTTGGCATTAAGAGGGAGACTACTACACCACATACTCCTAAACAGAATGGTGTGGTGGGAAGGAATAACCACACGATGATGGAAGCTATCCGGGCCATGCTACATGATCAAAGACTTCCAAAGTTTCTATGGGCTGAAACTACAATCACCGTCGTATATGTACAAAATCGATGCCCTCATCAAGCATTGGGTTCCTAAAATCCTAAAGAAATGTTCACCACCGGTCAAAGGGAAGTCGTGATTAGTCATGATGTCACCTTTGACAAAGATATGGCTCTCAGCAAGGTGGACAATCTGCTGACTTTGAGTAGCTCTCAAGAAGCCGACACCAGGGAACCGAAAGAAAAGGATGATGAATCAATGCCTGATGTAGAAGAACCCATGGATCCGATTGATCCTCATCCACATGAGCCTTCCTCTTCTAGGAAGAGGCCTTCATGGCTTAGGGGGATACTTGATGATGTTGAAGGACATGCTACACCCTGAGGAACCTTCCATCAAAGTAAGAAACTTAATAGGTATCAAGGATACCTGACCATCATGATCACGATCATACAAAATGAACCTTCATCATTCTCAGATGTCCTCAAGCATTAACTATGGAAGGATGCTATGACCATAGAATATGAGTCTATTATGGAGAATGATGTCTGGGAAGTAGTTCCCAGACCATGGACAAGACAATTGTTACTTCAAAATGGCTTTACAAGATAAAGCATGCAGCAAATGGAAGTATGGAAAAGTATAAGGTTCATTTTGTTGCTCATGGTTTATCCCAGAAGGGAGGTATAGACTATGATATTTGCACCTGTTTCCAGATATACGACCATCCACCTGATCATAGCCCTTGTGGCTTCACAAGGATGGAACCTACATCAGATGGATGTTAAGACCGCGTTCTTGCATGGTTCTATCAAAGAAGAGGTCTATGTGGAGCAACCTGAAGGATTTGAGATTTATGATTGAAAATATCATGTATGCAGGTTAAAGAAGGCTCTCTATGGGCTGAAGCAAGCACCTCGAGCATGGTATGAGAGGATCGATAGCTACTTGATGAAGCTGGGATTCACTAGGAGTGAAGCTGATCCTAACCTTTACTTTAAGGTTGAAGATGACAAGCCTCTCATACTGGTGTTGTATGTGGATGACCTCTTTCTAATAGGTGCAAACCCTCTCACTCACAAATGTAAGAGGGAGATGGCTTCTGAATTTGAAATGAAGGACCAAGGACTTGAAGTGTGGCAGAAGCCAAGAGAAATTTTCCTATCCCAAGGAAAATATGTGGTAAACATATTGGAAAGATTTGGCATGATGGACTGCAAGCCCATGACTACCTCGAGGATCTTAACTTTTAGAAGTTATATGGTAGTGATGTCGGACCAGACTTGGGAAATGCCTTTGAGTTTCAAAACTCATTCGCATTGATGTTCTTGGTGAACCTCCATCCGAACATATGTTTTGCAGTTAGCATTGTGAGCTTATATTTGGTTGAGCCTCACTGGATTGATGCCAAGAATCTTCTGAGATGTCTTCAGGACACAATCTCTCATGGATTAAGATACAATGCCAGAGATGTGAGACTACTTGGATATACTGATGTTGATTGGGCAGGCAGCGTGGTGGACTGTAAGAGCATTTCTGGGTACTGTTTCACCTTGGGATCTGCTTCGATATCCTGGATGAGCAGGAAGCATAAGTCAGTGGCTTTGAGCACCACCGAAGCAGGATATATTGTTGCTAGCATAACCTCGTGTGAGGCAGTTTGGTTGCGAAAGCTCTTCAGTGAGCTGTTTGGATTTACATTGGATACCACTTTGATTCTCTGTAACAACCAGAGGTGGGATTCAATTATTGAGGAATCCCATATTCGTCAATTGCTACAGCAGATAGACATCATCGGGATATGGTAAGTCAATGAGCAAGGAAGCTCCATCACATTAAGATGATGTACAAGTTGATACACCTTGTCAAAGCCCCGAGGAAAGATCTAATCTTTGATTTTCCCAAACGACTTGGAGTCGGCAAGAAACCCTTGTACAAGGGTCCTGCATGTTGCATACATTGAGCTCTGGGAGCTCTGAGGGCTTGTGGTTCCAATTGGAGCAACATATGACCACAGGGTGACTCACCCTCCCCTGGTGGTGCACACTGGAACAAGATGATTTGCTCTATTGTGGGACAAGATGATTCGCTCTCTTGTGGAACAAGATGATTTTCTCTCCTGTGTAGCAGGATGATTAGTTCTCCTGTGAGGCCTGGATTGATGTGTTCTCCATGGCAGCCTGGATTTATGTGTTCTCCATGGCAATTGTAGTAGGATTTATGTGTTCTCCTGTGAGGCCTGGATTGATGTGTTTTCCATGGAAATTGTAGCAGGATTGATGTGTTCTCCTGTGAGGACAGGATTGATTAGTTCTCCTATCGAGGCATCCTACCCATGTAGTCTAGGACTCATGGGAAGTACCTCTCATCTAATCAATGAGCAGGGAAATGAAGTTAGGGACCATAGTAGTACCGATGGACGCATCGTTGTAACTACCATACTCCCTACGCTAGGATGACCTCCATTGATCTGGGATGAATGATACTGGTCTGGGATCAGTGGTAGGAGTTGTACCATACTATGACGCTGACTTCGGGTCGGTTGAGACTGGTCTGGGATCAGTGGTACATACTCTGAGATTGACTTTGAGTCAGTGGAGGATGATATTGGTCTGGGACCATTGGAGTTGTACTCATTATGACGCTGACTTTGGGTTGGTTGAGACTGGTCTGGGACCAGTGGTACATACTCTGAGACTGACTTTGAGTCAGTATGATACATCCTCAATCATTTATTCTTCTGCATAATTCAGACAAAAGCAGAGTAGAACAGAACAATGCAAGAGCAGAGCAGAACAAAGCAAAACAGTACGGATCAGTGTAGGGCAGAACAAGACAAAGCAGAACAGGCAGAATAGAGCAGAGTAGGGCAAGGGTCAGGCTGTATAGGGCAGTGTATTTGATGGATGAATAGTAACAACCGATAGACAGATTGCAGATGAAGTTCTCCATGGTTGAGAGGGAGTGTTAAAATTGGCAACCAGGGCAAAACTTCATGTGGGTCATCTTATTCATGGTTGATAATATTTTTATTAGATTCCTCTGATCGAGAGGTGTAGGATTGATATAAATATCATCCAATTCCGATAAGTATTCATGGAGATATGAATTTATTTTGATTATGGAATTATTATCAAGCCGACCTACAACTCATGTAGGCTCAGAAGCCCAACAATCGCATCTATTCACCCACCAACGTTGTGTATAAATATAAGAGGACTTTTCCTCATTTGGACTCACTCATCTCATCACATCTCTCTCTCTCTCTACTGCGTAGATATGAGTCTCTTCTCTACTGCGCTGAAATGGGTCTCTCTCTCTCACTCATGTGAAGCCGGAAGCTGTTGAATTTGAAGCTGCAACTGCAGAAGTAAAGATTGACTTGCGTGGCCTAGAAGATCTCCTCTTTGGAACTACGCTGTAGGTTCATCTGAACCTCCTTTGAAAGCTGCAACTTTTGGTGGTGGAATGAAGTCAATCTGACGAACGGTTTGCAAGATATCGACTGCCCTAGTTTGAAGCCGGAAACTGCTGAAACTGAAGCTGCAACTGCAGAAGTAAAGATTGACTTGCGTGGCCTAGAAGATCTCCTCTTTGGAACTGCGCTGTAGGTTAATCTAAACCTCCTTTGAAAGCCACAACTTTTGGTGGTGGAATGAAGTCAATCCAACGAACGGTTTGCAAGATATCGACTGCCCTAGTTTGAAGCCGGAAACTGCTGAAACTGAAACTGCAACTGCAGAAGTAAAGATTGACTTGCATGGCCTAGAAGATCTCCTCTTTGGAACTATATTGTAGGTTCATCTGAACCTCCTTTGAAAGCCACAAATTTTGGTGGTGGAATGAAGTCAATTCGACGAACGATTTGCAAGATATCGATTGCCCTAGTTTGAAGCCGGAAACTGCTGAAACTGAAACTGAAACTGCAGAAGTAAAGATTGACTTGCGTGGCCTAGAAGATCTCCTCATATGAACTTCATTGTAGGTTCATCTGAACCTCCTCTAGAAGTCAAAACTTTTGGTGGTGGAATGAAGTCAATCCGACAGTCGGTTTGTGAGATATGGTCTGCCCTAGTTTTGGCAGACCATGAGTAAGTGAAGGGAGCAGCAGTGACTAGACACAACAATAAGTGACCAAATTTTTATTTGAAGATTCACTGAAATGACAAAAATATGACTTGACACCCTAACAACACCTTGTAAGATCATATTTGATCACTGGTGATAGGCTAAACTCACTGACACTAACATTGGCTCCAGCTAGGGATGGAAGCTCCTTGGAGGTGTCAAAAACACCATAGAACAAGTAGCCTTATCCATTGGGCATGGAGTCAAAAAACAAAGACTAACTTGAATCTGAAAGCTGACTAACTAACTAACTTCAACAAACAATAAGCAAAACAAACCGATTGAACTTACTTATGGCAGCAGACAATTGGGATCTTAGGGCCTTCACCTCGGGCTTCAAATCCTAATGATAACCGCCCACCCGCTGAAGACGTATATACAATCATGTGTAACGATCCCTCTAGTGTAACCAATGCAGCAAGTGGCTACTTACTTGAATCATGCTTGTACTTTCCTTGAGAAGGTAGAAAAAACAAAAGATTGGCCACTCCAAGTGTCCACTGAGCATATGCTCATGATCCATAAATACCATTAAATTCATCTCCCTTGATGACTGAATCAAATTAGTAAAAGCATCTAGAATAATCTAAAATGTTACCCTTTCTTGAAAGTTAACAGAAATACAAGCACACCCTTCATTTTCCCATGCAAAATTTTTGTCAGGATGAAAATTTTCATTAAGTTTTTCATTCGGATTAGGAAAAAGGGAAGTTTTTTCTTGAAAAATTGCGTTTGAGGCAACCATATCATCAATAGCAAAGATGTGCACATCCATAGGATCTGGAACAATCTCCTCTTCTTTAAAAGACTCATTTTTGTTACCTGGAGGAAGATCATCATGTGCACGAGGTTGTAAAATGACCTATCCTTTATCGTTGCTCTCCTCTTCATCACCTACTTGAAATGTTTGATGACTATTATATGCCATAATTACATTGTGTTATCGTGAAAAGTGTCTATTTAGAACTGCTCTATCCCACTAAGGTGTGACAGCTACCTGAGAAACAAACAGAGAAAACTACTTTTATATTCTTCTTTATGAACTATAAACAAAGAGGAATAGGATGAACCAACCTGTGTCTTGCGCTAGTCCTTTGATCCAATCTCTCTCCTCTTTGACAGCTTCCAGCTACCTGCTCCCTTACTTGCCTAGCTTCACCAAGTACCTGTAAGATCACAGAAGAGGGAAACTATACAAAGACATGGGTTTATACTCATAAATAACTTAGGATCAGATTTAAGTTAACCATACAAATGTAACAAGCATCAATGAAACACAAGCATGGAGAAGAAACTCAAATAGTTTTATTGATATACAAGAAGATCCAGGAGGAGTTACAACCGATGATTCCTGACCTAGCATCAACCTCCCAGCAAAGAAGTCCCTTCTTCAACCCCAACAAAGCATAGATCACCCAATTCTCTGATATGTATCTCAAAACCAACAGCAATTCCTTACAATGTGCAAAATTCCAGCCTCTGGATCTCTGGGATGAGGGATCCATATATAGATGTATGCAAGGAGGATGAGTCAGCTCATGAATTGATTAGTGGCTTCTCTCTGTCAGTTCTTGCTTCCACTTGGAGACTGAGAGCCTCTTACTCATCCTTGGTCGAATTCAGTTAGGCAAGTGTCATTGGAGAAGATTTTGGAAGCTTCCATTGTCTCTCCACCTCGTAGAATGACTCTGCCACTTGTCATTTCCCGCTCAACGCACCTTGGTAGTGCATTTAGGTGCATTGCAATGCACCTAGCTAGTGGACTTAGGTGCTATGCAACGCACTTGGCTAGTGGAGCAGCTGAAATGATCCTGATTTGACTTATTCTGAGCAGTTTCTGGTGGAGAACTTCTGGGAGAAGTTGTAATTTGTTGACCTTGTTCCTTTAGGATTTAGAACAACACTTTTAGGGACTTAGGAGCCCTTGGTTTATGGACATTTCATGCTTAGAGCTGTAAGGAACAAAAATGTCTATAACAGTTGCCCCCTAAAGTATGAGGCCGTTTATCGGGTGAAATGATTTATTAGGAGGATCCGAAGTTCTTTCAATGCTGGGAGGAGACCTGTAATGAGATACAATACAATACATTATATTCATATTGTTTTCATGATCTAGCTGAGGCTGGCATTCCCATGCTCAGCTTTATAAACTCATTTTCATGTACATAGGATAGACAATCGTCTGATGGTAAACTGATGATTCTGATAGATCCATCATCCTTTTGGTAGGATGATTATCTGTGCTACAATGCTGTACATTTCAATGTCTTTATTTTCCTGAATATATATCGCAGCCCGGATGGATGAAACTAGATCCGGGGTCTTCAATCTCGTCTGATCTTCACTCGAAGTACAAGTCAATCCATGTGAGAAATGTTTTGAAGTCGAACATGGAAAGACATCGCTTGATTACCAGTCAATGATGTAAACTGTTAACAAGCGCGAGAGGAATCACCGATAATGATAATTACCCTCAAGGTACTGCAGTACAATTCACGTGGTGTGAATAAAGGACTTGGCGTCGAACACCACACAAAATCTTTCGATCGAAGGTCATTGATGTATACCTGTCGCCGAAAGTGAGAAACTTGCCATTGAGGCATGCAAGCTTCAAAGTACTGAATGGGGTGTTCCTAGATCAACTTCTTGGATAATGAGCTGATGTCGACAAGAAGTGATCCATCATAGGAGGGCCTTAATGAATCCCACATCAATGACACGGAACAGAGCAAATGATTTTGATGGAGGTGAAAACAATCTGATGATAGATGGTTCATGGTGGCAGTCATGAAAGAATGGAGTATAATGTATGGTAGTGGGCGAGACACAGGTGGCCTTTCTGGATGACTTCTCTTGAACATGTCGGTGACACTTATGTGATGGATTGGTAGCATTAACCCCAAATGTGGATGGTTTTAACACCCAGGTTGTTCCCTATGACTCCCAAGGGAATATGGCCGGGGTAACCACTAACCAATCTTTGGATCACAGTTTCTAGCCAAACTGTAATCAGAGAGGGCTCTCTCTTTATGATTTGTCTCTGTTATGATGGTGTTTTAGGCTAGCTATTATGCTCAGGTTTTGGTTTATGTTTTGGTTGAAGGATTTCTTTCAGGTCTCATGATATAGTGTTTAGAGAGTAAAATACCATTGGGCAATGGAGTCTGGAATTGTGAAATGATTTGATATGCAGGATTGGTGGTGTTCAAACTGCAGGGCCTATTGTGTATCTTTAGACAAACAAATTTAGCTTAGATGGTGATGTATGTCAACCAACAGAAAGCAATTAAGAATTTTCTATTAAGCTGGTGAGGTGAAAGTGAACACGCTGCACAGGAGCAAAACTTGAATTCCTGTGACAAAGGCCACTGTGAAAGGTGTATTCTGAAAGTGCAACAATTAAGAATTACACTTATCTAGATTACAGCTGAAGAAAACATTCATTAACAACACAGATTGAACTCAGGGTACTCAGTGAATAAATCCTGAAAGTTATTCTTTTTCCTTGTTGCTTAGTATTGAAAATCAGATAACATATATGGATTTTAACAAAACAAATAAATAACAGAGAGAGTTACAAAGACTTATTGTATGGTGAAATACACAGGAATCCAGCAGTTATCAACAGACACCAGAACGCATTCAACACTTCAGAAATCCGAGAAATTCCATCACTTTCTTTATTAAACTTCTGAAAGGATTACAGCATAAGAATTTCTTCAGGAGAAATCAACAACAACCCTTGCAAGCTCATGCGAAGGGGACTTTATAGGAATGCTTATACAAAATATCTCAGGCATTGAGTCATCTGAGAGAGAAAATATCTTCATAAATTCGTACAGAAAGTAGAAAAGAAGTTATTACAACTTTGAATGCAGCATAAATGCTCTTTATGTCTGTCAGAGGATAATTTGACCTTTGGAGGTCATTGAGTCGGTTGAGCCGCTTTGCTTTAATGCTGAATAATGTGTCTTTATTTCTTGCTGCGCTGTATTTTCTCGGCCCTGCCACCTGTAGTTTTCTATTTCTGCTTTGTTGGCCGATACATCTGCTGAGTTGGCTCAGCTTTAATCCACCATGCATGCTGATTTTGTTAAACTGTGCTCTGCATGACAACTGATATTTTTTAAGAAACAAAAATTGGTGAGTGGCTCCCTGTTTACAAAATCTTCTGTATTGCATTTGTCCACCAGTCTTGCGTAGGGAGTTGATGCCTGAGAATGGCATCCATTGTCTCCTCTGCCTCTGTATACTTGAAGAAATTGGGAGCCACCCCGAACAGGTGATTGATCTCATTCATTATAAAAAACAGATTCTCTACTCTGTTATAGAGAGTCTGTCCTGTGGCTGGCCCTGTCTCCTCTGAGGTACTGGGCTTCTCATTGATCTGACTGGTGGCAAATGTGTTGACCCTTTTAGCATATTGGTCATGTGTGAATAATCTCCCTGCGCTGTTCAGTAAGCCAGGGAGACCTCTGCTTTCTAACACCTGAAATTTTTCCAGAAACTTGTTCACCTCGGTCTACATATCCTGGGTTCTTCTCTCCAATGTCTGCACTAAGTTTCTCAGTGTGAGAACCCTTTTGACCATTTGGATAGTCTCAGTTCTGTTTGTAATTCCCATGGTAGCTAACTGAGAACTTGTTTTATGGTTAAGTACATTGATCATTCTGGTGGCCACTTCAGGCATATTGCTCAATAAAGCTCTTGATCTGTGAACCTCCCTCTGTGCCTTTGGGATGAGCTCTAGTTGCTCATGGATAGTTTCAATATATTGCCATTGCTCATTGATAGATTGACCAATGTTAGCCCACAACACTATTTTAAGTTCAGCCACCACTTTATCTAACTTGAGCTCATTCTCTAGCTCTTTGATCTTGTCTTTAAGGGCTTTGATTTCCCTGCTCTTTTCTGCCACTTCTCTCTTTGATTTATCATGCCTGTCATTGATCTTGGCTAACTTTTCCCTGGTCTCATTTAACTCTGTCATTTGAGCTTCCAGGATTTGGATTTCATTCTTCAGCTTTTGCATATCCAGGCTTTGGGCCTGCTCTGTAGTTGTTGGCGCTGCTGAAGTAGATGTTGCTGTCTGTTCAGTCTGTTGAGGAGGAGGAGTAGTGATAGGAGCAGTTTCCTCAAGATTTATGATCTGAGGAGGAGGCTGAGAGGTCTGACCCTCTTCTCTTTGTTTCAATGCTGCTTGCAGGGCCGCTTGTGTAGCCTCAGATTCTCCCAATTTTTCTTGTGCCTGAACAAGCTGTTTATAAATGGAGATCAACAAATCTGTGGTGTCCTTCTCATGCCTTTGCTAGCTACCTCATCTGTCCGAGGGTGAATGGTAGTTGGGAGTTTGATTTTCTTCCTCATGGCAGCCATGTCAGCATCCCTCAACTTCAAGATTTCCTGTATTCCTGAAATATCTTTGGGATCATGCCCAATTTCAATGATTATGTCTTCCAGGGACCTTATTCTGTTGTCCTTCGCCTGGGATGATGCCTTCTCCAATTCCAGTTGAGAGGCTGTGGCATTAAGGCTGCTCTTTAGTTTGTAATTTTCTAATGTTTCATCTGCCAAGGAGGCATACACCATCTCACCAGTCTGTTTGTGCAGTTCAATTTTGTCCATTGGGTGTATGTCTTTGGCCATGACCTCCAGGTTGGTCCTGAGGTAATCTGAGGCAGATTGGGGATGCAGTGCTGTGGGCATAAAATGACTCATGATCATTTTGCCTTCACCTACATCAAAGGCAGACATAAGTCTTTGTTGATTGGTAGGAGCCATGTTTAGCAGATGATTGTACAGCTGTATTTTGATAGGATCACTCCTCCTTTTGATGTCTATAAATTGCTGTTTGATGCTTACTTGTCCTTCTTTTTGTTGGCTGGAGGAGCTGACCTCCCCTCCCATAGTCCTGTCCTGTTCCTGCTGGAAGGAACTTGCTGAAGCTTCTCTGCTGGGTGGGCCCATGCCCAATGCTTGTCTTATTGCTATGTCATCCTCCGAGAAGTCATTCAATCTTTGTCTTTTCTCTCCCTGGTTGATAGATGAAGTCAGAGGAGTCTCTCTATCCCTTTTTCTGCTTAAGTCCTCCTTCTGTGGAGTTTGGAGGACCGAGGCATCAGTGGTGACTTCTGGCCTAGGAGGCACTATGTTCTGAGCCTGTTGCTCAGTGGAAGTTGGAGTATCAATTACTCTTTCCTGCTGTAAGGGCTGTTGTCTGTCATGTTGCCCTTCTTCTTGCTGCAATCCTTGTTGCTGTTGTTGCTCTGCCTGCTGCTTTTCTTTATCTGCCTGCTCTTGAGTCACTGGAGGTGACTGCTCCTTCTCTTGATGTGGTTGCTCTGTCTCCATTTCCTTTTCTTTGCCTTTGCTGGATGTACTTTCAGTGGCCTTGGTAGTTTGCTGTTTGGCAGTTGAGGAGGATGCAGCTGCTCCCGCTTGTGTGCTTGGAAGTGTGAATACCTATGAACAAAGTTCAAGGTCAGCCATCTTCCTTAGATTCCTTAGTGCCCTCTTATTTAGCTCTTCTTGTGACATGGGCTCTTCTAAGGTCCCTCTCCTCCATTTGTCTTGGTTTGCATATTTTTCAATGTGAGGGATACTATGGTGATCATAGGAAGATAACTTATATTTGAGCCTCCTCATAGATATGAAATGATTAGGGTCATAGGGAGCCCATAGGAAACTGGTTTGCAGGCCAAGGGCCTCAAGCATTCTCTCTGCTTCCCTCCATCCTTGCTCCCTCTCGTTATAGATAAAATAGCCAAGTTGGCTTTTGACCTTCAACTATGCTTTTTTGCCTTTTCCTGAAAAGTGAAGCACATCAACTCTGCCAAATTGCCTAAAGTACTCTAGGGCAAATAGCCTCATAGGCACATACTTAGGTAGTTTGAATGGAGGTAGATCACACCCATATATCCTGATGACAGTGTGGTTTTGGTAGAAGTACCAATCCCCAATGCTGTAAGCTTTGAACAGCTGAAGAATTCTCTGCATGTCATCAGTGAGTCTCGGAGGAGGTGAGCTCATCAGCATTGCCTGTTATAGACAATTTTGTGCCTGGCAGCATCGGGCATGAATTGTCAATAATCCAAGGGATCCAAAGTCCCTAAACATGATGTTCCTACCCCTAGAGGAACAAGGTCAACAAACCAACAGCTCTCAGATCAGTTCTCCACCTGAAAACACTCAAAAACAAGCAATCCTGAAATCAAAGCAGGTGCTCCACTAGGCTTCTGCGCTGAAACTCAACTCCTCCATGGTGTACCTGCGTTGCAAAGCAGGTAGAACAAAGGCCACCTGCGCTGAGCGAGATGGGACAAGTGGCACACTGAGTCATTGCTCTGGAATCTTCCAAAAATGACACTTGGATCAGGGATTTCGCCTTGTGATGAGTCAGAGGCTCTGTTTCTCCAAGTGGAAGCAAGGTTCTCCAAGTGGACTCAAGAACTGAAGATCAACTGAAGAGAGAGAGGACACAAGGCAGCTACACATCAGTTGCAAGCTGACTCATCCTTTCTCAATTCATCTATATATTGAGCTCTCTCCTATGAGCTCAGGAGGCTGGAATTTTGTGCAAAGTAATGATATGCTGTTGGTTTCACTATAGAACTATTGGGTGATTGCTTGAAGGAGGTGAAGAGGAGAAATTCTTTCTGCTGGGAGGTGTTGTTGGATTGGGGCCTTCAATGGTTGTAACCTTCTCAGAACTTTACTTCTTCTATTAATAAAAGCTATTGAGGTTCTTCTATATGCACTTGTTTCAATGATATATTGTGATAATTGTATATTTGATTTATGCTAATCCTTGAATCAGTTATGATTGCATGCTTCTTGTAGTTTCCTTCTTTGTTATTTTGCAGGATCTCATTGTAGCTGGGCCAGCAAAAGAGCAAGGAGCTGGGAGCAAGCAGCAAAGAGAAGAGTTTGGATTCGACATTAAGCGCAAGGCAACGGTTAGTGCTTTTCTTCATTCTCTCTTGCTTTCGTAAAGAAGTAAACCTTAAGTAGTTTTCTTTACAGTTGTTGCTGAGGTACTATCACCCTTAGAGTGGGATAGGGTCATCCGAATCGGATACTTTTCCCTACAACAAACTGGTGACTCCGCTGGGGATCGTATCTGTTTGATTGTTTGTGGTATTTTGCTATTCATTTCCTGAACAAAAGAGTACCAAATCGAAAAGCTTTTGACTATATCAAAAGCGAAGTAGAGGGCAGCTACTCTAGCTCATTTCTGAGCATGTTCATGATTTGAAGAGCTGATCTACAAGGATCCTTGTAAGCTCTTAGTGATAGCTTTTCATCTTCCTTGTCATCCCTTAGTGTGTGCTTGACTGATAGCTTCTGATTTGAGCAAAAACTGTGAATTTTTGAGAAAATTGTGACCCGGAAACTGAGAAAACGCAACTTTCGTTTTCCAAAGCAGGTAGTACACAGGCTACCTGCTTTGCAACGCAGGTCCCGAAGGGGCTACCTGCGCTGAGAGCCAGACTGGCTGTGCAGCACCTGCGTTGGCCCAATTTTGCCTTGTGCATTTGGGGTTTCCTCCCTTTTTCTTGCCTGTTTTCACTATAGATTTTGCAGCCAGTTACCAGTCTTGTACCTATTCTGAAACCAACCTTACTTGCCATCATTCCGCCTCTGTTATATAACGAAATTGTACTTGTTCTTTTGTATTTCTTACATCATTTACAATTTCCCATAACGAAAGTGAACTAGTCTTGCTTTGGCCTCTTAGATCTGAACCTGTGTTAGGCATTTTGCTGGTCTAAAGAGTTAGCTTGTTTGCTGTCCATAGCTGATTAGTCTTCTTACTTTCGTCATTATGGTTTGATTTCATGCATTTCCAGTGATTAAACAAGTAAATCTTAAGGTGTCTTTTGATTTTGGACAAACTTGTTTGTTTTCGCTTTAAATCGAAATCAAAGTTATATAACAACTTTCTTTTTGTAATACATCAACATTAAGAAAGGGAAAAGAAAATACATGCATTGTGAATTTTGCATTTGACTGTTTGCATGCTAATTTAGGAAAAAATTGCATTAGTGTGTGCTCTATGATCTGTGTGAAAAGATTTGCCTTTCTTCTCCCTCAGTAGTTAAGATTTTCAAAGTTGAAAGATTGAAAAGTTTGCTTCTCATCTTAGACTGCATTCAGGAATTTGTTACATACATCTCGTGGTGATCCTTAAAGGCAAACTGCTAAACAAGATCAACATTAAAATAAATTCAATTTACATAACAACGCTTTGTAACATAACGCAAACACATAGAGGTCTAGGTAGAGACGTGTTCCGGCGTCGTTAAACATAGTGACTGTCGATCTCTACGAAGGTGGGTGATTCCTCCTGAGAGTCGGTGGCACTAATACGGACTTGTGCTCCCACGTACCGTCGCGTATATATTGGGAGACCCCTATAGGAACAAAGCCTTTATCCATAGGAAGCCGTGTCGGCCGCCCTACTGATCGCGATGCAGTGAACACAGCATTCACGAAGATCGACCACCCGTACTGTAAGACGTATTCTGTGGTTTCGCGAAAAGTTTGGCACACCCTCTGCCTAGAACTCCAGAGAAGTTTCTTTTGGCCTTTTTCAAACTCTATAACTGAAAGAGTCCATCCGAGCATTTGTCACTTCGGGCTCGTTAAAACATCGAAGGAGACTAGAGTCATCTTTAGCTTTTTCTCGACTCTTAAAACATGAAAAAGCAAAGTTGTGTCTAAAGCGTCGTTAATAAAATTTATTTTAATCGGAACATAATCACCTGTTATTCCCACGTTGATCTTTCAGTTGAAAAGTATGGAGCCCACCAACCAAGGAAGTCACCTTGGTGGAAGTCCCAATCCCTTCTCCTCTTGGGGAGATGTTGGTGCGCCTCATATGGCCACATTGTCACTTCCAGGATTGACAATTGGCCTACCTGTATGGCTCTTTTCAACTAATGTAGTTCAGATCACCACTAATCCTGAGCAGTCGAATCAACAGTCAGACCAGTCTAGAGCTACCCACCAGCCTTCCACTTCTTACAATTCTTCCTCTGATCCTTCATCTTCGCAAGGTAGAGCCGGCAAAAGTCAGCCTCCCATGGAGAAGAAGGAAAAGAAGAAGAGAGAAAAGAAGCAGAAGGGGCCTATGGCGAAGGCGACTGGGGGCAAGGAAAAGACATCTGACAAAAATCCACACACTGCACCGACCGGGCCTAAATCGCCATGTGTCATTTGCAAAGGGACCCACTTCCACCGTGACTGTCCTTGTATTCCCCGGATACTAAGGGACTGGTCCCCCAGGTTGCACAATCCGGTAGCATCAACCTCTGATAGACATGTTGATTGCATTCCGTCAACTAGCGAGAGTGAAGGACAAAGAGGGAGACCAAGATCACCCTGCAGACTGTGTGAAGGCGATCACGCCATCCACCGTTGTCCATTCTTAGATGAGGCGAAGAGAGTTTTGGAAGATCGTCCGGTTTCACCGTTACAACTTCCTCCTGGATACCAAAAACTCATGCCAAGTCCCTCGATAGTTGAAAATCCAGCTGGCCCGATCAAGTGGTCAGCTGAAGTGTCGGTCATTGAGAATGAACCTACTGAATCCAGACCAGACGAAAGTCTAAAGGTCGAAACGGCAGTTGACCCGGTTCTTCCTTCAGAGGTTTCATCCTCAAATGACACCGTCGTTGAAGATTCATCTTCAAATGACACCCTCACTGAAGAGAACAAGGATGACACCGTCCAGATTCTTTTCATCAACACAGACTCTGATGAGCATCAGGGCAACGCGCCCATTCCTTTATCGCAGGAAGGAACATCGTCAGGGTCGTATCCGGCCGTGTATTCGGTCCCACCACCAAGCAACCTGGTTGTGTCCTTTGATTGGAATCAACTAGGCAGACCCCGGTTACCAGCCAGTATCCCATTCAGAATCATCGTCCAAATCTACAGAATGGTGATGGCTGGAACTATCATTGATGAAGGGGCATCTGTGAGTATCCTTTCCTCTATTGCTTGGAAAGCACTGGGTTCCCCGGCGCTTTTACCTGAGATGAGAAATCTATCAGGTTTTGATAAAGGAACCAGTCGCCCGTTAGTGATTCTCCCCAATGTTCCTGTTACATTGAAGGGGAAGACAGTTCATATGAACGTCATGGTCGTCCAGGGACCCTTGGTTTATAACTTACTCCTTGGACGAGACTATATATATTGCATGGAGGCGATAGTGTCCTCACTCTTTAGAGTTATGTGTTTTCCGCACGAGGGAAGAATGGTCAAGCTCGTAGACCAACTTTCATTTCCAGGATCACACATCGCAAATAGTCAAATACCATCCCTTAACGGTTTATTCACTCAAGGAATGCCTCCACCCCCGGTTCTACTTCCCGATGAGTGCGAGTGATTCGGAAAGAAAGAACTAGGACCCAGGGGGCATGCACCCTGGCCTGCCTTGGGCAGAGAAAACCTTGGGTATAAAGTTAATTTCCGCAGAAGAATGAAACTAGTCCGTACCCCGTCCGAAGGAAGGAAGAGAGGGTTGTTCTAGGATAAAGTTCTTTTGTCAAAGTTATGTGAGTGAGATAATCAGCTTCTCGCTCCCTTTGTCTAAAAACTAGGCTCTCCCGAGGGAGGAGATCCATTTGTGGCGGCAAGTAGCCACCATCTTTGAAGGCAAGCCTCACCCATTAAAACATATGTTTTGAAGGATAAGTAGGGGCAGCCTCCAAAGAAAGAGATGAAATTGCTGCAACAAGTAGTCACCATCCTTAGCAACCTAGTAATAGACATCGCCGGAAAAAAGAGTTTAGTTTGCGGCAGCAAATAGAACCATTTTTCGGGTAATAAGAAAGAGGCAGTGCCTCGAAATTATACTTTATACCTGGGGGCATGCAAACCTTTTGGGGTGCAAGCACGGGACGACTATTTATTTTTTAAATTTTTAGGTCCTCCCTTTAAACCTGTAGGTCTAACCCCTTAAACTCGTAGGATTAGCTGTTTCCAGCTTGCATGAAGAAAGGATGTGGGGCAAAAGTTAAAACTTGCCAAATTGGAGTAACTAGTGAGGTATAGCTCCTTAAATATGACTACCTCACCTGAGGCGTTCTTTGTATTAAGACTGGTATATTTGAGCAAGGTTTGGTCGCATTCAAGCTCGTTAAAAAATGAACTACCCCTTAAGGTTTAGGGGGCATATGCCTCGTCTGCATTATTATGCTGGGGGCATCCATCATCCGAGCAGTTTTAGCACATAGTTCATGCTCGTTAAAAAATAAACATAAGTTGTGAGCAATCTTCCCCTAGAGTTCAAGCTCACCCAGAAAAAATGAACCGGTAAATAACCTTGGTAAATGTAACCTTTGACAGCCATATTAAAGCCCTTGGTCGTGTTCTTGCAGTCTCACCTCCATCCGTTCATTTGGCCAATCGTTCATCTCCATATGTTTGTTTACCCATTTTGAGGAACAGCTGCGAAGAGTGATTTCACTTAGCCATCCTTGTGACACTGCCGTGATTGGAAAATTCCAACCTGTACCTGGAATCTGCTGCTATCCCTGTTTATCACTCGTTCCTCAAAAGACGAGTCTTCTTTGAGCTCTTTTCACTGACTCGTAAAATATGAAAAGTTTGCCGAGTTTTGGCCTTCCAGCTCGTTAAACGACCAGAAGAGCTATCCCTCCTCTAGATTTTAATCTTTTTGGACCTGAGGGATTATTGCACAAAAAGATCGAGCGCTTGTTTTGTTCGGCTCGTTAAAGCAATCGAAAATTCATCCCTTCTGTATTGTTTTATACTTTTTCGGACTTAAGGGATTAGATGACGAAAAAGGAATTCTGGAGTTGACTTTATGTACCTTTTCAGACTCTCTAAAAATGAAAAGGACCGAGTTATCCTTGTCGTTAGACTCGTTAAATTCATTAAATAGCGACAAACTTGTCTTTAGACGAGAACGAGTTTCCCTATCGCTAGGCTCGTTAAAACATAGCGATGGGCTTGCCCGAAGGGCAGGTTATAGAACAAGCATATGTTATCCTCCTCAAGCTTGATAAAAATAAAGAGGTACTGGTCAGCAATGACTGGGGAAAAATTGGGAGAACCTCACAGCTTTAATGGTAGCAAGTCGCTCTTGAACATGACACTTTGTCCTCCGTATCACATCGGGTTGGGTTGTTTCATTCACCGGTCTCATCACCATGCTCCTCGCCACACCATCCACATTTGGGGTAATGCTACCAATCCATCACATCAGTGTCGTTATATGTTCAAGAGATGTTGTTCTGCAAAGAGTCAACCGTGTCCCATCCACTGCCATACATTGTCCTTCATCCATTTCATGACCGCCACCCTGAATCATACATCACAGTTTGTTTTCACCTCATCACAATCACTAGCTCCGTTCCGTGTCACTGATGTGGGATTCATTAAGGCCCTCCTTTGACGGATCGCTCCTTGTCGACATCAGCTCATTATCCAAGGAGTTGATCTAAGAACAACCCCTTCAGTACTTTGAAGCTTGCATGCCTCAATGGCAAGTTTCTCACTTCTGGCGACAGGTATACATCAATGACCTTCGACCAGAAGATTTTGCATGGTGGTCGACGCCAAGTCCTTTATTCCCACCATGTGAATTGTACTGCCGTACCTTGAGGGTCATCATCCTTATCGGTGATTCCTCTCGCGCTTGTTAACGGTTTACATCATTGACTGGTAATCAAGCGATGTCTTTCCATGTTCGACTTCAAGAAATTCTCACATGGATCGACTTGTGCATCGAGTGAAGATCGGAAGAGATTGAAGACCCCGGATCTAGTTTCATCCATCCGGGCTGCGATATATATTCAGGATATAAAGACATTTGATATGTACATCATTGCAGCAGATGATCATCCTTCTCAAAGGATGATAATTTCAGCAGAGGATTATCAGTCTATCATCAGACGATCGTCTGTGCTATGTACCAAAATGAATTTATAAAGCTGAGCATGGGAATGCCCGCCTCAGCTAGATCATGAAAAAGTATGAAAAATAATGTATTGTATTGTATCTTATTACAGGACACTTCTCAGCAGATTGAATGAACTTCGGATCCTCCTAATAAAGCATTTCACCCGATAAACGACCTCATACTTTAGGGGGCATCTGTTATAGACAATTTTGTGGCTGGCAGCATCGGGCATGAATTGTCAATAATCCAAGGAATCCAAAGTGCCTAAACATGATGTTCCTACCCCTAGAGGAACAAGGTCAGCAAACCAACAGCTCTCAGATCAGTTCTCCACCTGAAAACACTCAAAAACAAGCAATCCTGAAATCAAAGCAGGTGCTCCACTAGGCTTCTGCGCTGAAACTCAACTCCTCCATGGTGTACCTGCGTTGCAAAGCAGGTAGAACAAAGGCCACCTGCGCTGAGCGAGATGGGACAAGTGGCACACTGAGTCATTGCTCTGGAATCTTCCAAAAATGACACTTGGATCAGGGATTTCGCCTTGTGATGAGTCAGAGGCTCTGTTTCTCCAAGTGGAAGCAAGGTTCTCCAAGTGGACTCAAGAACTGAAGATCAACTGAAGAGAGAGAGGACACAAGGCAGCTACACATCAGTTGCAAGCTGACTCATCCTTTCTCAATTCATCTATATATTGAGCTCTCTCCTATGAGCTCAGGAGGCTGGAATTTTGTGCAAAGTAATGATATGCTGTTGGTTTCACTATAGAACTATTGGGTGATTGCTTGAAGGAGGTGAAGAGGAGAAATTCTTTCTGCTGGGAGGTGTTGCTGGATTGGGGCCTTCAATGGTTGTAACCTTCTCAGAACTTTACTTCTTCTATTAATAAAAGCTGTTGAGGTTCTTCTATATGCACTTGTTTCAATGATATATTGTGATAATTGTATATTTGATTTATGCTAATCCTTGAATCAGTTATGATTGCATGCTTCTTGTAGTTTCCTCTTTGTTATTTTGCAGGATCTCATTGTAGCTGGGCCAGAAAAAGAGCAAGGAGCTGGGAGCAAGCAGCAAAGAGAAGAGTTTGGATTCGACATTAAGCGCAAGGCAACGGTTAGTGCTTTTCTTCATTCTCTCTTGCTTTCGTAAAGAAGTAAACCTTAAGTAGTTTTCTTTACAGTTGTTGCTGAGGTACTATCACCCTTAGAGTGGGATAGGGTCATCCGAATCGGATACTTTTCCCTACAACATTGCCATAGCTGGATGGATGAACAGATCCATGAATTCACAGTAAGTGTATGGAGACTCAGGTCTAATGTGGAAGACAGAAGACCAATAGACCACTGATCTGGGATTGCCTTGGGCATCCATTCTTTTGATTGAAAAATGAAATTTCTCATGTTGATGGTACAAGATCAAATGGTAAATGTAGGAGGTGTATCTGAACATCCTATCTCTCCTCAAATTCATCAATTGCTCATGAATCTTGTCTGATATGTAGGTGGCATAGTCATAGCAGATTGGTGACTTGCCAGGAGCAAACATAAGCATCATTACCAGCACAGTTGCATCAATATGCTCAATTGAACTATATCCCAAGATGGGAGAAATCATATCTACAAGGTCTCTGCCCAGCTCATTGAGATATACATGAACAATTGGAGGGTACATCACAATGTCAGTTTTAATGTATAATTGATTAAATTTGATAATTTGAGCATCTGTCAGTTTATCCCCTTGTTTAATCAGGTTCACTAGTGACAAAGGGACCAACTTCTTCTGAGGGTTGAAGCAAAGCATGTCTCTGATAGCTTGAGGGGTAACATAAAAAAGTACTGAACCAGATGGGTCAACAACAGCCCTCTGAGAAACATCATATTGTTCAGCACACAGGTGGATTAGTTCAGGGAACTGGTTGACCTGAGGGAGCTTGAAAATAGGGAGGAAAGAGTCCCATAAGCCCAATATATCTGTCCCATTTTCATGCTTGGCTTTCAACTCATTCAACAGATGAATGTGGAATTTGCTGCTCATAAGCTTTTCTTCTGTAATTTGGTAATCCATATCTGCCAAGGTTTGCCATTTCAAGTTCTTTTGAGGGGCATTCAGAGGTTGAACATTTAGTACTACAGGTGTCTCCATTGCACAAGAGGATTTTGAATTGAGTGCAAAGTGGTTTTGATTGAGCAGGACAGTACAGAGGAATGCCTCTTTTTCAGGGAGGTGAATTTATCAGGAACAGAGAGTGGTTCTAGTAAATAGCAATTGAAATACTATTTGTAGTGCAACTAGGACAAATGTTTGGCCTCACTCTGTCTCTCTCAGTAGTTAAATTCGGTTTGAATGAGTCTGCCGCGATTGCGCAGACAGAGCTTAGTTTTTTCAATGAAAATGCAGGTAAAACAAGGCTCGGCTAGTAGTTTTCGAGTTCACAACTGTCAAAGGGGCAGGTGCAGGGATTTCTGCCGGTGAATTCAAGAGTTTTCTCTGTTCTAAGCTCTTTCGAGGGACATAACAGATAAAGCAAGTACGTGAAGGATTTATGGCGGAAAATACCTAGTGAAGAGTAGGCAATGGTCATGGATGACTGTGGAAATGGCACTCCTCCGGTCTCCTGGTCGGGTTCTGCAGGTTGGTGGACTTTGGACGTGAAAATCGCATGCAGGAGCAACAAAGTCTTTTGTGAGAAAAATGTGAAAAAACACGAAATTTCACCATATAATTGGTTTTTTGGACTTTTGGCGCATTTTTCTGCTGACGTCAGCATGATGTCATAGGTGGGGTCAGGGCCGGCTGACGTCATAGGTGAGGTGGCGGGATCTGATTGGTCCACGGGGATGGTGAAGTGGCAGGACAGGTCGGCAGACGGTCGGGCGCAAGGGTTGACGTGACGGCATGGTGGCAGTGACGTGGGATGATGTGGAGGTGACGTAGCATAGGCGGAAAAGCCGAAACCGGAAACAGCCAGCGGTTTCATATCGCACCGCTTATGGTACGGGGGGGAATCTGTCAGACGTACCTCCGACGAGCTGTGGCGAGGACGCGTGGCTGCCGAGTGACGTAACCTTTTTACGGACATCGGACGATATCCGTCGGATGTGAGACCCGCTCCGATATCAACGATGACCGTCGGATCTGGAGGGCTCGATCCAACGGCTGTCGGGGGAGTGACGTGATCGGTAGATATGGCGGGTAAACGGCGGACGTCGGAGCCGCTCCGATGTGATAAGAGCCGTTGGATGCTCAAGATCCGATCGGACGGCTGTCGGGTGGATGACATGCACTGTGGATATGGCAAAAGGCGCGGCATTATTTTAATAGTTATTTTCGGGATGCGCGCTTAGGCGGAGGGTCATCGGGGTATAGTGCTTTAGTAAGGTTTTCCATGTATTTCAAAAAACAAATATATGCGCCGAGACTTTGGTTAAGCGGTCAAAAGTGGGTTTTTGGGTCTTTTTATGATTTCAAAGGGGTTATGGGTAAAAAGGGGCTTGTATAGGGTTTTTCTTGGCAAATAATGGTTTAGTGAGTGGAATGACTTGAGGCAAGGGGGGTAGATGAGGTATAGGTTCATCCAAGTGGCCAGATGTCACTTTGATCCCTGACATAGGACTTATTGGCTATAATGCCAAGGGGAGGGGTATTTATACAAAATTTGGGGTTTATACACCATGGTGTTTAATATTAGTAGGGGAAAGGTGATATAGGGATTTACATAGTAAAGTTAGAGTTAATATGGATGGGGGGTGAATAAAGGGAGAAAACACTGAGTTTGTTTGTGAAACACTTGGTTTAAAGAGTAGATCAAAATGAAAAGATTTTTACACAAGAAATGTGGCTTTTGAATGAACAAGAACCACCATGAAACCATGATCTTCTTCCATGAATCTCACCTGATGAGGGGATGTTAGTAATGAAATGGAAGGGGGAAGGAGGGAGGTTAGTCATGCTCCCTGCTGCAACTTGATGAAGATGAACACCTTGTCAATTGATTGACTTTGCTTTGGTAAACACAGTTAACACATCTGCAATGGTAAAGATAATCTTTCTGCAACCCCAACTACTTACCCAGCTACTTGCCTAGCATTTTTTATTCCTTCTTGGAGGGTGCATTTGGACTTGCAGACCCTTACTTGCCTTTTCTTTTCTTTGGCTTTTTCTTTTGTTTTTCCTATCTACTTCTACCCTTATTTCTTCCAAGGTCCCAGATTAAGCTGTTGGGAGCCTTTTCTTCTCTACCTGGACTACTTGTCTGCCAAGATTAAACAGTTTGGACAGACTTTCTTCTCTAATCTACAACTGCAAATTTAAACCATGGAATGATCCAGATTAGACTGTTGGACCATCCATCAAAATTTTAAGTCCATACCAAGCTATAAACATAGATTGGATTCTCTTGGAAATATGTGATCTTTGAGTCATCAAAGCAGAGCATATTTGGTCCTTCCATAGCCAATCATGAAATATGAAACCTATTGGTATAGGTAGCTAACAGATGGTATGGCGAGACCATGGCGATGTGACCGGTGAATGAAACAACCCAACCCAACTTGGGCATGGAGTGGAAGTGTCATGTTCAGAGCGACTTGCTACCAATAAAGATTCTTTGAGTTTTCTTCCCAATATTTCCCCAGTCATTGCTGACCAGTACCTCTTTATTTTTGTCAAGCTTGAGGAGGATAACATATGCTTGTTCTATAATTTTCCCTTCAGGAAAACCCATCGCTATGTTTTAACGAGCCTAGCGATAGTGAAACTCGTTCTCGTCTAAAGACAAGTTTGTTGCTATTAATCTTTTTAACGAGTCTAACGACAAAGATAACTTGGTCCTTTTCATCTTTAGAGAGTCTGAAAAGGTACGTAAAGGTAACTCCAAAATTCCTTTTTCGTCATCTAATCCCTTAAGTCCGAAAAAGTATAAAACAATACAGAAGGGATGAATTTTCGATCGCTTTAACGTGCCGAACAAAACAAGCGCTCGATCTTTTTGTGCAATAATCCCTCAGGTCCAAAAAGATTAAAATCTAGAGGAGGGATAGCACTTCCCGTCGCTTTAACGAGCTGGAAGGCCAGAACTCGGCAATCTTTTCATATTTTACGAGTCAGAAAAGAGCTTAAAGAAGACTCATCTTTTGAGGAACGAGTGATAAAATGGGTAGCAGCTGATTCCAGGTAAGGTTTGGAATTTTCCAATCACAGCAGTGTCACAAGGATGGCTAGTGAAATCACTCTTCGCAGCTGTTCCTCAAAATGGGTAAACAATCAAATGGAGGTGAATGATCAGCCAATGGAAAAGTGGAGGTGACAGTGCAAACACGACCAAGGATTTAATGGCTGAAATGTTACATTCACGGTGGTCATTTACCAGGGGATAGTTCATTTTTTAACGAGCTTAAGCGCGGGTGGAAACATTTGCTCGGTCCGGGTTTATTTTTTAACGAGCTTGAACCTCGCGGTAAACACTGCTCGATTAATCCAGTCATATGATAAGAATGTCTCATATAAAAAATGGCAATTTTTAGATTTTTTCCCCACATCCTTTCTTTATGCAAGTTAGGTGACGACCAATCCTACGAGTTTAAAGGGTTAGAGGTCCTAAAAATTTTAAAAATAAATAGCCGCCCATCGCTTGCACTCCAAAAGGTTTGCATGCCCCCAGGTATAAAACAGAGTTTCAAAGTTACCTCTACTTCACTTCCGCCGAAACATTTGTTTTACCGAGAGAGGCCTACCTCTTACAGGTTACCCAAAGATTGTTCTATTCACGCAGCAAACAAAACACTTCTTTGGCGATGTCTACCGAGATAAAAAAAGGTGAGCGACGATGCCCGCCAACTCACATAACTTTGACAAGAGAATCTTATTCTAGAATAAGCCCTCTTCCAATCACGGACGGGGTACAGACTAGTCATATTCTCCCGCGGAAACCTACCCTATACCCGAAGTTTTCCTGCCGAAGCAGACTAGAACACATGCCCCCTGGGTTTCAGTCATATCCCTCCGAATTACTCACACTCATCGGGAGGACGAACTGGAGATTGAGACATTTCTTGCGTGAAAAGACCATTTAGGGATGGTATATGACTATTTTCTATGCGTTATCCGGGAAATGAAAGCTGGTCCACGAGCTTGACCACTCTTCCTTCGTGCAGAAAACACATTACTCTAAAGAGTGAGGAGACAATCGCTCCCATGCAATAAATATAGTCTCGTCCAAGGAGTAGGTTATAATCCAAGGGTCCTTGAACTACCATTACGTTCATGCGAACTGTCTTCCTTCTTAATGTTATGGGCACATCGGGAAGGATCCCTAAAGGTCGACTGGTTCCTTTATCAAAGCTTGTCAGATTTCTCATCTCAGGAAAAAGCGATGGTGAACCAAGCGCTTTCCAAGCAGTAGAGGAAAGGATACTCACAGAAGCCCCCTCATCTATGATGGTACCAACCATGACCATTCTATATATTTGAACGATAATTCGGAATGGTATGCTTGCTGGTAGGCGGGGTCTGCCTAGTTGATTCCAGTCGAAGGAGACAACTAGGTTGCTTGGAGGTGGGACCGAATAGACGGCCAGGTATGGCTCTGACGAACTTCCTTCCTGCAGTAAAGGAATGGGTGGATTGCCCCATGTTCGTCGGAGTCTGTGTTTATGAAGAGAATTTGGACGGTGTCATCCTTGTTCTCTTCAATGATTGTATCATCTGAAGATAAAACCTCTGAAGGCAAGACCGGGTCAACTGCCGCCTCGACCTTTTGACTTTCGTCTGGTATGGATTCAGTTGGTTTATCTTCAATGATAGGTGCTTCAGCTGACCACTTGAGCGGGCCAGCCGGATTCTCAACTAGTGACGGACTCGGCAAGAGTTTTTTATATCCAAGAGGAAGTCGTAACGGTGAAACCGGACGATCATCCAAAACTCTTTTAGCCTCGTCTAAGAAGGGACAACGGTGGATGGCATGATTGCCTTCGCACAGTTTCCAAGGAAATCTAGCTTTCCCTTTTTGTCCTGGGGCTTCACTTTCACTAGTTGACGGTGTGCTTTCAACATGATCACCAGAGGTTGACGACACCGGGTTGTGCAAACGAGGAGACCAGTCCCTTAGTATCTGAGGGATACAAGGACAATCTCTGTGAAAGTGGTCTCCTTTGCAAATGACACATGGCGATTTAGGCCTGGTCGGTGCAGTGTGTGGATTTCCGTTAGACGACACTCGTTTTCTCCCATTCGCCTTTGGCTCCTTCTTCTTATTCTCTTTCTTCTTATTTTCCTTCTTCTCCTTAGGAACTTGGCTTTTATCTTTACCAGCTCCATCAAGCGAAGAGGAAGGAGGAGAGGAAGAATTAGAGGAAGTAGAAGGCTGGTGGGCAACTCTGGACTCGTCTAATTGCTGATTCGATTGTTCAGGAATAGTGGTCTGAACGACATTCGTTGAGAAGAGCCATACTGGCAAGCCAATTGTCAGTCCGGGAAGCGACAATGTGGCCATATGGGGTGCACCAACATCTCCCCAAGAGGAGAAGGGACTAGGATTTCCACCAAGGGGAATTCCTTGGTTGGTAGGCTCCATTTTCTCAACCCAAGATCAACGTAGGAAAGGGGTATGAATATTCCGTTTAAAATAAATTTTAACACGCTTTGACACAACTTGTTTTTTCAGTTTTTAAGAGTCGAGAAAAAACAAAAGATGACTCTAGTCTCCTTCGATTTTTAATGAGCCTGAAGTGACAAGTGCTCAGATGGACCTTTTCTGTTAAGGAGTCTGAAAAGGAACGAAAGGGACTGCTCTGGAGGTCTAGGTAGAGGGAGTACCAAACCAATCGCAAAACTGCAGAATACTTTTTACGGTACGGCAGTCAATCTTCCCGAATGTTGTGTTCGGTGCATTGCGATCAGTAGGGCGGCCGACACGACTTCCTATGGATAAAAGGATTTAAGCGTATAGGGGTCTCCCAATATATACTCGACGGTACGTGGGAGCACAAGTCCGTACTGGCACTTATCGTCTCAAAGTGGAGGAATCACCCAACCATTAGTGAGGACAACAGTTACCAGGCTTTACGACGCCGGAATACGTCTCTAGCCTAGACCTCTAAATGTTGTGTGATAAGTTCCAAAGCGTTGTTAAGTTCATTGAATTTATTTTAAGTTGATCTTTCTTATGAAGTTTGTCTTTTGGGATCACCACGAGATGTAGATGTAATTCCTAAAATGCAATCTAAAGATGATAAACAAACTTTTATCTCCTTTCAGCAATGAAAATCCTAGCTACTAGGGGAAAAGAAAGACACAATCTTTTCTCAAAGAGCAAAGAGCACACTGTAAATGCACTTTCCTAAATCAAGCCAAACAGACTGCCAATATGCAAATGCACATGCATGTGTTTTATTTTCCACTATGTTAATATTGATGCCTAAAAAGAAAGTTGATGTATAAATCTAAATTTGCTTTCAAGCGACAAACATAAACAAGCTTCTTTTCGAAATCAAAAGGTAGAGATGATTACGACACTTCATGATTTTGAAATAAATACTCGTTTCGACACTAGAAAGTCACAAATTCAAACCAAAGGCAAAAGTACAAGCATAATCGACTATCAACAACAAATAAACTTTCTCCTATGATCAAAATCGACACTTGCGGGAGATCTAAATCAAAGGACGATAGTACGACTATTCTACTTTTGCAATGGAAAACTGTAAACGACGCAACAAACACATAAAAACATCTACAGTTTCTTTTGTACAACTGAGGTAGAATATCAGTAAGGAAAAGGGGTTTGAATCAGTGAAATATTGATCATAGGCTGCAAAAATCAGAGACAAAACTGGAAAAAATGAAGCAAAGAACCTCAGCTGCACAAGGCTAGGCTGATCAGCGCACCTGTTACACAGAGAAACTGCATTGCAGCGCAGGTAGCCCTCTCGGGAAGTGCGTTGAAATGAAGAACCTCTTCACAGAGCCTGCTCTGGGGCAAAAACGAGAATTCTATCCGGGTTCTGGGTCACGGTTTGTAGTTTAATCTATGGTTTTTGGCCGAGTAAAAGCAATCAGTAATGCACAATCAGAGGTAGATCTAAGGGGGGTCTAAGAGCTATCACAAGGGCAATCAGTTAGTCTATGAATCAGATGTTCAAATCATAATCAGATCCACTGAATGGATTGAAGCAGCAGATGTCTACTTTGCATTTGTTAATGGAAAATGCAGTTCGATTGCTACTTCTAAGTTTATGAAATAAACAACAAGAGAAACACAAACAAACTAACTAGACACGATCCCCAGCGGAGTCGCCATTTTGTTATCGGGAAAAGTGTCTATTTAGAACTGCTCTATCCCACTAAGGTGTGACAGCTACCTTAGAAACAAACAGAGAAAACTACTTTTGTATTCTTCTTTATGAACTATAAACAAAGAGGAATAGGATGAACCAACCTGTGTCTTGCGCTAGTCCTTTGATCCAATCTCTCTCCTCTTTGACAGCTTCCAGCTACCTGCTCCCTTACTTGCCCAGCTTCACCAAGTACCTGTAAGATCACAGAAGAGGGAAACTATACAAAGACATGGGTTTATACTCATAAATAACTTAGGATCAGATTTAAGTTAACCATACAAATGTAACAAGAATCAATGAAACACAAGCATGGAGAAGAAACTCAAATAGTTTTATTGATATACAAGAAGATCCAGGAGGAGTTACAACCGATGATTCCTGACCCAGCATCAACCTCCCAGCAAAGAAGTCCCTTCTTCAACCCCAACAAAGCATAGATCACCCAATTCTCTGATATGTATCTCAAAACCAACAGCAATTCCTTACAATGTGAAAAATTCCAGCCTCTGGATCTCTGGGATGAGGGATCCATATATAGATGTATGCAAGGAGGATGAGTCAGCTCATGAATTGATTAGTGGCTTCTCTCTGTCAGTTCTTGCTTCCACTTGGAGACTGAGAGCCTCTTACTCATCCTTGGTCGAATTCAGTGAGGCAAGTGTCATTGGAGAAGATTCTAGAAGCTTCCATTGTCTCTCCACCTCGTAGAATGACTCTGCCACTTGTCATTTCCCGCTCAACGCACCCTGGTAGTGCATTTAGGTGCGTTGCAACGCACCTAGCTAGTGGACTTAGGTGCTATGCAACGCACTTGGCTAGTGGAGCAGCTGAAATGATCCTGATTTGACTTATTCTGAGCAGTTTCTGGTGGAGAACTTCTGGGAGAAGCTGTAATTTGTTGACCTTGTTCCTTTAGGAGTTAGAACGACACTTTTAGGGACTTAGGAGCCCTTGGTTTATGGACATTTCATGCTTAGAGTTGTAAGGCACAAAAATGTCTATAACACATTGTTTGAAACCTCCACACATGCGAGTTCAAAATTACAATTTTCATGAATATGCTCTTGGAATAGTGTTTTAGATCCCTGTTCATGCATTTCATCATAAACCTGATCTTGAAATAAAAACCCAGAGAAAGAACAATCTGAAACAACAAATGAATGACTATCTTCATACCTTTCATTAAAATACTGACAAATCTACTGCAAAGATTCATCAAACTCATAGGATGGAACATGACTATCATTCATAAGCATCATTTCTTCATTAAAACAGGGCTGAACGTTCTCTTGTTCTTCTGAAATGTCTACAACCTTTTTAATGTCATCATTGGAGTCCTGCTCAGTTTCACTTTCATCCAAGGGAGAAAACACCTGTTCTTCTTGGTGATGGAAAGGGTTCTCATATAAAGCCTCTAGGATCTCTTCATCCATGAACTCTTCATCACCATAAACACTTTCCAAATGATGAATAAAACCTTGAAAATGCTTGCAACAATATTTTACCAGTAGTAAAGATGGATGTTCTTCTTTAAAATTTTCATAAAACATCATATGAAAATCAACAAGTGAATAAATACAACTAGGTGGCAAACCTTGATACCATGATCTTGCTTGTTCCTCCAAGGTGGCCATGAACATCTTCATCAGACAATATTCAGGAAACTGAATCTGCAGCCTATGTACATGCATGTGAAATTTGACCAAGTGAAGAGCAACATGCTCTCCTTTCTTGTCTTTGAACTTCGGCAAATAAGTCTAATAGTCTACACAAGGCATCTAGTTTGGAAAACCTGGAATATGAGCTTGATTTAAGGGAGTATACCTTGCAGATCTGGGATTCATCCTGCAGCAGTGAAGTCAACAATCTAGTCAATAATGCAGTACTTTGAAATTGCATGAAACTGATTGGAGTCGCTAGGTGGGATGCTTCAGCCTTTCTTGTTTCTGATCACTGTTCACCATCAGCAATCAGATCTGATCTTTGTCGTTCTTTCCCAGGGAAGATATGATCTTTCGTTCCTCGGAAACGGCGCAAAAATGTTGTCCCCTACAATGTCCCAAATTGAGGAGGTAATTGAAAGAGGTAACCTCGAACCACTTTTAGTTCAGTAGCTACCTACTGAACCAGAGAGGGATCTCTCTGAGGATTTGCCAATAAATAACTGAAAGGAAATAGGTTTTAGGCTAGATATACAAGTCTTGTTTGAGTATTTGTGAGTTTAGGGTTTTTGGTTTGCTGGACTAGGGATTAGAGCAGGTAATTAGGCCAAGGCTTCAAGTATGTAATGACAAGTATAAAAATGAGCTAGATATCAGTGTGCTATGGTGAAATTAAAATGTTTTCAACGTAGTATAAGTCTAAGAGTTTAAGAAAACATAATGAGAATGTAAAAGCATGAATTAATTTGTTTTAGAAGAAAAGAAACACACACTTGATTTCTATATAAACAAAGCTTAAATATAAGATTTGTGTCTATATAACTGCAAGGAAATTCATAGGAATAAGATAAAAAATGAAAAGAGAGATGATTTATCCATTAGAAACTAATAGGAAAAGAAAACAACACCATAGACTCACTGAACAAGAATTCTTGAAATATAGCTGCAACTATTCCTATATTCGCTGTGAGTGAACATAAGGTACAAGCTTCTCCACAAACATCCAACCCTTCTCTCTGAATGAGAAATGATACATATAGACTCAAATGAACCACTTCCCCACCTTCAAGAGTCGAATTCCTAGGTGGTGGAACTGTTTCCAAGATTCTCTCAACCAACAGGTGAGAGTGAGAAGGTCAAATTCAAACTCTTCTCTTAGACTTTGTTTTGAATTTTGCTTCCTTAATGAGGCGTAATAACCATAAAAACAAGCTATCATGTATATTTATTCATGATTGAATCATCTGACCATGGAATACTTCAATTACATCATGAGTTTTGACTTCGACCAAGTCAAACTGAAAACTAGGAAATTACAAAGTGAAATTTAAAATAAAAACTCAGAAATTTAGAGAATCGCAGCGCCAATTTTGAGTTCATTTTTTGGTGTGTTTCTAAAATCAAATTTGAAATATGATAGAATATTCAACTAGTCTTATCTATCTAGTTTCGAGAACATCTTGCATTTTTGAAAGTGGCCCATGGGAAGGCCTTCAAAAATTGGTTCTCCCAAGGTGTCTCCAAAAGCCCAGCGCCTGTCAAAAACAAGGGCAGAGTGTTGATTTTTGACCCTTTTTTTTTTTCTCATTTTTATCAAAATCTGAGGCCTGTTTGAGAAATCTGATGAAATGGGTTTTGAGAGAATACCACCATCATTCCCAAAATGCAAGCCACTTGTCAATTGGAGCTCCGAGGAAAAAGCGCAATGCCTTGGTTAAAATTTTGGGTCTTTCCGCAAAAATAGGGCTCCAGGATGGAGCTATATCTCTCTAACCATAAGGAGTTTTGGAAAACTAGGAGAGGTTTTTGTAGATAAGGCTATTTTGAAGACAAAATAGTCTCTGTTTCTAGAAATTAAGTTTCATTTTCTCAAAATCTGTGCCACAAAATCATGTCTAAAACTCGTAATTAACTTGAAATTGTTTTATTTTCTGACATAGGTCTCCAAGAAAGTTCCATATTTCCCAATATAGGATACCTGTGTAGAAAACGAAGGAATTTTTTTTTTGGTTTGTATATTTTTGACAAAAACCTCTTCCACGTTTGTCAATTTCATCTCCATTTGGTCCCAAACACACTTTGAAGCAAAATCATCCATGTGTGTCGCAAATGACCTCTTTATAAGTTTGTGAGGCACTGATCTCTTTGATTTTAGATGGATCAAATCTTAAGAAATTTCCTCCATTATTTTACTTCTTCTTTTTAGTGTGTGTGGGGTCTACTTCCAAGGTGAAAACCCTAGCTCACTAGGAGGAAGAATTAGGGTCTAGTTTTAGGAAAACAGGGGATTTGAGACAGTCTTGTAGATGGAGGGGAATGAAGGGGTTAGGGGATTTATAAATTCTCGGGAAAATTTTTGGTAGTGGGGATAGATATTATAGAGTGTAAGGAGGTTTAATTTCTTGAGGAGAGTGAAGGAAAGGTGTGAAAAAGTCCAAAACACAGTCCTAGCCTAGAAATTTACAAAAACGCAGCAATGAGCTAGGGTTTAGATAAAATGAGGGGATATGAAGGCAATGGGTATGGGAAATGGTTGGGAGGGTTATATAAGGTATGTGTGGGGGTTATGGAACATAAAAACTAGGATTTTTGGATTAAGAATATTAAAAAGGTAATTTTTCCTAGGGATGGTAAACCATCTAAGTGTGAGGGTATAACAAACCCTTGAGTTGTACACTTAAAGGGTCCATCTATAACCTCTATCTCCTCTATCACCTAGGAATAATTGTATTTACGACCTTGATTATTGTTCATTTTTATAGTTTACATGTCATTGCTTATGTTGAAGTGTGTGCCTAGGTGATTTAATCATACTAATGATTTTTGTGACCTTTGGTAGTATTAAAATCATAATTTGGATAGATTTCTAAATTCCAACAACCCCCCAATAGCCTACCATGAATATAGGGGCCCTATCCCATTGGCTTTTAATTTATTCCTATAGGATCACTAAAAAATTGGAGATGTGAATTGCTAAAGACTAGGTGGTTGTGCAACAAGCCTTAGGGGAACAATTACCATGATTCTAGGGATTTTTGGAGGGAAACAAAATGCTCTTATTGAGGAGGTTACTCCCTTACATTTTGTATAAGAAGGGGAAGTTGTTCTAATGAAGAAAGATTTTTGGGAGAATAAGAATCATACTACTACTATGCATAATTATAAATTTTATATTTCATTTCATGTAATGGAAATTTTCCATTAATGAAAAGACAAATCTTTTAGCAAGTTTTATGAGTTTATTTTATTTAAGGTTCATGTGCACCTTGGGAAGGTCCCACCCACAGGAAATCAAGAACCCTTCTTATACTTTTTGTACCTTATTTTAACATTTTCCCTTAAGTTGTTATAATTTTGGGCCAATGTATAGTGATATTGACATATATTAATGTTCTTATAGATGCTTAAAGATAACATTTCTTATTTGTTGAGTGATGGTCTTAGTTTCCATAAGTTAGAATTAGATCCATGTAGCTGATTTCATCTTTCCTTCATTGATTTTTTTATGGTTATGTCATTTCTAGAGTTTCTTATAGAAGTATAGGTATTCCTGTAGAAATACAAGGTTTCTTGTAGAAGAGACCTGACAGCTCCATTTTTTCACTATTTTTTAAGATTTCATGTCAGTTATTTGATGAACACACCAGTTAGTCATTTTAGCATGATTAAATGAATGAGGAAGAATTAACGAAGAATTTGTATGTTGTTTTATTTCTGTTTTGTTGAATGGATTGCTTTACTTTTATACAACATTAACATTGTGTTTTCTGTAGAAATAACTCAAAATTTGCAGTTTCTAATGATATCAAACTTAAATCAATAGACACAAATTTATTCTACTCAATTTGTGGAAGGGAAAACATAGAATAAAAACAAATGCAATCATTTAGTCACAATGAACACAATTTTTACTGGGGAACACAACTAAGAAAAACCCCTCCTCTCTTTGCGTTAAATCAGATGAGAACAATGATCTATTACAATGACAAATTCAGGCCTTGAAACTCAAATTGCGCTACAATATTGATCTCCTCGTCCTGAGTCTGCTTTTCTCAATACTTAGGAAAAATAGGCCTCCTACTTCCTCATATTTCCTTGCATAATTCTTGCTCCTAAAAAATAGGGAAGCTCATATTTCCTTGTGAAAATCCCAAGAAAATTTGCTCACCTTCTCAATGCAAACTCTGTACACTCACTAGTATATAATATTGATTACAATTATGCCTTTTTCCTCCCCTCCACTAGGAAATTAGAATTACCTACATCACTAGGGCTATTTTTAGTAAAATGACTAGTTAACTAAGAGATCATTGAGTTAAAAATAGTTACAACTACTCAACTGAACTCATACTGACTCCATTCGAGACTAGAGGTCAGATAACTGAGTTTCAATAAATATAACTCCATTATATAGCTAGATCTCAGAAATCAACTCATGCTGATTCGAACTTAAACAGGAACGCAAAAAATTATAGATATAACCATAAATATAGAGATGCAACAGAAAAACACTTCATTTCATTAATAGAAAAAAATTGAACTATGCTTACAAACAAAATGGAAATAAGATACCTCGGGTGATGGTAGCTTATCTCTGAGAAGAGATGTGGCGGCTACATGCCTCTGAACTGTGTTAAAATGAGGCTCAAAGGCCTATTTATTATTGAGAAACAATGGAAAACCCTAAACATCCAAAAACCTAATCCTACGAGATGAAGCGCCAAAACTGTGGGCTTCGTTTGGGTAAATTGGTACATCAACTTCCCATGGTCGTAACTTTGGCATACGATCTCCGTTTGACTATCATAATACCTCGTTTCAAAGATCTCAAAGAGAAGGTTGAAAAAAAATGGCAAGCCAATGTGGGACATTTTTGGTCTCTCTGCTTTCCTTGAAAACGTCTTTTAGGGCCTTAAAATGGCTCTGGAAGTTCAAGACCTGGAAAGCTGCCAAAAATAGTAAACTGTGCTACAATTAAGGAAATCGAAAAACTAAAAGAGACAGTGTTGGGGGTCCAAGTGGAATAGGAGAGTGGCCACCAATATCCACCCGGATCATTCCTCCCCCCTTAGGAAGAAATGGTCCCCATTACGTTGAGTGCCTCCATGAGATGGGTAAACTTTTGTTGAACTTGTTCCCTAGTGAGCCACTTGCCTTGGTGAAGGAGTTGGCAAACTTTGACAACCCGATATAGTTGGATCTTTTGCTGTCGAGTGTTCTTGATCTATGTGTCCATGATCCGATCGATGATGGCATGTTCCATGTAGTTTGCGTTTAGCTCTGTTGGTGTGAGCTGTTCTGCAATGTCGAATGTGTCTAGCAATGGTGGAAAGTATGGCCGAAGGTGGTCTACATTGAACACTGGGTGCAGACCAAGGAATGATGGAATGCTAAGCTCGAAGGAATTTTCCCCTACAGCCTTGGTGATGGTGTATGGCCCATATCAGAGTGGGTGAAGCTTGCGGTGGGGTCCAACGAGGCACTCCTTTTGCAAATGTAGCCAAACTTTGTCACCCACCTTGAATTTGTGTTGCACCCGATGCTGATCATGGCACTTCTTGTACTTGGCATTGGCTCTATCCAATATATCATGGACCTACTGATGGATGTGTTGAATGTGCTCAATGAAGTTGTCAGCCCTGTCAGCTTCGAACTGGATATGAGATGAATCTGCCTGAGTAGTTGCAAATGGTATGGCCATATCAATGGGATATAATGGATGAAATCCGAGCCCTACCTGAAAGGGGTTGTGGCCCGTTGAGCTGTGGAGAGCTCTGTTGTAGTTGTGCTGGACATAGGGGAGGCTTTCATCCCATGTGTTTGGATGCTTTGAGTTGTACATGCGTAGAATGTGTACGATCATCCTATTGATAACCTATGTTTGGCCATCAGTTTGGGGATGGAAAGCCATGGACTTAGTAAGTTTTGTATCTAGCATCAACCAGAGACTTGACCAAAATGCACTCAGGAATTTTTTATCTCAATCTGATACAATGGACTATGGGATCCCAAAGTGTACCCGTACATGCTCAAAGAAGAGCTTAGCAGTGGCCTCTGTTTTGATGCTCTTCTTGCAGACTGCCATGATGGTCATCTTAGAGAATCTATCGACGACCACGAAAACGCAATCATTGCCATGCTTAGTAGAAGGAAGGCTCAACATGTAATCCATGGAGACAAATTCCCAAGCCTGACTAGGAGTAGGTAGAGGAGTATATAGGCCTTTCTTCTTGATGGTTGGTTTGGCGATGGTGCAAGTGGTGCAGGATCTAATGTACTTCCCAACATCCTGACAAAGTTTCGACCAATAAAAATATTTCTACAATACCACCACTATTTTCTCTACTCTGAAATGCCAGCAACCTGACTATAGTGCACCTCCCAAATCATCTTGGTGCGTTTGCTTGAAGAAACACATATGTGTCCTAGGTGGCATAGCAGTGCATCCTGAAGGTGAAAATTTGGAAGTTGCTTCCCTTCTGGGAGTGTCTGGTCTGTGCTGCTGAATTCTGGATCACTCTTGTAAAGGTGTAGCCACCTTGATGTCTCATGCCCACAGGAGTTGAGCATAGTGATCAGAGCCATGACTGGTGGTTGGTTGAGGCAATAAACAACATTATTGGTGCTTTCCTTCTTATAATTAATGTTCAAATGGAACTGTTGCAGGTAGGTGGACCATTTCATATGGTGATCATTCTGCAACATCCCTTGTGTCTGTATGAACTATAGAGGTTGGTGGTCTGTGTGGATGGTCGTTTCCTTCCCTAGAATGTAATGCTTCCATTGATAGCAGGCCTACACAATGGAATACATTTCTTTGTCATAAGTGGGGTACTTTCGAACTATGTCTGAAAGTGTCTCAATGTGGTAAGCCACTGGATTCCCATGCTCAGTAAGCACCACACCAATAACATAGTCGAAGGTATCCATCTCAATCTCAAATGGTTGTTGCAAGTTTGGTAAAGTGAGCACTGGTGCAGAACAGAGGTGATTCTTCAACTCAGAGAACGCTTATTGGGTTTCATAACAAAAAAACTTTTCTTTTGCTCTGCCCTTAGTGACTTGACATAAAGGCTAAGTGATATGAGAGAACCCCAACATGAACCTACAGTAGAAATTGGCAAGACCCAAAAAGCTATGGAGCTCTGTTAGAGTGGTTGGGGTTGGCCAATCATGAATGACTTGTATCTTGAATGGGTCCACATGTACACCCTACTCATCAATTATGTACCCAAGATATTTAACCTCGGTTAGGCCAAAGGTGTATTTCTCCAAGTTAGCACACATCTTGTGTTGTCGCAGGGTTTGAAGGACCTATCGAATATGGTGGAGGTTCTCGTCCCAAATTTGGCTGAAGATCAAGATGTCATCTAAATACATCACCATGAATGCATTGGTGAAGGGTCGCAAAATGTCATCCATCAGTCTCATGAAGGCTACAAGGGTGTTCATCAATACAAATGACATGACCAACCATTCGTAGAGGCCCTCCTTGGATTTGAAGGAAGTCTTCCACACATCAGAGGGTTCTATAGGGACCTAGTGATAAGCTGACTTCAAGTCAATCTTGCTAAAATATTTGGCTCCCTTGAGCTGATCAAGAAGGTCATCAATCCGCAGGATTGGGTACTTATTCCAGACAGTAATCTTGTTCAATGCCCGGTAGTCAATACAGAGCCTCCAAGTCCCATCCTTCTTCTATACCAATATAGTCGGGCTCCCACGTGGTGATGAGCTTGGCCTGATCTACCCTTTTTGCAATAGTTCCTGAATCTTCCTCCTGATCTCATCATTCTCGAGAATAGAGTGTCGATAGATCGGCCCATTGGGAAGTGGTGCACCCAGGGTTAGATCGATGGAGTGCTTGACCTGACAGTGCAGAGGTACCCCTATAAGTGAGGCAAAAATATCCCTATACTCCTCCACAACCTTGTCCATCTGTTGTTGTTGTGTAGAGGAGCCCTGCCTAGAATCCATGGCCACAACCTTCTTCTTTCCCTGAGGGAAAATCACAAGGAAAACACATTTTGTGGTCTAGGAAATTATCTTACTGCATTTCTTTGCAGTGATCATAGAGATGGTGGTAGCCGAGGCTACCTCTGGTATCCTGTACAACTTGTTGGCCAAGGTAGTAATCATAGAGCAAGGTCTAGACTCATATACAACATGTCGCTTCCACAAGTATGGTTTTCCTAACAATACATCACAAACTTCAAGAGGAGAAACATCACACAATACCTCATCCGTGAAGGGCTTTATGCTGTAGGGAAGGCGACACTGTTGGCTGACACGAAGATCTTGTCCTTGGTGAAGCCACCCGATGGTGTACGGTTGTCGATGTGTTGTAGTCTTTAGGCCCAACCGCTTCACAACCTCTACTGAAATGAGGTTCTTTTGGCTCCCGATGTCGACAATGAACTATAGAGGAGAACCCTTCACCAAAATCTATGAGTGGAAGAGGCATTCCCCCTCCTCTGGATCTTCAGGCTCAATCTTCTGGATCTTGGTGGTGGCTAAGATGGCACTAGGCTCCGCATCAATTATTTACTTCCATTTGTCAGTTTCCTTATTGGGTTCTGATTCAGAGTCGAAATATGTGTATGATTTAGAAGCCTTCATCTCAGCCACCAGTGACTGCTTGGTCCAACACTGACTTGTATTTTGAGTGGAGCTCTTATGGAACTCACACCATTTTCCTATGTCCTTATTTGTCTTCGTTGTGTTGTTCTTTGCTTACAGCTTTGGCGGGCTGTCTTAGGTAGCCCCACCTTGGCTTGGACCTCTGTTCTATGGTTTGAGGGTGCCTTTTCCTTGCTTTGGATTCGAGGATCCAAAGTCCCGCTTTTTCTATTTAAACTTCTGCTCAATCTTGACAGCATACTGGTACGCTGTACTGAGCGAGGAAATTTTCAAGAACTCCATCTCATCCTGGATGATGTACTTGTGTAGACATCCACAGTACTTGAGCATCAAATTCCGCTTATTATCCTTGATACCCAACTTCGTGTAAAGGGTATGGAAAATATTTGTGAAATTTGACACATCTTGGTCCCTTCCATGATGTAGCGTGGTCCACTTTATGTATTTATCTTCATAACTTTCGACAGGGTAATATTGTTCCTTAATGGCATGTTGGAAAGAATCTCAAGTGGGTGCGGCTAAAAAAAACGAGGGTTCACTCTTATCCTTTTGTTCACAATATGTTCCCCACCAGTGCTTGACGTGTGGGGTGGCTTTGAGAAGTGCAAAAGTAATCTTTTCCTGATTGGAAAAGTCATGAACTGAATATATCCTTCCAACAGATTTAACCATTTATCTATGGCGTTTGCATCTACCAGGCCTTCAAAAATGGGAATATTGAAGTTAACTTGCACCTTAAAAGGAGTGGTGCCTCCAAAGTGGCTATTTGATGAAGACGCATCGCCTGTGGGTAGTCGTCGAAGGATTTGGGCAAAGTTATCCATCATCACATCCCTCTGTCATTCGAGGGCTTCCTCAAGCAACATTTTGAAAGGATCTCTTGCCCCCTTGTCTTTATTTTCTTCCACCATGGGAGGTCGTCAGGTTTTACAAGGTTGATCTTGCCATGGTTCAACCAGATCGAGCCCTAACTCGTTATACCCTGACCTCGTTGGGTACATGCGAAGAAAAACAGAGAAAGAGGAGATGGCTCTGATACCACTAATCCAAACTTAAACAAGAACACAACAACTTACAGATATAATCATAAACATAGAGATGCAACAGAAAAACACTTCATTTCATTAATAGAAAAATACTGAACTATGCTTACAAACAGAATGGAAAGAAGATAGCTCGGGCGATGGTAGCTTATCTCTAAGAAGAGATGTGGCGGCTACATGCCTTTGAACTGTGTTACAATGAGGCTCAAAGGCCTATTTATTATTGAGAAACAATGGAAAACCATAAACATCCAAAAACCTAACCCTAGGAGATGAAGCACCAAAATTGTGGGCCCTGTTTGGGTAAATTGGTACATCAACTTCCCGCGGTTGTAACTTTGGCATACAATCTCTGTTTGGCTATAATAATACCTCTTTTTGAAGATCTCAAAGAGAAGGCCAAAACCAAATTACAAGCTAGTTTGGGACATTTTTGGTCTCTCCATTTTCCCTAAAAATGTTGTTGTGGGCCACAAAATGGCTCCGGAAGTTCAGGACCTGAAAAACTGCCAAAAATAGTAAAGTGTGCTACAATTAAGGAAACCAAAAAACTGAAAGAGGCAGTGTTGGGGGTCCAAGTGGAATAGGCGGGTGGCCACCAATATCCACTTGGATCACATGCACAACTCTGTGTGTCCAAAAACTCGAATTGATTGACTTAACTGAGTTTGGCCATGTCACTCCTGCTAACTACCTAAAATCTCATCTTGTTGAAGTGGAAATTTGAATTTCTTCATTCTATTAAGGAACAAGTCAAATGAAGCCTTTTGTTGCTGCAATTTAACCCTCCATATTAGCAAGAAAAGAGTTTTGAACAACCCCATTCATGCTCTTGTGGAACTCAAACTGGCCTCTTGACAAAGCCTTTGTCAAGATGTTTGCATCTGGGTTTGTAGGAATGTACTATAACATAACAATCCTCCTCTACAAACAATCTCTCATGTGATGGTACTTGATGTCTAGATGCTTGGACCTATCATGAAACAATATATTTTTAGAGAGTTTTATATAACTATGATTGTGACAATGGATCAATGTAGGCTCCATCCTCTGACTGAAGAGACCAACCAAGATCCTCCTCATCCAAATAGCCTTGCATGCTACTTGACTAGGAACCATATATTCGACCTCTACTGATTTGAGTGTTATAGTTCTCTATTTCCTATTGTACCAAGAAACTACTACTGACCCAACAACAAATACTACTCTCAATGTGCTCTTCTTATCTAAGGGACTACCTACCTAATCTGCAAATGTGAAGCCTTGGAGCTTCACTCCATTAGCCTACCTATACCATAAAACAAAATCTATTATACCTTTGAGGTGTCTAAGAACATGTTTTTTTTCTCTCTAGTGAAGCTTGTAAGGCTCCACTATGAACTGACTAAGTTGATCAACTGCAATACAAAGATCAGGCCTTATGTTCACTAAGTACATCAGGGACCCCACCAGCTATGTATAGATAGTGCCATCTACTGTCTCCCATGTAGAAGCATCCTCTTTCCTCTAGCTAGTACCTAGAGGAGTATACATGGGTATTCAATCTTGCATATGAAATATCTAAAGGATCTTAGAGGTGTACTTCCCCTATCCAACAAATGTCTCTCCATCTCCCTACCACACCTCTAAGCCAAGGAAGTAGTGTATCAAACCCATATCCTTAATTTTTAGTTATTTGCAAGGTCCTCCTTGCAAAACTAAATCAACTTTTTATCTCCTATCAATATCCAATCATCCACATAGAGAACTAAGATGAGCATACTACCATCTACCATAATGTAGTAGAGATTGGCATTTGCTTCACTCTTAGTGAAGCCCAATCCATTGAGATAAGAATCTATGTGATTGTACCAAGAATGAGTTGCCTGCTTGAGACCATAGAGGGATATCTTGAGCTGACAAACATGCACCTCCTTTCTAAAGGTCTTGAACCCCTCACTCTACTTAATATAGATCTCTTCCTCAACCACTCCATTGAGGAAGACAATCTTAACATTGATTTTGTGGATCGTCCACCCAAACTATGATGCTACGCAATTATGGTCTCGATAGATGATTATCTTGCCATAGGGGAAAATGTCTCCTTATAATCAATCCCCTACACCTGTGAGAAGCCTTTAACCACAAATTTGGCCTTGTACTTCTCAACACTTCCATCATCTGCATGTTTCACCTTATACATGCACTTGGAACCAATAAATAATTTTCCCTCAGGTCTAGGCACAACCTCCCAAGCAACGTTCTTCATGATCAAGTCATACTCCTCCACCATGGAATCTACCCAAACTTGCTGGGAAACTTCCTCTTCAAAAGAAGTGGCTCAGGATCTATTAATTATGTCATGATTTCCATATATCTTGTATATCTTTCTAGTGATCTCCTCTACCTACAAGAGGAACTAGGATCTCCAACCTACTCCTAAGATTCCTGCACCAATATGTCAACCATCTTGGTCCTCTTCCTCCCTTCTATGGAGGGCTCTCTATGAGTGGGTGCCTCCACTTGGTTTTCTCTTTACTCCTTCACATGTGGATACTCCACATCATCCTCCTAGAATTTCCTCTTACCTTTGAGAAATATCTAAATCTGTGGATCTTACTAAGGCTCCTCCTTTGGAACTAAAAGCTCCTCCTCTGGGGGCATGCTAAACTATTTCTCTAGAGAGCTCATGGCTTTCACCTCATCAAATCTCACATCACTCCTCGTCCCGTACATCCTAAGTGAGGGCATGTACACCCAGAAAGTATGAGGTGTCTCACTATATCTTGCAAAGGGTCCCCCTCTCTATAGTGGGATCCAACTTTTCTTGCTATCTTTGGAGACATGAGAATAGACTATGGATAAAAGAAAGCAAAAGTGGGATACATCTGGCTTCCTCCCAGTGAATTCCTCTTCAGGTTTAATCATTCCAAGAATTTTGTGAGTGCTCATTTTCTACAAGTAAACAAATATATTGCAAGTTTCTACCCATAGGGATAGTTGCAATCCTTGGTCATGCAACATTACTCTATTAGATCCTACAATACTTCTATTTTTCTTCCCTATAACCCCATTTTGTTGTGGGTTGTCGAGTGCAATGAAATCCCTTCTAATACCCTCCTTGGAATATAATTATTTGAAGGCATTAGGCACATACTCTCCTATGTTATCACTTCTTAGGGATTTAATTTTCTTCCTAGCCTCATTTTCAACTATGGCTTTGAATTCAACAAACTTTGAATAAACATCATCTTTCTTTTTCATGAATAGTTCCAACATTTGTGGGAAAAATCATCTATGAAGATCACATAATACCTATAATTTGTGGTTGAGACTGTGGAAAATGGTCCACACACATCTAAGTGTACTCACTCCAAGATGGATTCAACTCTACTATCTCAGCCCTAGAAGGATGATTTAACATATTTTCCAAAAGTGCATCCCTTGCAGACATCATGTTGATCAAGGGTACATTTTGGAAGTCCAGTGGTGATATGTCACATTATTTTCAAGGCTCCATCATGTAGGTGTCCCATTTTCCTATTCTATAGCTCTCCAACATCTCGACCCTGAAGATGTTCTACCTTGCTACTTAATGCAGCACATGCATCCGCCTTTAGCTTGTAGATATTTTTAACCTAAACACCATTTTGTTTAACTTATCTAGAAGCAACATGCTTCAGATAGGCCTTCCCTCTACTGAACACCACACCATATCCCCTGTCTTCAAGTACAACTACTAAAACTAGATTTTTCTCTAGACCAGGCACATACATTACAATATTAATGTGAAGACGAGAGCATGAATCCCTCTTAAAGGTGACAATGTAAATCCCTTTGGAACTATACCTTCCATCATCTCCAAGATCAATTTGTAACTGTAAGTCCTTCTCCTCTAAGTTGCTGAAGAACTCCTTATTTCCTATCATATGAAATGAAGCACCAGAGTCTAAGTATATTACACTACCTCGTACAATACTTTCCATGCAAGAAATAAGGGTGAAATCCAACTTGAATTGTGAATTGGGAGCATATCCTCCTACTCCTGTTGCAGGATTCTTACTGGATTTATTTTGTTGACACTTGGTTGCATCATGTCCATACTCATGGCAGTGAAAGAATTTAATTTTACTGAGTTCTTTCTTCTTTCGATGATGGTTCTAGCTAGATTCTGCACTTCCTTGGGCCTTCTCTCCTTTTCTTGCTAAATAAATTTTTTCGTCCTCATCAGTTCTAGATGTGACACCATCTTTAGTGTTTTGTCTGAACTCCTCCTACACCAAGTCAAACCAAGGAGTGCTAAGCTAACAAGTTTGGATGATGGCACAATCTCTCCTACTCCTCCAAGTTCATCTCTCATCTGAGTGAATCTAGATAGGTATTGGACAACAATTTCATTTTTACCCATTCAAATGTTCCTAATATTATCTCTCAACGCCAACTTCCTAGCATCGCTGCTACTTTATAATAGGTCCGTGATAGTTTTACACATTGTAAATGGAGTCTTCTTTCCATGAAAATTCAAAATCACATGATCTCTGACTCCCTCCAGGATAATCCTCCTAGATTTTATTGTGTCTTTCTTCCAATGAGCGAGTGGTTGTGCATCTAATGTTGTTGGTTTTGGAATATTAGTTTGTCTGTACTCAAATACTCCATTGCCATACAACACAACATCCATCTCGTCTTTCCAAGCATAGAAATTCAAAGTTCCCTCCGATGCATACTCCAGCCTCAACTCATTGAAAGACATTGTTCCTAAACTAAATAAATATCCGCACCACAAATCTGTTAGTCAAAATTTCTTTGAGAGATGATCAGGATCATGGTTTCTATGTAGTTTTCAATAGCTCTTACACCATGTAGAAATAACTCAAAATTTGCAGCTGTTAATGAAATTAGAATGAAATCAATAGACACAAATTTATTCTACTCAATCTATGGAAGGGAAAACATACAATAGAAACACACACAATCACTCAATCACAATGTACATAGTTTCTACTAGGGAATCCAACTGGGAAAAACCACTTCTCTATTTGTATTAAATTAGATGAGAACAATCATATATTACAATGACAACTTCAATCCTTGAAGCTCAACCTGCACTACAATACTGATCTCCTCCTCCTAAGTCTTCTCTACCCAATACTTAGGAAAAGTAGGCCTCCTACTTCCTCCTATTTCCTTGTATAATTACTATTCCTAAAAATATGGAAGCTCCTATTTCCTTGTGCAAATCCCAAGACAATTTTCTCACCTTCTTAATGCAAACTATGTACACTCACTAGTATACAATAATGATTACAATTATGCCTTTTTCCTCTACTCCACTAGGAAATTTGAATTGCATGCACGACTAGGGATATTTTTAGTAAATTGACTAGTTAACTTGGAGATCAGTGAGTTAACAATAGTTATGACTACTCAACTGATCTCGTACTGACTCTATTCTAGACTAAAGCTTAGATAACTGAGTTTAACTATATATAACTCCACTAGATAGATAGATATTAATAATCAACTCATGCACAACTCTACTTCTTTCCCACAAAATCGAATTGATTGACTTAACTGAGTGACTTGGCCATGTCACTCCTACTAACTTCCTGACAACTCATCCTATTGAAGTGGAAATTCAGATTTCTTCATTTGATTAAGGCACAAGTCAAATGAAGCATTTAACATTTTCTTCCATGCAACAAGTGTATTTCCTTGAGTTCCATAACAATAGTTTTAATTATTGAAAGTTTGTTTCCCAACATTTTTTACTTTGTAGATTTGTTTCCTTTGATTCTTGCAACTTTAATTTTGTAATTTCAATTCCTACACTTAGATTCTTGAATATTCACCTCCTTCCAGGCTAGACTGATTAAATTCATTGTTAATTAATATTATCACTTTGTTCACTTGATCAAGAAAGTAATAATTCTCATAGATTAGTGTGCATTAAAATAAAGGAAAATGTAACAACCCCGGGTTAAGTTTCCATGTAAATAAAATAAATCCAAGGTCATGGGACACATATTCCAAGAAGAATATAGAGGGAAAATATTACATTGGAAATCACTTGTGGTTTATTATTGGCTATTGAAATTGGAAATGACATTTGGAAAAGGAAAAAGGAAATAGATGGAAATTTAATACAAGAAATAAAGGAAAAGGAGAAAAGGAAGATGGAGGGACAGGAATATGCATGCAAGGGAAAATGAAGGAAAAGTAAAGGAAAAAGGAAAAGTGTTATCAACCTATATTTCTCCCTAGGGTTAGTGCCTCTAAGAAATTATGTTTGATTTACCTTTTACCTAGGCCTCATACCTTCTTTTTCTAGTCATGACACCTAGTCACATGGATGATGACCTTGTGATAGCATCTAAATCCTTCTAGTCACTCACATCATGACCTTATTGGAGAAAACATAGTTTTTTCGTCTTTGTTCTGTTCCTACGAGTGGGGAATATTTCTAGAGTCTCATGGTTCCTACGAGATCTGTTAGACTCATCACTTATTAGAGTTGGCCAGGCTTATCATTGATAAGCTTCCATAACTACTCGTCATCCTGAGCATCCAGATTCATCCTCTTAGGATCTCTCTTCATCCTATTTATACTGGACCACTAGAGAGGGTCAGGCTAGCCAGAGCTAGAGCTAGAGTCTTAAGTATACATAGTTTATGCTTCTGTTAGGGTCCAAGCCTAACCCCCTTATTTATGTAATAAGGTCAAGTAACAGTTATAGTTACTTAAAGAGTCAATAAAGCCCATATTATAATTGTAAGTGGTTGACCCACATTTAAAGAAGGGACCACAGTTAATTGCAAATGGGCCATGGTATTAGATAGATGGTATTAATAAGAACCATGGTACTGACCCATGGTATTGCATGTATGACCCATATATAAAGGATAGAGACTCCCCTTGAGGAGCATCGTGTCTTATTTTGTAATTGAGCCCAACTCTATTGGAGGTTGCCCCCTCAAAGAGGCAAGTGAACGTTTCTTTCCTTTCTGAATAATAAAATACATTCTATTATTTCTTGTTGTTCTGTGTTCTAGGTATAGTTCTTCACATATTTGGTATTCTGGTATCTTCTCGTAGGTCAATAGCATAACAAGTAGTATCAGAGCACTTTCCAGGGCCAGTGGGATCTCCATTTTTAGTAGATTTTTTTTAGCTAGAGATGTGTTCTGGCGTCTTTAAACCACGAGATCTATCGTTAAGCACATAAACTTGCGGATTTGAGGAGGCATGCATGCAGGGAATACAAGAGTTGGTCAAACTTGTTGGACTCCCTTGTAACCCCTGTGGGTACCCCTTCGAGTAGTAGCGCATTGGACAGAACCATGCATAGACTGTCTTCCAAGTACCCTCTTGGTATATTAGAAGCCCCCTAGGCTTTCTTGAAACCTCGCCATAGATAAATCATCAGCCGTCTTGCTGCTATAGTACACCGAGAATAACACTCAGGTAGATTACTTGGACGTACGATAGGGTAGTCGGGTTGTACGACTAAGGGTATGGTTGATCCTCCTTTGTTAGTGCCCTGAAATATTGGGCCAAGTACTACTATCAAACCCTTATGTATATTGCGATCTGTAGCACCTGAAACTCCTTGAGACCATAGTTCCCTTGTCTCTCTCTAGATCATGCATCATCTTTGCCAGATCAGATATAGTAGGTTGGGTTCTACCACAGCTGCAACAATCAGTTCTGCCATTTAGATCTATCAGATCTGCCATTCAGATCCAGTAGTTTGGGGTTTTGTAGCAGTCACCACAATTAGACCCACCATTCAAATCTAGCAGCAGGGGTTCGATCACTACCACATTCCTACTCATACTCTGCAGTTGAGGGTTTCATTGACAGATTTGACTATTTGTGTGGCTCCTATACCTGGGTGTGATTCTCGTAGGACATGAAGTAGAATTAACATTTCTGGGAATCGGCTACTGCAATATTCCTAAGCGAGGAGTAAAACTCCTTTCGAAGTAAAAAAAAAAAAAAAAAAAACAAAAGAAAAAAGAAAAAAAAAAAGAAAAAAAATGAGACCCTCTTAGGATGCTTATAGGAGACTTGGCCCATAAGAATCGAGTCAACGAGCTGAGCAAGGTGGTACCATTCACTTTTCAACGTCAAAATTTCAGGTGGTCCCAATTTTTTTTTCACAGTATTGACAAGTGCATCGGATTTGTGCATGGTACAAACCAAAGCTCAAGCTATGGCCAATGAGAAGATAGACACCCTTGAACAAAAGTTGGAGGCATTAACAAAGTAGATATAGACCTTAAATGAAACAATCACAAAGGGCAAGTCAGGGGAACAATCAAAGGCATATGAGTTTAATGAAAACCTTGAGGGTGAGTCTAGCCATTCTCTTCACTTCTATGGAAACCACCAATAGTCCCAGCCTTGACCACCCAAGCTGGACATGTATAAATTTGATGGCTCTCATCCGGCCATATGGCTAGCAAAAATGGAGAAATATTTCACATTGAATCGCATCAGAGATGATGCAACTGAGCTAAGTGTGGGAAGCCTATACTTGATCGAGAAATATGGCAATGGTGGCAGTGGCATCAACCCTGCTATGCAAGGCCAATGACTTGGCAGATATTTTCAAAAGCCCTTTCTGATCACTTTGGCCATGAATCTAACTTTTTGGGTCATCTTACTAAGCTCTGACAGACAGGCATAGTGCAAGAATATATTAAGGCCTTTGAAGCATTAGCCTTCTACACAGGAGGTCTAGTAGATGAATTCTACTTGGAATGTTTTGTCAGTGGTCTCAAAGACGCTATACAAGCCCACGTTTAAATGCAACAACTAGTCTCATGGCTGGTAGTTTGCAAGATAGCTTGTGAAGTAGAATGCGTGTTAGTGGCCCAGTCGACTCATCCAAATTTCATAGCCAAGGGACACCCCTCCAAGCACTACCCAAACACTTAAGGTTCAAAAGTTGTCACCAGTCGAAATGGTGGAAAGAAGAAAGCAAGGATTGTGTTACTACTGTGATGAGAAATACTCCGCATAAATGCAAGGAACCCAAATTCTTTCAAATTGATGCTACTGATCACAGTTCATCTGAGGAAGCCCCACCATTTGAGGGACTAGAGGAGGAAGATGAAGACAACCAACTAGACAATGAGCTCCCAGCTACACCTGAAGAACCAATTATCTCGCTTCATGCTTTGGCAGAAATTTCTTCTCCCAAAACTCTCAAAATCAGAGGTTTTATTAAGCGTTCCCTGTAGCAGTCTTGATTGATAGTGGTAGTACGCATAACTTTATCCATCAAAGATTCGCTAAAGCAGTGCATTATTTTGTTAGAATAGTCTCTAATTTCCAGGTCCATATTGCTGATGGGGGGACAATGAAATGTGAAGGCCTCTGTGAAAATGTCAAACTTCAAATGGGGGATTATCACCTAAAGACCCACATGTTTGCCATCAACATGGGTGGGTGTGACATTGTCTTGGGTGATGAATGGCTCCACACACTCAGCCCAATCATAATGGATTTCCAGGCGTTATATATGAACTTTAAGCAGAATAACCACACACATACCTGTCATGCGGAAAGAGTCGATAGTGCGGACACAACCAACCTCCCTAGAAGCTTAAGGCTTTCTAGTGACAAACAAGACAATTAAGAGCAATCCTTCTCTAAATATGCATTTATCATACAAGAAATCAAGTGTTTAGATCCTACCTGTAACCCAACGCCGTTGTATTAGTCCAGCTTCGTCGATCCGGATGAGCTCCTCCTTCTCTTCGAAACCTGCATTCACTAACAATCACACGATTAAATAGCACCTGAATATCTCATAAAACAAAACATATTTAACATACAGACCAAGGAGTATATGAAACAACTCATAAATAACAAATTGTTGAGAAGAATGGACTTATTTGTATTAATAGGAAACAAAAGAAACCATTACAACCTGAGCCTTGGTGTTGTGCAAGTTCCTCCCAGGGTCCAGCAAGAGTTTTCCTTTACTTTGATCAGCTCACCCACTTCCAAATGAAACAAGAAAGGATGACAATCTCTCCTCACAAGCTTCTACAAGGAAGTCCTAATCTTAACAGCATCTACCCTTAGTAATTTTCAGCTTTCAACCTCCCCTCCCTTTGGCTCAATGCATGTATTTATAGTGTTGTAGAGGAAGTTAATCAGGTCCACCATCAATGGGATAAGCCCCTCTTTGGGTGGGTTAGCTCCCCTCTTGATGGGATAAGTTCCTCTTCTATAGGGATACATGAACCATCTGGAGGCGCTCCATACACGTCAAACAAGCTTCTAGAATGCTCTAGAAATAACCACAAGTAACTTTTTTGGAGTGAAACTTGCGCTTATTGACCTTTACAGGAGTACACACCCATTGCTTTATAGACAGAGCGTACACGTACGTAGGTATTGTGAACTTGGATTGCGTACCCGCAGGTAAGGTTGAGAGAAACTACGTACCAGAGATAACTTGACTTTAAATGACTTTTCTCTCTTTCTTTGAGTTTGACATGGAAAGCAGAGGCATGAGACTTGCCAAGGAGGATAGTATGACAGTTGATGGAGCCATACTGACTGCAAATAGTCATGGTGACATTTTTTAGTGTAACAGATTGCCCCCTAAAGTGCGAAGCCTGAAGTAGATTTAGGGTTTCAAATCATCTAGGAAGGGTGAAGTACTTTATCATTTCAAGAATTATCTTGTGGAGAGCTTGGTCAGAACCTGCAAGTATTCAACACAAAATACATATATAAGATGATATCATCGCTGAGGTAGGCATTCCCATACTCAGATTGAAAACTTTAACTAACAATCTAACTACTGCTCTGATACAGGAACGATTTCGCAATACATCATAATCATAGACTCATGTAGACACAGTATGGACGCAGCCATCTGTTTATAGTTAGTCTACTTATACAATGAATACAAAACTCCTCGCAGCCTGGATGGTGGAAACTAGATCCAGGGTCTTCATTTCTACTTCCCAAATTGGTACGATTCTATCCATGTGAATAAATGAGTTGATGTCGAACATGGTAGAAACCACTTGATTACCAGTCAATGATGTAAACCGTTAACACGTGTGAGAGAGACCACCAGTGATGTCAATGGTTCTCAAAGTACCCAGTACAGCCCATGAGATGTGAATGAATGAGTCGATGTCGAACACGTCATGGAATCCTTCGATCGAAAGTCAATGATGTAAACTGTCGTCAAAGGCGAGAAACCTGCCATTGATGCATGCAGACTTCAAGGTACTGATGATTTCTAAGTCATCTCTCTAGATAATTTGTTGATGTCGATAGAAAGCGACCCGTTGCAGGCAAGCCCACAACACGAAATCATAGTTCAAGTTGAAGAAATGTTGCTGTAAGGACTGACTCAGGGATGGTCAAAATGGATGACAAGTGTTTTGCATATGAATGGTTTATTTGCAGAGACCTCTTGAACACATAACGACATGACAGATGGCTTGGCGACGATTGACCCAAAGTTAATACCCAGAAACGGTTGAAGACTTTCAAAGTGGTTTTAATCAACTTTAAGACAAAGGATTTCCCAACCCAGGTGAATGAAAAGTGTCCTGTTCAAGAGTGGTAGTAAGGTTTTTCTGTGACAAAGGATAACAAATAGGTTCATTCTTCTCTCTTTTCCCCCACCATTTCTGGCAAGTACCTCTTTATTTTTTACAAGCTTGAGGAGGATAACATATGCTTGATTATAAGCTCATCCTTCGGATGAGTCCAACTTAGTTTAGATTCGAACCCTAAGAAGGAGTGGTTCGTTCCTGTTTGTAATCGAACAGGTCCTTTACTGTGAAATTTTAATGAGTCCAGTATAGGAGAAACTCGGCGTTTTTCAATTTTAGAGAGTCTGAAAAAACTAAAGAAGACTCCAGGGTTGAACTTTTTCGTAAATTTATGTCCCTCAAGCCCGAAAAAGCATAAAATAATACTTGAGAGAACCACTTGACCTTGCGACCAAGGAGTACTTTCATGATTAGTGCCTCTGACCTGAAAAGTAAAAAGAGATCAAGGACACATCATTTTATTTTCAGTATCGAGTTTGAAACGACAAAAACCCGGCAATCTTTTCCTGTTTTTACGGTCAGAAAAGGGCTATAAGGGGACCGTCTTTTAATTCCGTTTTAACGAGTGTAAAAGAAACGCTCGGCAATATTTTCATGTTTTAGGAGTCAAAAAAGGGCTTAAAAGATGACTCTGATGTTTTGGTTCGTGAAAAATGATAATTTTCTCTGAAAGTCCTTTTGTCCTACACAAAAACTACACATTACTCATACCTGTTTAAGATGGGCAAAAATATTGAAAAATATCTTTCTATGGTGAAAAATAAACAAACCTAGCATTCATTGATCCAAAAAACCTATAAAAAGACTTTTTACCATGTCATTTTTACCATTTTACTGTTGAGGGAGAGAAAAGGGATTTTGACAAGAAAATTCCCGTGGACTTTGCGGAGAATCCAACCGTCGGAATCGAGCGTCGTCTCTTTCAGGTATTTCACAACATCCTCCTCTTCAATTTCATCCGTTTAGAATTTCATTTCAAGTTTTAGTTTGATTTTTTAGAGGGTTTGGGGTTTTAGGATGCGCTCTTCGGGGTACGCAGGTGCCCCATGGGCGACCTGCGTACCCCGACTTTTTCGTATATGGGAAAAAGGTCGGGGTACGCAGCCCACCTTCAGAACAGCTGCGTACCCATGCTCTGTTTTCTGAATGCAGGGTGCGTACTCCGCGCAAAGCGGTTTTCCAAACCCCAAACTCAAAATCTAACCATCAATTTTTTATTTAATGAATTCTAATCAATGTTTTTTGGTGTGTAGATTGCCCACCATGCTTGATTGGCGTGAAAGAGAACACGAAGATGTCGATTTGGCCGCAATAGATCATCAACCCTCCATTGATGCTTTGAAGGCATGCGGTCTCTACAAGTACTGGGCCATACCTGGCATGAGGGCCCAGGAGCCACTCTTTGAGTGGCTGGTTGAAAGGTGGAATGTTCAGGAACAATGCTTTTACATCGGAGGGCACCAGCTCGAGATAGAGCCCTCTGACATATATTTTCTCACTGGTTTGCCTAATAGGGGCGAGCAACTGTCTCTGTTCGGGACTAGGCCGGGTGGCCAATCCCTTGCTAGTCTCCGACTAGAGTGGTGCAACAATCAGAACTAGGAGAAAGTGATAGAAATCAAATATATATCCCTGCCCGAACTTATGGTAATTGCATTTACAGTTACCAGACTCTGCGGCGCAGCTGCCTTGCACATTGCCACCGGGTCCCAAATGCGGATGGCGATAGATTGCTACCGAGGCACCATTTTCAACTGGTGCGATGCTGTGTTGGCCAACATGAAGGGCCAACTAACTAGGGCAAAGAAAGGGCAATTAAAGACCTTTGGATATGGGCCTTTAGTTGTGAGCTTTGCCCTAGAGAGAGTTCTGATGCTTATCCCTCAGCATCTCACTGTTGCGGTTGGGCCACCTCGGGAGCCCAAGTTGATACGATGGGTTACGGTGATGGCCCGACATCCTGATGAGGGAGCGGGAGTTGTTCGATTTCCTGCAGGTTACTTTCACTGGTTGGAGAACCAGGTCTTTGCGATTCAGGACTTTCCTTATGCCGGAGTAGATTTTCGCGGTGATCCGGACATGGTTCTTCCATAGGGAGAACAATGGGACGACAGAGGTATTTCATTTTCCACAAGTTTTTAAATTATTTACTTTTTATTTGTTTTTATATCGTCTCAAAACTGATAGTGACAATTTTAAAAATGCAGATGAAGGTCCACAGCGTCCGGCCAATCTCTGGCCATTCGATAGAAGAGTACCAATTGCACCAGCATCGGCCCCACAGGATGCGGCCGCAGAGACCTTAGCCGAGCTAGAACAGGACCTAGAGCGTCTCACGGCGGACATACCAGAGACGACTATAGACGATATTCCTATCCGACTTCAGTGCTATGTGGTCGCAGTCCCAGGACCTTTCAGGAGGTTCTTGTGTAGGGTAGCGCGGGCAGTGGTTTCGTATAGAGAGCACCACCAGTGATTGGCTAGTCACTTTTTGCAGACACATATGACATTTTTGGTTTTATGTACTTATCATTTTTGCCGATCATAAGGTGTTTTTCAACCTATGATCGAAGACGATGTATATTTTGACACACTCCTATCTATATATATCATTATTACCGGCTTATCTTGTTAAACATGTGTGATTAAATGTTAATGTTTTTAAATTTACATGTATGATTATCGCAAATGTTTGTCTAACATTCGAGAAGCAATTGCATTTGCTAATGTATTAAAAGACCTTGGAATATGTTGATATTCGATGTAATCAAATTCACGTTCCAAAAGACGCACTCTCAAAAATAACCTTAATAACACTGGATTTCTAATGGCATAAACTCTATTAAGCTGTAATACAACGAGTTCAGAATCTAACCTCACTATCAAACTCCGAATCCCAAACGAAATAGATTCAGATAATAACTCAATCACTGCACTGTATTCTACAATGTTGTTTGTTGTTTGATCGAGGCTCACCCCATGCATAGAAACTAACTCGTCAGAGGGCGAATAGATAACCCAAGCTGCGGAAGAGATATTCCGTGTACTACGACAAGCACCATCAGCAAATCCAATGTACTTTTGGAGAGGCATCGACATCTGCAAACATCAAAGGTAAAACCAAGATAAGCAGAATAATGGCGAAAAACACACTTTCTAAACTAAGCACACTGTCTATTCTAACAAACACACTAGCTAGAAAGAGAAAATTAACCTAACTATCCTAACAAAAAACTTCACACCCACCATTTAAGCATAGTACCTTTTTAGGTAAAGTCCATTTCTGGGTTTACCCAAAGAGTCCCCATCAAAGTCACCCAGCTCATAGGCCCCTTTTGCTAGCTTTCGCTTAACAATGTAGGGTCCATGCCACATAGGAACGAATTTTCCAGCACCCAATTTATCGTTAGCTTGATCATACAATAGCACTAGGTCTCCTTCCGAAAAATTTCGAGGGGTCACATTTCGATCATACTGAGCTTTCATTCGTTTTGAATGAGTCTTGATTGCCAGTGCAGCATCGCGTCGAGTCTCATCTAATTGAGCTAAGTATAATAAATGCTTCTCCTCTTCGGAAGTAGCTGGAAGTAATTCGACAACCATTTTAAGTGATGGGATTTCGCATTCAATGGGCAACATGGCTTCCAAACCATAAACTAGTTGGAAAGGAGTGAACCCTGTTGATGTTTTCACCGAAGTTCGATATGCCCAAAGCATGGAAAATAACATTTTGTGCCAATTCGACCGATGAATACCAATGATTCGTCGGATCATGATGACCAAAACTTTGTTGATGGACTCAACCAGATCGTTGGCTTGTGGATAATAAGGAGTTGAGCTATCGCGGCGCAAACCAAGCTGGCCTGTAAGTTCTGTCATCATAATGTTTCGAAAATGACGCCCATGGTCAGTGATTATCGCTTGTTGGACACCAAACCTAGCAATAAGGTGATTGAATACGAAAATCGCAGCTGTCTTGTCGTCTGCCTCGAATGTAGGCATCGCCTCGGCCCACTTAGTAAAATAATCAACCGCAAGGATGATATACGCATTCCCCCCGGCCGAGTGAGGGTTACATGTAATAAAGTCGATACCCCATTTAGCAAAAGGACCGACGGCAATTATAGGCTGGAGAGGAGCTGGTGGTGCGCGCATCTTGCGATCAAAAACTTGACAGTTGTGGCATTTTCGGACCGCAATGATACAATCTTTAAACATGGACAGCCAGAAATAGCCAGCACGCAACACCTTCTGAGGTGTGGCATACCCAGACATATGACCGCCACACGCCCCAGAGTGACAGTCATTCAAAACCCTTTCTGCCTCTTCGTGAGTTAAGCAACGTCGGAAAACCAAGTCCGCCCCACGGCGATAAAGAGTATCTCCAATAATTTTGTACTGTTGGGACTGGAATCGAATTTTCCGATGTTCCGTCTTAGAAGCTTCGGGCCGAAAGGATTGGGTTTGGAGATAGATGATTATATCCCCATACCACGGATCTAAAGTGCTGATGAGAAACAAAGATTCGTCCGCAATGGGTTCCTCTGCCACAATTTCCGTGTCAGCACGCGGGAAGTCACACATCAAATCGGCAAAAACTAAAGATTTCTTAGACTTAGATTTTTCAAACTCTAAGTCGAACTCTTGCAGGATAACGATCCATTTAGAGTGCTTGCCCCCTAGCAATTGTTTAGTCAAAATGTAGATCATAGGGTTGCAATCCGAAATGACTGTAGTTTTGCGGAGAAGAATGTAATGACGAAAACGTTGGACAGCCTGAACGGCTGCCAGGGCCAATTTCTCCACATGCAAATATTTAGCTCAGTGGGATTTAACGTCCTACTAAGATAATATATCACATGTTCCGTGGCGAATTCATCTTCCTGAACTAATACCATCCCAATCGTGGAATGAGAGGTAGCGACGTACAAAAAGTAGTCTTGGTTTTAGTTGGGAGGATGCAACAATGGTGCATGGGTCAACGCGTGTTTAAGTGCATCAAAAGATTGCTGAGCTATCTCATCCCAAGCGAATTGAGCATTCTGTTTCAACAACCCTATGAAACCTTTCGTAACCTCGGCGTAGTTAGGAATGAATCGGCGTAGAAAGTTTGCTTTCCCTTGCAAACTTTGGAGTTGGTGAAGACTCGAAGGGGGAGGCAATTTGATGATAGCTTCGACCTTCGAGGGATCGACGCGAATGCCGGCTTTTGAAACTACAAATCCCAGCAATCGTCCCACTTCTATACAGAAGACACATTTGTGTGGGTTCAAACATATACGATAATGCCTACACCTCATGAAAATTGCTCATAAATGGACAAGGTGATCAACTCGATGTAAGGAATGAGCAGGAAAATCATCGAGGTACGGTTGCACTATGTGTTTGATGTCGTGAAACGCATAAGACATTGCCCTTTGAAAAGTGGCTCCGGCATTCTTAAGCCCAAAAGGTAATTTGCAATAAGAAAATGTCCCCCAAGGACAAATGAAAGTCGTTTTTGGTTGATCGGCAGGTAGAATATTGATTTGATTGTAACCAGAAAAACCGTCCATAAAGGAAAATATTTCACTTCCGGCACAATCATCAATTATTTGATCGATATAGGGTGTGGGGTAGTTGTCTTTTGGACAAGCACGATTTATATCCCTATAGTCGATGCATATTCTTATTGTACCCTACTTCTTGTTAACCGGAACAATATTCGATACCCAATCCGTTAACGGGGTCGGATAAATGAAACTTGCTTTCAATAGCTTCTCAACTTCTGCTTTAATTGCAGCCGCTTTTCGAGGGTGTATCTGACGCAGACGTTGCCGAACGGGTTTAGCGTCCGGGTAAGTCTTGATCTCATGAACAACAATGGAGGGATCAATTCCTGGCATTTCCTCATAGGACCAGGCAAACACGTCACGAAATTCTTGAAATAGGGCCTTGTATGTTTGAATCTCGTCATCTGTACACGAGGCACCTATATGAATGTTCTCAACAATTCCAGTTTTGACTGAAATGTCAATGGCAATAGTTTGGGAAATGTTTCCCAAATTCAACTCTGAATCAGGATGTTTCATGGGATTCTGAGCGTCCTTGACATATTCAGCCGTAAAGATTGATGAAAAATGATTTTCAAAGCCATCATCCTCAAGTAAAAACGAAGATCTATGATGGAGATATTCCCATGGTAGATCGTCTACACTTAGGATTTCGCGAAGTTGCTCGTCAGATGACATGACTTCGGGAAACGTTATCCGTTCTGAGGTTGATGTGAAAAGTGATTCCTCACCGACCACATTCATTTGGTCGACTTGGGTTGAACGCGAGTCGGTAAAAGACTGCACGGCGTCATAAGCAATTTCATATGGACTCAAAGGCATAGCATCACCGAATGAGTCTATCTCAGATTCAGATGGGACAATCCATGGATCATCGTAAATAATAGTATCTGATGTAATCATATGAATGGAAGCGAATGAAGGGTCTGCGTTGATCGGAGGGAAAGGAAAAGTTCCCAGTAAATCGGAATCTTTAACTAATCCTACGCCAACATCCTTATAAGGGATAGTCGTTTTACCGACATGTTGGATACTCTCTGAAGAGGCTGGGTCGGATGAAAAGAAAGCCAGCTGGTCTATTGTCACGATCTTGCCATTATGTGGAAACTTTATAACTCTGAAGACCGATGAGACGACCGTTGTCATAGCATAAGACCAACTTTGACCCAAGAGAAGGTTGTAGTCTAGAGGGGCATCAACCACCTCCACATCCAGACTAACGGTTTTTCCTTCAACCCCTATAGGAAAATCCTGTAGAATGCCAAACGGATGGAACCCACGGCCATCAAAGGCCTTAAGGATTGTCGGGGATTGGTTCAGCGAAGGAGAACCAAGTGATCTCCAACACTGAATCGACATAATACACGTGGAAGCCCCTTCATCAATTACAGTCCGATGAATAGGCCTGTTTTTTACTATCACTGGAATCTGGAAAGCCATCTGATGAGGGAGACGCGGTGTACTATTTTCTAGATCAAAGATTATCAGGTTCGGTCCTGAACGTCAACAGCTCCTATAGCCGACAAAAGTAATTTTCGTTGTGCTGGGCATGATTGCAGCACTTCTAAAGCCGACATCGCTGAGGGTGAAACAGCTAAATCCTCAACAATGTTGTAATTCTGGGCTGCTCTCACATGTGGATTGAAAGCAGACCTTCGATACACCCTTGGCGGCGGTTTGATTACTAAGTTAGGGTTAGGTTTCTCGATCTGTAGTGGATCGGAACCGGGAGCTGAGGTTGATGGATTTGACTGAGAAGATTCTGCTTCTTTCGATCCATCAACATGACTTTTACTACCATAATCGTGTGATCGAGTTGCAATCCGTACATGAGACATCATCAATATGGGTTCTTCACTGGCATTCGAAGAAGAACCTATCATCTTACTCTCCTGCTTTGGAAATGGATCTTTCAAAACAGCAGGAGTTGGGGAACCCTTGACAATTTTCACAACCTCAGCCCGATGAGGGCAATCTCTTGTAAAATGATCCTCTTCACAAATAAGACAAGGATATCGAGGTTTGCACTTTTTGTCATTGGTTTCCAAATTTTCTTTTTTCTCCTTTGGAGCCTTGTCTGCTTTATCCTTCTTCTTACCTTTCTTTTTCCCACCGTTTTTTGATTTGGCCGTAGATGACTCTACAGCGTGAATATCAGCGGAAATTTCAGGAGAAGATTCTCCTGTCGGGGAGTCGAGTAAGGTGATAATGGGCGAAGAATTCTTTGAAGACTTCTTCTTGCTTTTAGTATTCACCGTACCAATCATGCCATCAGCAGCATGAGATCCCGAAGGAGCAACAACGATTTGATTCGACTTTGGAAGATCGGGGATTTTTTCGTGTAACGTACCCGACTGAGTATAAACTAAGTCAAGGTACTGCGCTTGAGCAATGACTTGCTCTTCAGTAACTACTCTGGCCTTAGATACGTCTTCAGTAATCTTCGGTAATAATGATTTAACAAACCATTCAGCTAAGATTTGGTCCGGGATAAAAACTTTCACTAAGCGCCTTCGACGTCGCCATTCATGAATATGGTCAGAAATATAAGTGGACGTCGACTGTTTTAATGAAGTTAATAACTTGGTGCCATTATCATATCTGACCGACAACTGAAAATGTGTCAAGAACGAGGTAGCTAACTGACTAAAGTTATAAAAAGAGGCCCGTGGTAACTCAATGTACCACTTGGCCGCGAGACCAATGAGCGTACGCTGAAAAAGACGTAAACGGATCGAATCATCCGAGATAGAATTTGAAGCACACCAGAGGTGGTAAGTCATCACATGATTTGATGGATCCTCTCCAGACTTACCTTCGAACTTGGGTATGTCACTGGGCAACTTATTTGGCATTGGTGGCCAGAACGGAAGATAATTTATTGGATCGTTCGTTAAGCGCGTCAAATCTGGTAAATCCAAAGTTGCGATAAACGACAATTGCCGGTTAGGATCCCTAAAACTCTGGGTCACAAGACCAGTCCCAGGAGGAGGATATCCAGGATAACTAGGAACAGGAATCGCATTCGGGATATTGTATCCTCCCGAAAAACCAGGATTAACCGGACCGTACTGGGGTTGCTGTGGTTGTTGATAAGTGTACCCAGGATACGGTTGATACTGGTAAACCGGTTGTTGGACAGCAGGCCCGTATTGGTACTATCCCTGGTACGTTTGATAAACAAATTGTGGTTGAGAAGTAACAACCGTACTTAAACCTGGCTGCCCCACAGGCATCTGGACCGTAGTTTGAATCGTAGACCCAGACAATGGTAAAGATGTCTGCGGAGTAGTGGCAGAGACAGTAGAAACCGGAGCTGTCGATACTCCGGAAGTAGGTGTGGGGGAAGGAACAGATGTTGCGGTAGTTGCAGCAGTCGTTTGAGATGGAGTACTAGGTGTAATTGGCGACTGAGTAACTACCGAAGGTACAAAAGTTTGAACACTGGACTGGACGGGTTGCTGGGGTGGACCAGAAACCACAGGTTGTCCAGTTTGAGTTGACAACTGTACGCTGGGCTGCAACACTTGTTGAACTTGTGATGGATCCCACACTACATTTATTCCGGGGTATTGACCCATGACAGGTTGAGGATATTGAGATCCATAACCAGATTGAGGGTAGGATTGATAATTGATAGGTACATTTCCCATACCTTGAACGTAAGATTGACCTTGAGGTGGTTGATAACCTTGACTCGAGTACTGACCTTGGGGTAGATACCCTTGAGGTAAGTACTGATACTGGGGTTGACCTTGAGGCATATATTGGTACTGAGGTTGACCCTGGGGTACATATTGAGGCTGGGGTTGACCTTGAGGAATGTATTGTACCATGGGTACATACTGTCCTTGAGGCTGCCCCCCAGACGCAAGTTGTGTACCTTGAGGTTGCCCCCCAGGCGCTAATTGAGGCTGCTCCCCAGGCGGTAATTGACCACCTTGAGGTTGAGAACCGGGAATTGAACCTGACATCATATAAATGTCTCCTACACCCAATGGTTTATTACCATTGTTTCCAGCTACTGACCCATGTCCAATGGGTTGAGGAGATGCTCCTGCAAAGGTACCAGAAAGTGATTGATACCCAGTAGGAACAGAAGGACCACCATACAAGAAAGATTCAGGGGGTTGAGTAAACACGGACGACTGACTAGACATATTTACAGGAGTACGAGGTAGAGAAAAACCTATGCCTGAGTTGTCTAAGTAATTAGTTAACGAAAGGTACCAAGTAGTTCTTCTAGGTGGACTTTAAAAGATAGATTCACGCTCTCTTAGATCAAGAGTAGGTTGATCTTCAAGAATAGGGCCTGCTTCTTCTTCTGGGGCAAGTTCTTCAATAGCTATCAAACCAGAAGGAAGATTTTCGATTATGACTCTTTCTACCCTAGGTGAATCAGGAACACTAGAAGTTGGAGTAACAGGTTCAGATATTTCAGGTTCTTCACCTATATCACTAGTAGATGAAAAACTACCAGCAAGCTCAGAAACTGCAACAGCTTCAGGATTATAACTTGTTTCTAGACTTTGGTAATCTGGATGGACTACCAACGAAGATTCTCCTTCTTCAAGTGAACCTACTTTACTGCCACTAGGAGGAGTTACAAGGACTTTCAAACCTTCGTAATGACCCGGGACGTCTTGAGAAGGTTCACCCTGAATTCTACGGGATTTCCTCAACAATTCGGCCACGGAAACAATCTCAGGAGACTGGCCCCGAAGTCTACGGGACTGTCTCGGTAATTCTGCCACAGTTAAAAACTTTTAACTACCGCACACGCAAACAAAGTAAAAATCTCAAAACAAACCACCTAAAGTCTCTAAAGAACCAAACAAATTTGAATCACACGCCTAAAGAATCTAGGGCGTCAAACCATGCACAAACAGTAGCCTTCCGGACCGAAAACACTAGTTGGTGATGAAGCCCAACATCGCCGAATTCAGTACAGAAGTGGTGGGTAGAACAGTTACCCCGGCAACCTGCTTAATGAATAGACCGGCACAAGTTCCTCCACTTTAACCGTCTCGAGCGAAGTGAACCCCCCGGAAAATCCAAGTGAGTCTAGCCGACGTCTGCTCCAGGTATAGTGGGATCTTCCCTCCACCATCACCTCGGGTAGAATCCTAAAGATAATGCTCACTAAGGTTACCAACAACAACAAATACACCTAGGGGAACAGTCTACACTCCGACGGCATGCAAGGGCAGAGTATCAAGCTCAATCCCCTTGCCGGCTCCTTGATAATAATCCAAGGTTTACCGACAAGTGACCCCTGGCTCCTCGACAATGGTTAATCCGAGGTTTACCGTTTGTAATACGTGCGTGTCTGGCGTCGTTCCCAACGAGGGAGGATTGATCCCCTCACTGGTTCAGACACGAGCTCGTGCTTCTCCTTTAAGAGGAGCTTTCCCAGAGTATAAATGCAACATTTGGATTTATCCTACCACAAGATAAGCTACTTGTTTGGTTTTGCTGTCTTGGAGAGTTAATTACTCTCCTACTCCAAGACACTAGCCTGATCTATATTGGTGTTTCAGAGCCCTAATAAATAAAACGTTACTAAGTTGATTTTACTTTAAGCGTTAATTTTTATGGCTTTTCTTTAAGACAAAAGGTAGCGGAGATGAAACTGATGGTGTGTAGACTCGACTCAAACCACTACAAAGATGCACTTAGGATGATTTATGCTACTTTTCTTTTTCAATGAATTCCCTGGCTAAGAGAGTTTGAAAATGCAAAATTGATAAAAGCAACTTTCTTAACAGACAATCAAAGAAACAATCTCTTTATCTTTTCCAAGCATGCAATTCATGACCACTAATTATTTTGTGAAAATGCCCTTTTCATTCAAAGACTCAAATGCCACTAAGAAAACTTTTCTTTCAAAGGAGATTTTTTGGATTTTTCCCTACTTAACAAAGCATTTAAAAATCAAAAAGCAAACCTTTACAAATCTATGACAATTAAATCAAAGCTACTTAAAAACAAATCAAACGAAATTCACCTAATAAGCAAACCTAATGAGGCAAAAGCCTACTAAAGATGATTCCTGGATGTTTTACTTAGTCAAAATGCAACTAAGGACTAGTTAATGCAGAACCAAAAACCAGTCAAAAACAAAAATCAAAATCTTTTGTTCTTTTTCTCAAAAATAAAATTCAAAGTTCAATCAACAAACTTTTTCGAGATTTGCAAAGAGAAGACACAAAGGTAGGTCTCTCACAAGGGTGAATTCTATGGCAGGCCCGACTCCTAAGAGGGTTGAACAAAACCAGGGAGATCCAAAGTTTGACAACCTCTAACGCCAAAGTCACTACAGGACCAGTTAAAAATCAAACCCTAAGGCAAAATCTCTATGAATTCCACTAAAACACTTGACAGTGACGAAACAAGTTTAGATGAAGATCTCTGGTAGGTAACCAGTGGATCTGGGTGGAAAAAACAAATTAAAAGCAAAATCTAATAAGAAAAAAGGAGAAAATTGAAATTTTCTCAATTTTGACAGGGTACGCAGGCAACCTGTTTACACAGGTGCGGATACGCTCTGTGCACACAGTCACAGTGCGTACAAGTACGCACTGTGCTGAACTCAGAGGCTGCGTACTTCTAGCAAAACTAAGAAAAACTAAAAACTAATTTAATCCTAAGCTAGCCCACCCAAACACATAGTCAGACAACCAAAAACCAGAAAGAAAAAGACTTTTCTCAGATCAAAGTTTCAGACAAGGGAAAACACATTCACATCAATGGATTCCCCAGTATGGTCGCCATTTTGTCATGCGGAAAGAGTCGATAGTGCGGACACAACCAACCTCCCTAGAAGCTTAAGGCTTTCTAGTGACAAACAAGACAATTAAGAGCAATCCTTCTCTAAATATGCATTTATCATACACGAAATCAAGTGTTTAGATCCTACCTGTAACCCAACGCTGTTGTAGTAGTCCAGCTTCGTCGATCCGGATGAGCTCCTCCTTCTCTTCGAAACCTGCATTCACTAACAATCACATGATTAAATAGCACCTGAATATCTCATAAAACAAAACATATTTAACATACAGACCAAGGAGTATATGAAACAACTCATAAATAACAAATTTTTTAGAAGAATGGACTTATTTGTATTAATAGGAAACAAAAGAAACCATTACAACCTGAGCCTTGGTGTTGTGCAAGTTCCTCCCAGGATCCAGAAAGAGTTTTCCTTTACTTTGATCAGCTCACACACTTCCAAATGAAACAAGAAAGGATGACAATCTCTCCTCACAAGCTTCTGCAAGGAAGTCCTAATCTCAGCAGCATCTACCCTTAGGAATTTTCAGCTTTCAACCTCCCCTCCCTCTGGCTCAATGCATGTATTTATAGTGCTGTAGAGGAAGTTAATCAGGTCCACCATCAATGGGATAAGCCCCTCTTTGGGTGGGTTAGCTCCCCTCTTGATGGGATAAGTTCCTCTTCTATAGGGATACATGAACCATCTGGAGGCACTCCATACACGTCAAACAAGCTTCTAGAATTCTCTAGAAATAACCACAAGTAACTTTTTTGGAGTGAAACTTGCGCTTATTGACCTTTACAGGAGTACACACCCATTGCTTTACAGACAGAGCGTACAAGTACGCAGGTATTGTGAACTTGGATTGCGTACCCGCAGGTAAGGTTGATAGAAACTGCGTACCAGAGATAACTTGACTTTAAATGACTTTTCTCTCTTTCTTTGAGTTTGACATGGAAAGCAGAGGCATGAGACTTTCCAAGGAGGATAGTATGACAGTTGATGGAGCCATACTGACTGCAAATAGTCATGGTGACATTTTTTAGTGTAACAATACCCTCTGCGGACTCCAAGCAGGTGCTCCATCTATCATCAGCTCGCATAGGATGGAAAAATTGTTAAAAAAGGGCCACCATGGAGTTATAGCCCAATTTAATGCCATCCAGGCCTTCAAACCCACTTCTCTTCATATTCATCCTGAGATGCAACAGATCTTAAACAACCATCTGTAGGTCTTTGACAAGCCTCATGAGCTTCCACCTTCAAGAGGGGAACATGATCATAGCATCACTTTGGTCCTAGGGGCACAACCACAAAAAGTGTGCCCATATAGATATGCTTTCGCCCAAAAGAATGAAATTGAAAAAATCATCAAGGAACTCCTGGAAGTTGGTGTCATTCATCCTAGCATTAGTCCTTATTCATCGCATGTGGTCATGGTGCTCAAGAAAGATGGGGAATGGCGTATGTGTCCCAACTTCAGGGCCCTCAACAAGCTGACGGTCAAAGATAAATTTCCCATCCTGGTTGTTGATGATTTGTTGGATGAACTAAATGGGGCTCAATTCTTTACTAAGCTCAACCTTCGCTTGGGCTATCACCAAATTCACATGAACGAAGTAGACATTCCAAAGACTACTTTCCAAACTCATGAAGGCCAATATGAATTCTTGGTCATGCCATTTGGTCTCTGTAATGCCCCATCCACTTTTCATAGCCTCATGAATCACTTGCTTAAACCATATCTCAGAAAATTTGTCCTTGTTTTCTTTGATGACATCCTCATCTACAACCTCACCTGGGAAAAACATCTTCAACATGTAGATCTGCTCTTGCAACTGCTCCGAAAGCATAAATTATTTGTCAAATTGTCCAAGTGATCTTTTGGCATGGAATAAGTTGAGTATTTGGGCCACATTGTGGGGCATGAAGGTGTCAGGGTGGATCCCAAAAAGATTTAGGCAATGCAAGATTGGCCTTAACCAAAGACCTTGAATAGCTTGCGAGGATTTTTGGGTCTCACCAACTACTATCGCAAATTTGGTTGCAATTATGGTCGCACTACTAGCCCCCTCACTCACCTTCTCAAGAAAAATTCCTTCCTCTGGAATGATGAAGTGCAACAGGCATTTATAGCTCTCAAACATGCCATGTGTTCCACTCCCATATTGGCACTACCTGACTTCACAAAATCTTTTGTGATTGAATGTCATGCTTTAGGTATGGGTATTAGGGCTGTTTAATGCAGGAAGGTTGACCCTTGGCCTTCACTAGCCAACAACGAAGTGGGACAAATATAGGACATCTACCTATGAGAAGGAGATGATGGCCATCTTACATGCAGTGGATATCTGGCAACCACACTTATTGGGGTGGCATTTCCAAATACGCACAAACCATCAAAGCCTTAAATATCTTTTTAGAGAAATGCCTATCCTCACCACATTAAAATAAATGGCTAGCCAACATGTTGGGAAATGATTATGAGATAATTTACAAGAAAGGGCACGAAAATGTCGTAGCGGATGCATTATCATGCCAATTTGAGGAGGAAAGCACCCTGCTAGCAATCTCTCTTCCCATTCTAGAGTGGATTGAAGAGGCTCGCAAGGAATGGTTTTCACATCCTTTGCTCTCCCAACTCATTAATAAATTGTAGGTGGATTCAAATTCCACAGCGGGCTACTCTTGGCAGGATGAGATTCTTCGCTACAAGGATAAAGTAGTTATATCACCAACATCCACCCTCAAAAGTCGCATTTTGGCAGAGTTGAACTCATCTCTCACTACAAGCCATTCAGGCTTTCAGAAGACTTATGCTACACTCGACGTTCATTGTTTTGGATAGGCATGAAAAAGGACATTCTTACTTTTGTAGCTGAGTGTGATATGTGTCAGTGCCACAAAGGAGAAACAGTCAAATCCCCAGGCACATTACAACCATTTCCCATCCCTGCCTCAATATGGATGGAGGTTTCTATGGATTTCATTACGGGTCTTTCGAAGTCAGGCAACAAGTCAGTCATCATGGTGGTTGTGGACAGACTTTCTAAGTATGCTCATTTCTACGCCCTACCCCTCCCTTTTACACCATCTTTAGTGGCTCAATCTTTCATGGACCAAATCTTCAAATTGCATGGCATGCCCACTTCTATTGTGTCTGATTGTGACTTGATCTTCACCAGTAACTTTTGGCAGGAACTCTTTAGGCTACAACGTACCCAACTACAACTTAGTACTTCCTATCATCCCCAAACTGATGGTCAAACTGAAGCAGTCAACAAATTTCTAGAGACCTACCTCAGGTGTTTCACTTCAGAAAAGAAACATCAATGGGTATAGTGATTACCTCTAGCCGAATGGTGGTATAATACTAACTATCATGCCACCATCAAAATGACTCCATATGAAGCAGTTTATGGTCAACTCCCTCCTTCACCTACTTCTTATATCCAGGGATGCTTGAAGGTACAAGCAGCGGATCAACTCCTGCAGAACCATGCAACCATGCTGGCCCACCTCAAAGAGAATTTCCATCAAGTTCAAAATCACATGAAGTAAGAGGCAGACCAACATCGTTCAGAGCACAAATTTCAAGAAGGGGATAAGGTATTCTTGAGGCTACAACCATATAAGCAAACATCACTCAAAGACAAGGGTTGTTAGAAATTATCTCCAAAATTTTATGGACTTTATCAAATACTTCAGCGCATCGGAGAAGTAGCCGACAAGTTATCCTTGCCACCCACTGCAAAAATCCATCTCATCTTCCATGTCTCATGCCTCAAGAATGTGGTTGGGAACCATTAGAGAATTTAAACCAGTCTACTGGAATTGGATGAAGAAGGTTCAATCTGGCTCTTACCTGAATAGGTTCTTGACACGCGATAATGACACCTGCACGACCGGAAGATCAAGGAAGTCCTCGTCAAGTGGAAAGACACCTCTTTAGAAGATGCAACCTGGGAACTAGCCACTGTTCTTCAACAATTTCCACAGCTTTATCCTTGAGGACAAGGCTATTTTTATGGGGGAGGGCATGTTAGGGTCCAACCCTAACCCCCTTATTTATGTAATAGGGTCGAGTCATAGTTATAGTTAGTTAAAGAGTCAATAAAGCCCATATTAATAATTGTAAGTGGTTGACCTGCATTTAAAGAATGGACCACAGTTAGTTGCAAATGGGCCATGGTATTAGATAGATGTTATTAATAAGAACCATGGTACTAACCCATGGTATCACATGTATGAGTCCTATATAAAGGATAGAGACCCTCCTTGAGGAGCATCATGTCTTATTTTGTAATTGATCCCAGCTCTATTGGAGGTTGCCCCCTCGAAGAGGCAAGTGAACATTGCTTTCCCTTTTGAATAATAAAATACATTTTTTTATTTCTTATTGTTATGTGTTCCGGGTATATTTCTTCACATATTTGGTATTCTAGTATCTTCTCGCAGGACAAGAGCATAATAGCTTCAACACTAGATTCCTGTTGAGAGAGACAGATTTTGTGAGGGTCATGTTGTTGGATTCCATATGTTGCCTATTGTAGTGGGGAGACTCTATCATATTCTGGAGAGGCAACCTAAGTGAACGTATATGTGTACTTTGATTTTGGATTAATATAAATTCATGTTCCTTCCCTATATCTACATGTTTGCAGCAACAAATTTTACTATTTCTACGATGTTTTGAGTTAATGATATTCTAAAGGAGATCACTCATCGTCCTTGAATGTTTGTGATTGTGTGCAAGTATTGAGATCGAGTGTGGTCAAAGTAGATCATTTGAGTAGAGCGTTTGGATTCTGCAACGAACTCAAAACCTTTCACTGATCTGCGTGGAGGACAGGTGCATGTTTTTTCCTTATAACATCTATAACTGTTTGTATGTTGCATGTGTGAGCATTTGGTTGGGATCAATTTATTTATCCATTATCCATCTTCATTTTGTTGTCTGGTGATCCTTTTGGACAGAAGATTGAAGAGAAATAGATCTTTGCATAATTCATTGCAACATAACATGTGCTTTCAATAAGAGAATTCTTGTTCTTGCCCACATCATCTTGGATTTTTTATTATTTCTCTCCTAATCCAATTTTCTAAACTTCCCTGAATTTTTACTACTCTTTTTGGTTGTTTTCAGAGCTTAATTTCCTAAATATTTAGTATTTTTCTCTATTTGTGCACAAGTTTTTTAGAATTTTTAGGATTTTTCCGAGTTGTTGGCATAGCACTGCATCCGATGACTGTAACTTTTTGGTTGCTGGCTTGCATTTAAATCTGAGCAATCGATCACTAGGTTTCCCTTGCATCAGAGCAACTGGCCTTCTAGCCTTGAAAATTTCAGATTTACCCTCTAGAAGTTTTTTCTCTACTTTGGATCTGAGTTGTCTTTCTATATGCCTATTGGTTTTGGCCTAGATCTGTCTTCTTGTGTTTGATTTCATTGACTGTATTTTGCTTTGTTTGAGGAAAGTGTTGTGCTTGTTTTAAGCTTTGATTCTCTTATCCTTTTTGGCCTATTGGAGATCTATTGGGTCTATGATTTCTGCTATGAAACCAACTCACAAAAATATAGAAAAGAGAGATCAACACCTTCGAAATAAGCCTCTTCGAGGGGGAAACCTCCTTTACATTACACAAATGAATAATTCTTTGATGATAGAAATGACAAGACGTCCTTTATATATATAAGATTCTAAGGAGTCATAATGTAATTAGATCCGACATAACAATAATAATGTAATGGCACAACAATAACAATAGTTCACTTCTATGGGGCACAATAATAACAATACGAGGACTACATGGGCACCACAATATAATAAGGGGGTTTCACTAATAACAATAAGGTGTTACACTAGTATAATAGGGACCTAACATGCCCCTCTCCTTCAAAAATTGTTGTCCTCAATGCTTGAGTAGTTCTGGATGCTTCTGTATAAACATTTTTGTTGTTGGGAAAAGTATCCAATACGGAATGACCCTATCCCACTCTAAGGGTGATAGTACCTCAGCAACAACCGGATGTAAAGCTATTCAAGATTACTTCTTTATGAGATGTAAGAGAGAGGAGAAAGAGATCCACTAACCGTTATCTTTAATGATTGATCCAATCTTCCCTCTTTGCTGCTTGCTCCCAGCTCCTTGCTCTTTCACTGGCCCAGCTACACAAAGATCCTGCAAAAGCACAAGAAAAGGAAACTACAAGAAGCATACATCCATAATTGATTCAAGGATTAGAATAGATCAAATATACAAGTATCAATACGCCACAGAGACACATGCATATAGAAGAACCTCAAATACTTTATTAATGGAAGAAGTAAAGTTCTGAGAGTGTTACAACCATAATAGGCCCAATCCAGCAACACCTCCCAGCAGAAAGAAATCTCCTCTTCACCTCCTTCAAGAAAATCACCCAATAGTTCTATTCACAAACCAACAGCACTTCCTTACATTCACAAGATTCCACCCCCCCTTAGACCTCATGAGAGAGCTCTATATATAGGAGTTTTGGAGAAAGGATGAGTCAACTTGAGCTTGGCATAAAGCTGACTAGTGTCCTCTCCCACTTCAGTTATACTTCAGTTCTTGAGTCCACTTGGAGTTTCTTGCTTCCACTTGGAGATCTAGATCCTCTTACTCATCACAAGGCGAATTCCCTAATCCAAGTGTCATTTTGGAAGCTTCCTGGGCATTTGACACCTTGCAGAATGACTGTGCCACTTGGCCAATCTCGCCCAGCGCAGGTAGCCTTCATTGCTTTTGACATTCAGCGCAGGTACAGAGTGGAGCAGTTGACATTCAGCGCAGATGCTCAGTGGAGCAGTTGACATGATCCAGAATTAGCTTGTTTTTGAGTGTTTTCAGGTGGAGAACTGATATTTAGTGCTGTGGTTTGCTGACCTTGTTCCTCTAGGGGTAGGAACAACATGTTTAGGGAATTTGGATCCCTTAGATTATTGACATTTCATGCTTCATGCTGTAAGGCACAAAAATGTCTATAACAGTTGCCCCCTAAAGTATGAGGTCGTTTATCGGGTGAAATGCTTTATCAGGAGGATCCGAAGTTCATTCAATCACTGAGAGGTGACCTATAGTAAAGACAATACAATACATTATTTTTCATTCTGCTTTCATGATCTAGCTGAGGCGGGCATTCCCATGCTCAGCTTTATAAATTCATTTTGGTACATATAACAGACGACCGTCTGATGGTAGACTGATAATTCTCTGCTGAAATTATCATCCTTTGAATAGGATGATCATCTGCTGTAATAATGTACATATCAAATGTCTTTATATTTCCTGAATATATATCGCAGCCCGGATGGATGAAACTAGATCCGGGGTCTTCAAACTCGTTCGATCTTCACTCTAAGTACAAGTCGATCCATGTGAGAATTGCGCTGAAGTCGAACATGGAAAGTCATCGCTTGATTACCGGTCAATAATGTAAACCGTTAACAAGCACGAGAGGAATCACCGATAATGATAATGACCCTCAAGGTACTGCAGTACAATTCACGTGGTGTGAATAAAGGACTTGGCGTCGAACACCACGCAAAATCTTCTGGTCGAAGGTCATTGATGTATACCTGTCGACGGAAGTGAGAAACTTGCCATTGAGGCATGCAAGCTTCAAAGTACTGAGGGGGGTGTTCCCAGATCAACTTCTTGGATAATGAGCTGAAGTCGACAAGAAGCGATCCGTCAAAGGAGGGCCTTAATGAATCCCACATCAGTGACACGGAACGGAGCTAATGATTTTAGTGGAGGTGAAAACAATCTGTGAGATATGATTCAGGGTGGCGATCATGGGTGGATGAAGGATAATGTATGGCAGTGGATGGGACACGGTTCACTCTTTCTGAACAACATCTCTTGAACATATAACGACACTGATGTGATTGATCGGTAGCATTACCCCAAATGTGGATGGTTTGGCGAAGACCATGGTGATGAGACCAGTGAATGAAACAACCCAACCCGATGTGATACGGAGGAAAAGTGTCATGTTCAAGAGCGACTTGCTACCATTAAAGCTTTGAGGTTCTCCCAATTTTTCCCCAGTCATTTCTGACCAGTACCTCTTTATTTTTGTCAAGCTTGAGGAGGATAACATATGCTTGTTCTATGACCTACCCTTCGGGCAAGCCCATCGCTATGTTTTAACGAGCCTAGCGATAGGGAAACTCGTTCTCATCTAAAGACAAGTTTGTCGCTATTTAATCATTTTAATGAGTCTAACGACAAGGAAAACTCCGTCCTTTTCATTTTTAGAGAGTCTGAAAAGGTACATAAAGTTAAGTCCAAAATTCCTTTTTCGTCATCTAATCCTTTAAGTCCGAAAAAGTATAAAACAATACAGAAGGGATGAGTTTTCGATAGTTTTAACGAGCCGAACAAAACAAGCGCTCGATCTTTTTGTGCAATAATCCCTCAGGTCCAAAAAGATTAAAATCTAGAGGAGGGATAGCTCTTCCGGTCGTTTAACGAGCTGGAAGGCCAAAACTCGGCAATCTTTTCATATTTTACGAGTCTGTTGAAAAGAGCTTAAAGAAGACTCGTCTTTTGAGGAACGAGTGATGAACAGGGATAGCAGCTGATTCCAGGTACAGGTTGGAATTTTCCAATCACGGCAGTGTCACAAGGATGGCTAGGTGAAATCACTCTTCGCAGCTGTTCCTCAAAATGGGTAAACGATCATATGGAGGTGAACGATCAGCCAAATGAAAGTGGAGGTGGCAGGTGCAAAACACGACCAAGGCTTTTATGGTTGATCAGGCTACATACTTAATGGTTATTTACCGAGATGGGTTCATTTTTTAACGAGCTTGAATGCGCCAAAACACTGCTCAATCTTATGTTTATTTTTTAACGAGCATGAACTATGTGCTAAAACTGCTCGGTGATAAGTTCGCATGCCCCCAGCATAATAACGCAAATCGAGGTGCATGCCCCCCAAGCTTCATTGCATTCAACTCGGTGGTTGGAATGAAGGTTTACCTTTGAGAAAGGGGATTTGTTTCATTTTTTAATGAGGTTGACACAAGATAAGAACCGTCCTCTGACTCCTTGTTTCATTTTTTAACGAGGTTGACATGAGATAAGAACTGTCCTCGGAGTCCAAATCCATCAGACATAGAAGGTTTCATATTCCACTGTGGCCACTTCCGCCAGATTACTTGGAGGCGGTAGGGCAAAAGTACCCATTAAGGCAACGTCTGTTAGGAGACCTACTCCGATATTTTGGAGCGAATGATTCCTTCCATGGATCATTGGAATGCTTCCCGTAACTTGTGAACTGTTGGGGAGAAAAGTTTGTTGGTCGACGATTGTAATTCCTCCTTGGAAGGGAAATGCAATCTTCCTGAAGTAGGTCGACACAACTACGGCCATGGCATAGATCCATGGTCTTCCGAGTAGGATGTTGTAATCGAGGTTTCCATCAATTACTTCAACATCAATTCCTACTGTTTTGCCCCCCAGTTCAACTTGCAAGTTACTTAAAATCCCGTATGGAGTGTATGATCATCCATCAAATGCCTTTAACGTCGTTGACGATTTCGACAAGGGTGGTGAGCCTAAATCTTTCCAGCAACTCATCGACATAAGACATGTAGATGCCCCCTCATCAATAATTGTTCGATGAACAATTTTGTTGAGGGCTTTCACTTGAATAAGGAAAGCTAGTTGAGCTGGTAACTGAGGGTCATATCCTTTATGATCAAAGGCGACAAGATTGGAATCCATTGGGTCAATTCCACCTATTGCTGATAATAAAGCTTGTTCTTGGGAGAAGCAATTTTGCGGTACCTCAAGTGTCGACATAACGGACGGCGATTGGGCCAGGTACTCTATCTGTGCTATTTTCGCACAAGGATTAAATGTCGATTTGTGTACTGCTCCTTTTTGCGACTTTATTATTGGCTCAGGGACGATGGGTGGCACAACTCCGGTCAAAGTTGTTGTCGAACTACTAGGTTGTTCGTTAGCCTTGTTGTTCGACAGCTTTGGATTCCTGTAATCCTTATTCCTCGTCAAAGCATTATTTTGCTGCTTTGAGGTAGACAACATAAGCACTTGGGATCGGGAAGCATTTTGATTAGCAACCAGATTTTGACCTGGATTAGGAAACGGATCAGTCAATACTGTTGGGGTTTTTGAACTCTTAAAGAGTTACTTAACTTCAGCTATATGTGGACAATCTTTCGTCCAATGATCCTCATCGCATATGTGACACCCTTTTGGGGGTTTCCTTTTTCTCCCTTTCTTTTTCTTCTTGCCCCATGGTTGCTTCAGTTGTTTGCCCTTGTCGGTCGACATGGCATTTACTTCTGAGGCAAGAAGTTCTTCATTTGCATTTTGACTATAAATTTTGTGCTTGCCAATCACACCATCGCTGGCGTGAGAGTCATTGTTTGATTTAGGAGGAGGAGGAATTGAAAATTCTGGTCTAGGAGCGTCGGGTATTTTGTCGTAGAGCGTGCCGGACTAAGTATAAACTAAGTCCAAATACTGTGCACGAGCGATAACTTGCTCCTCTGTTACGACTCCCCCCTTGGCCACATCTTCCGTTATAGCAGGAAGTAACGACTTTATAAACCATTCAGCTAACAGCTGATCGGGAACATATGTTTTCACCATCCTACGACGACGACGCCACTCATGTATATGATCAGATATGTGGGTAGCAGTCGTCTGTTTGAAGTTGGTAAGGAGTTCTGTTCCCGTTTCATACCTTATCGGTAATTGAAAATGGGTTAAAAAGGTTGTGGCTAAGGTACTGAAGTTGTCGAACGAAGCTCTAGGCAATTCAATGTACCATTTTGCCGCTAGACCCGTTAACGTCCTCTGAAAGAGGCGAAGTCTTATCGAATCATCATTCAGGGTGTTCGATGAACACCATAGATGGAATGTCATCATATGATTCGACGGATCTTCACCCGAATTTCCATTAAATTTAGGAATATCTGACGGAAGTTTATGCGGAATTGCTGGCCACCAGGGAGCATAAGCAATTGGATCATTCATCAGCCGGTTTAGATCTGGTAATTCTAGAGTTGCTACAAAGGGCAATTGTTGATTCAGGTTAGGCGAAGCATACCCAGGATAAGATGGGATCGCCTGAGCAATGGGTCTTTGCAAACCAGCATAATGCTGCCAACTTTGACAAGGTTGATGGGCATAACCATTATAGTATGGTTGCCCATTACTTACAAAGACTTGTTGCTCAGGTCCTTGATATGATTGCTGGAATGGCGGTTGTTGAGATTGAACCAGCTCTAGTTGTTGGACCATTTGCTGTTGACCAATACTGGATGATTGACCGGGATGAGGAGTCACAGTACGTGTTTGAGCCTGAGTCGCTCCAGATAAGGAGGCACTACCCTGAGATTGTGATTGAGTCGTTGAGACAAGAGGTTGTTGTATTGCAACCTGAGAAACTTGGGGTTGACATACAACAGGTGGAGCTTGTACTTGCGACACATTCACTATAGCAGGTATGGTGGGAATATTCGACACAGGGTGTATTGGTTGCATTGAATATACAACCCCTGGTTGTTGAGGCAGTATTGGTACCCAACCGCTGGATGTAATTCCAGTTTGACCTGAACTTTGTTGTAAACTCCCATATGGTTGTTCTCTGGGAGGGAACAATGAAAGAGCATACTGCCCTCCATATGGCGGAAATCCAGTACTTAAAGGGTAAATTGGCCTTTGAAGACACATTGGATCAATTTGTTGATTTTCAACATAAGAAATACCAGATTATAATCCGGATGAAGAAATAGGAACTAACCATGTCGTTGTCCCTGATTGGACTCCGGCTTGTTGTTGACAATTGGCCGGGACAGATGGTATACCAGCGAACATCGTTGGAGTAGTAGCAGGAGGCTCTGCTGCTGCTGTGTCGGACGACACAGTCCTAGATGTCGACGGTTGTTCAGACATATCTAGTCTATCCAAAAGATTTCTTAGCGATTCTACAGGAACTTCCACTTGTGGTGTACTAACTTCGAAGATCAACGAGGGAAAGGTGATGATTATTCCGCTTAAAATAAATTTTATAACGACGCTTTAGACACAACTTGCTTTTTTAGTTTTAAAGAGTCGATAAAAAGCTAAAGATGACTCTAGTCTCCTTCGATGTTTTAACGAGCCCGAAGTGACAAATGCTCGGATGGACTTTTTCAGTTATAGAGTTTGAAAAAGGCCAAAAGAAACTGCTCTGGAGTTCTAGGCAGAGGGTGTGCCAAACCTTTCGCAAAACCACAGAATACGTTTTACGGTACGGTTGGTCGATCTTCGTGAATGCTGTGTTCACTGCATTGCGATCAGTAAGGCGGTCGACACGGCTTCCTATGGATAAAGGCTTTGTTCCTATAGGGGTATCCCAATATATACGCGACGGTACATGGGAGCACAAGTCCGTATTAGTGCCACCGACTCTCAGGAGGAATCACCCACCTTCTTCGAGATCGATAGTCACTATGTTTAACGACGCCGGAACACGTCTCTACCTTAGACCTCTATATGTTTGTGTTATGTTTCAGAGCGTTGTTAGGTTCATTCAATATATTTTAAGTTGATATTTTTAAAGTTTCCCTTTCAAGGTTCACCACGAGATGTATGATACAAATTCCTAAATGCAGTCTAAGATGAGAAGCAAGCTTTTTCAATCTTTTCGACTTATGAAAATCTTAACTACTGAGGGAAAAGAAAGACATCATCTTTTCACACAGATCAAAGAGTATACACTAATGCACTTTTCCCTAAATCAACATACAAACTTATCAAATGCAAAATGCAAAATGCAGGTATTTCTTTTCTCTTTCTTAATGTTGATGTAATACAAAAAGAAAGCTGTTGTATAATTTCGAATTCAATTTCAAGAGAAAGCAAACAAGCTTGTCCAAAATCAAAAGACACCTTAATATTTACTTGTTTCAACACTAGAAATATATAAATTCAAACCATATGATGAAAGCAAAAGCTCAATCAGCTATGAACAACAAACAAACTAACTCTTAAGATCAAAACGACACTTATCACAGGTCTAGATCTAAGAGGCCACAACAAGACTAGTTCACTTTTCGTTATGGGAAACTGCAAATGATATAAGAAATACACAAAGAACAAACACAGTTTCTTTATACAACCGAGGCGGAATAGTGGCAAGGAAAGTTGGTTTCAGATAGGTACATTGACTGACAACAGGCTGCAAAAACAAGGATGAAAACAAGGCAATGAACAGCAAGGAACCCCAGTAGCACAAGGCAAAACTGGTTCAGCGCAGGTGGTACACTGTCAGTTTGACATTCAGCGCAGGTAGCCCCTTCGGGAACTGCGCTGAAATGCAGACTGCCTTCACAGTGCCTGCACTGAAGAGATAAACTTTCGTTTTTCTCAGTTTCCGGGTCACAGATTGCTCAAAAATTCACAGTTTTTGGCCAAATCAGAAGCTATCAGTCAAGGACACACTAAGGGATGACAAGGAGGATGAAAAGCTATCACTAAGAGCTTATTAGAGTCCTTGTGGATCAGCTCTTCAAATCATAAACTTGCCCAGAAACTGAGCTAGAGTAGCTGCCCTCTACTTTGCATTTGAAAGATCCAAATACAGTTCGATTCGGTACTCCCTTTGTTTATGAAATGAATAGCAAAAAACACAAACAATCAACAAGATACGATCCCCAGCGGAGTCGCCAATTTTTTTTTGGGAAAAGTATCCAATACGGAATGACCCTATCCCACTCTAAGGGTGATAGTACCTCAGCAACAACCGGATGTAAAGCTATTCAAGATTACTTCTTTATGAGATGTAAGAGAGAGGAGAAAGAGATCCACTAACCGTTATCTTCCGCTTAATGATTGATCCAATCTTCCCTCTTTGCTGCTTGCTCCTAGCTCCTTGCTCTTTCACTGGCCCAGCTACACAAAGATCCTGCAAAAGCATAAGAAAAGGAAACTACAAGAAGCATACATCCATAATTGATTCAAGGATTAGAATAAATCAAATATACAAGTATCAATACGCCACAGAGACACATGCATATAGAAGAACCTCAAATACTTTATTAATGGAAGAAGTAAAGTTCTGAGAGTGTTACAACCATAATAGGCCCAATCCAGCAACACCTCCCAGCAGAAAGAAATCTCCTCTTCACCTCCTTCAAGCAAATCACCCAATAGTTCTATGCACAAACCAACAACACTTCCTTACATTCACAAGATTCCACCCCCCCTTAGACCTCATGAGAGAGCTCTATATATAGGAGTTTTGGAGAAAGGATGAGTCAGCTTGAGCTTAGCATAAAGCTGACTAGTGTCCTCTCCCACTTCAGTTATACTTCAGTTCTTGAGTCCACTTGGAGTTTCTTGCTTCCACTTGGAGATCTAGATCCTCTTACTCATCACAAGGCGAATTCCCTGATCCAAGTGTCATTTTGGAAGCTTCCTGGGCATTTGACACCTTGCAGAATGACTGTGCCACTTGGCCAATCTCGCCCAGCGCAGGTAGCCTTCATTGCTTTTGACATTCAGCGCAGGTACAGAGTGGAGCAGTTGACATTCAGCGCAGATGCTCAGTGGAGCAGTTGACATGATCCAGAATTAGCTTGTTTTTGAGTGTTTTCAGGTGGAGAACTGATATTTAGTGCTGTGGTTTGCTGACCTTGTTCCTCTAGGGGTAGGAACAACATGTTTAGGGACTTTGGATCCCTCAGATTATTGACATTTCATGCTTCATGCTGTAAGGCACAAAAATGTCTATAACAATTTTGTCCTCCCATGTGGAATCTTCAGCAGGTAAGTTCTTCCACTTGATGAGATACTCTGAAATTGATCGATTTCATAGCTATTACTTCTTGTTTTTGTGACTGCTCCAGGTTCCAATATGTTTTTTCTTCCTCGTCAAGTTTTGGCAATCTTGTTTGAATTGGGATCTTCTGTAACTTTTGAATGAGTTGCCACACTTCTTCATCATTCTTCCATTCATCCCTTTCTTTTCTTATCTAATCTGGTTGGATAATATAAATAGCACAAAATAATGCTTCCACATACTCATCCTTTCTTGAGAGTGCATCTGCAACAACATTTTTCTTCCCTTTTTTTTAGATGATTTCAAAGTCATGACCCAACATATTTTTGACCCATTTTTTTTGTTCTTCTAAAGATAATCTTTGTTCTAAAAAACATTTAAGACTATCATGATCCGTTTTTACCTTGACATGTCTTCCCATTAGGTAAGGTCACAATTTCTTAAGTGCATGTAGTATTGCCATGATTTCCTTCTCATAAATAGCTTGTTTGAGATGTAGCCGTAAACATACCCAATCGCCTACATCAAAACTTCATTCACTACAACGTTGATCTTCCTGTTGTTTCATTCGAGTCTACACCAAAGTGGCATTATACTTTAAAAGTTGGAGAACTTGTTGTTGATGCTCGATGTGATATTTCACTGCTTGAACCTTTTTCTTCTTGATATGTCCTTCTATCTTGAGAGTTTGAGGAATGGTAATTTCTACCAATGCATTACAAGATATGGTCTGATTCATTTCTTGATGCTCAATGTGATCTTTCACTTCTTGAACATTTTTCTTCTTGATATGTCCTTCAATCTTGAGAGTTTGAGGAATGGTAATTCTTTCCAATGCTTTACAAGATATGGTCAGATTCATTTCTTCTTTCTCTGGGGTTGGTTTATGGTGTATCTCCTCTTCTTTTGACATTTCTTGATCCTTTTCTTCCTCCTCTTCACAATCAATGTAAAATAATTTCTCCTCAGCACACTTATGATCTTTAATGTATTTGTTATCACAATTGTAACAAAGCCCTTTTTCTATTTTTTCTTCCAATTGTTGTAGTGTCAACCTTGTAGGTTTTGGAAGGCTAGGAGAAACATCACTTCCATCTTTATAGTTGTGACGGGTAGAATTCCTTGTTGCCATTATTTTGTTTTCCACTTTTCTTGCCAACTTGAATGCATTCTCCAATGAATCAGGCTCAAAAAGATGAACTTCATGTTAAATGTTATCCTTTAAATTCCCTATGGAGACATCAATCCTCTACTTCTATAGAATATCATTTTCCCTTATATTCAATTTTTGAAAGTCCTCAATGTGCTCCACCATTGAACACTTTTGTTTGAGATTTATCAATTGGCTAAAGAAGGTGTTGCTCTGTGTATCCTCATAATGTGCAATCATTTCCTCTATGAAAATTGACCATGTAACAAATGGTTTACGCAAACAAATCCCTTTATACCATAACAATTGATCCATTTCTAAATATGAATATGCAATACGTACCTTTTGTAAAAATTGCACCTCATTTAGATCAAAATATTGCTCCATATGTATTATCCAATTTACTGGATCCTTGCCATCAAACTTCCTCATATCTCCTTTTCTTGATTTTAGGAGCTCGATCTTGAAATGAATATAACTCTATAATTTTGGATCTTTACATTTTGAAATTTTGGTTTTTGATATCCCTATGAGTCCTCTTTCTAACCCCAAAAATCTGATTGCAATTGGATTCCCGAAGAAATCGTTATGTCCAATATCCTGCAGTGACCTAATTATAGACCTGTTTTTAGTAGAGCCAACTTCTACGACATGCCACGTGTCATTGTTTCGACCTTAGGTTCTAAAAATGATACCCAACAAACTAAATTCAGTCTGATTTCTTTCACTTTTTATGAGATTTGAATCCGATGCTCAGAGCGAGGGTTACGACGATTTTCCCAAGGTCACCTATTTGGGATGTAATTTAGGAGCCTGGAGAAACCCTAAATGTCTTGGACAATATCTCCAAAAATGTAGTGAAAAAATATCTAAAATTTGGGCCCAAGCTTCACCAAGTTTTTGGCTCAAATGGATTTTAATTTTAGAATCCAAAACTGTGTAAAAAAAATTAGAGTGAAAATTCCACGATGACATGTTTGGGATGGAATTCTGGAGCTTGCAAAAACCCTAACTTCCTCAGATCATATTTCTGAAACTATAGCAAGACAAGATCTGAAACTTATACCCAAGGTTTAGAACAATTTCATCTCAAATGGTTTTTTTTTTTTTTTTTTATCTTATGAAACTTCGCAGAAAAAAATTTATAGTGAAAATTCTACAAAGGCCTGTTTGGAGCAGCGAAACCCTAGAATCCAAAGCTTTGATACCAAATGTTATGAAACCAACTCAGAAAAAGATAGAAAAGAGAGATCAACACCTTCAAAATAAGCCTCCTTGAGGGGGCAACCTCCTTTACATTACACAAATGAATAATTCTTGGATGATATAAATGACGAGACCTCCTTTCTATATATAAGAGCCTAAGGGGTCATAATCTAATCAGAGCCGAAAAAACAATACTAATGTAATGGCACAACAATAAAAATAGTGGGCTTTTATGGGGCACAACAATAACAATACAAGGACTACATGGGCACAACAATATAATAAGGGGTTTTCACTAATAACAATAAAGGTTACACTAGTATAATAGGGACCTAACAATTTCTGTTGCTGATTATTTGTTGGTAATTGTCTGATTTGATCCATTTTTTATTAGTTTTCTTGGGGTGTTCCATAGCTAGTATTCTTGAAGACATTTTAGGTGATTTGGTTGAGGCTTGGATTTTGTCTCTAGATCTCATTTTCAGATATGTTTGGCTTCTTTTAATGGTTGTTTAGACTTGTTTCATATTCCACTTTTAGATTATTTTTGCCTTTGTGTGGTTTTATCACTTTTTTTTAAGTGATCTCTTTCTTCTCTTGTTTATTTTTGTCACAATTGGTGGTGTTGTGATTGGTTGTGCAGTTGCCATCTAGAAAATTTCATGTGAGTGTGTTTCCATTGCTTTTTATCACTCTTAGTTGATCTTGTTTAGCCCTTCCTACCTCTAGGGTATGATTTTCACCTTTGTAGAACATTGGCCTTTGTTGAGCCATTGTGCTACAGCCCTAGCTTGTTGACATTGATTTCCTTTTGTACTTTTATCTTTCTTCTTTATCGCTTGAGTGTGTTTGATTCTTTGGTTTTGTTTTCCTAGCTTTGACACTTTTGAAAGCTTTGACACTTTTGAAGTGCTTGGCATTCTAGCTTGGGGACTTTTCTTTGGTCTCTTTTCAACTATTTTCTCTATTTGGTTTGATTTTTGGGTCAACATATTTATAACTTTGGGGTCTTTGCATTTAATAATTTAGTGAGAGGTGCATTATAATAGGCATTGATGTGTTGTAAAAAAACTCTTACCCACTTGTAGTTAGCATTCATCCGAGTGAAAAAGATAATTTGCATATAGTTGCATCAAGGTGACTAACAAGAGTCATTCACACCATCTAAGTTTCACACTACATCTCAACTATTTAAACAACAACCACTTAAAATTAGTGTGATAATAAAAGTAATTAGACTTGTCTTTTTCTTTTACTAGTAGAACAACAACACTAACTTAGGCTAGGGTCTTGGAGATAGGTGTGTGAGTTAACTTCTCCAAGACTAGAAAAAAAACTTAGCAGCTTGCGGTAGGGAGATAAATCCACTTGTAGTAGTGCCTTCTATTAATCCCTTCTAACAAGAGGCTTAAGCATGAGGTCACACTTGCGCTAGGTGAGGTGACATGACCCATTTCACTTAGTTTCAGGTGGCACGATATAGCAAAATTTGCATGCATACAAATGGTGTTATTAGAATTTTGGTGTAGCACTTGGGGGCCACTTGGAAGGAAACTCTAAAGGGGGTTTTTTGTTATCTCTTTAGCTAAAGTGTCTTGCACTTGCATGTAGATTTGGTCTACGACTATCCTCCTAGAACGTGTTATTGTTAGTGGTAACCATATTGTCCTATCTTTTAGGTAATACATAGGTGCAGGTTCGAGGTCATCTTCTCTTTACTTGGGACATATATTATTCATACTCTCTCAGTCCTCTCAGGAGGTGCTCCACGGCTAGTGAGGGCACTTGGATCAAGTTTGCAGCTAAAAGGCCTGAGAAGAAAGTTTCTAGTATAACTGTTCCATTGCCAACTTATTTGTATTTTGGTTTATGTGTGACTATACTTAGGACATTTCTAGTGTGTGATGTTTGGTCCGAGTCTATATTTTTTTCCTTAGGGTGTTTGCGCTAACATAATTATGTTAGTTTATAATTTTTCACCATGGTTGAATTTATTTGCCGTTAGTAATGTCGTCTTCACGTTTTTCCTCCTAAACGAGGTGGACTTGTCACTCATGCACATAGAGTGATTTTTAGTGCTCAAGACTTAGATAAACACACAATTTTCCAATCCATACCTAGTCCTTCTGGTAGTGATCTGATTTCTATTAAAACTTTAACAGACAATTGTGCTACTCCTGCCAATCCACCTTTGACCGATCCACTAGGACCTGAGTTGGTGCAGTTGAACCCTGATGGTTCCACACTTGCTTATATCTTTGTACCATTTGTATTTGTCTATCGTATGGTAGATTCTGATACCTCTTTACCTTCTCCATCAGTAGTGTCAGCTGCCATATCATCATTATCGCCTCTCAATGGGTCTATATCTACTCCTTCGTCTACACCTCTCACATCTTCTTGGTGCATCCCACTAGTTTCATCTATAGCTCCTACAAATTTCCCGAATGTTTCCATACTTACTCCTTCTCTGTTGAGCATGTTTATTCCTCCTAGACGGCTGGTAGGGTTAGGAGAATTTTCACCAAACTTGGCTCAACCAACAATTCCTATTCCTCAATTAGGTGTGGTTACTTCTGGAAATGTATGAGGGGGATCATCACTTGTTCCTAGTCAACCTGGGGGAAAAAATTATTCTATCATGTCACAAGTCTGGTATAATTCACTATTTGGAGGGATGCCACCTACCAATACTTTTTCTTAAGGGGCTAATTTACCTAGAGGCAACCCTATTGCTAGTGTCATCACCCATATAGGTTATTCTCCTTATGTCGGTCCTACTGCACATGTTGTTTCTTCTTGTCCTCCTAGCTATAACCCTATGAGTATATTTTTTCTTGGGGGTCCTTTCCTCTATAGGGGAAAAATCCTTTCACTAATCATTCTAGCCCACAATATTCATATGCCTGGGTGAACCCATACCTTCACCAACAATCCATGCATCATAATCCCTATATGGGGGGACCGCAAGGTTGGTTATGGGCTCCTTTTGCCTATGATCTATTTAGCCAACTTCATAATATATTTTTATCTTTTCTTGATCTACTAGATTTGTCTACGTTGACTAACAATCCCATCAAACATGATCCCTAGTGCCCACTTATGCCTGCAAAACTCCCTTCTGATATACCAAAATTTGAAGGAAATCCTGGTGATAATTCGTCTACTCACATTACCACTTATCACCTATGCTGTTCATCCAATCCTTTAGTATACAATTCCATTAAACTTCGCTTGTTCCAATTGAATTTGACTAGGGATGGTGCCAATTGGTACATCGAATTGGACATCGCGTCCTATAGTGACTTTTCCTCTTTAGCCCAAACCGTTTTAATGCACTTTCAGTTGCCTACGAGGGATGGTATCGATTTTGATCTCTTGGCAAAATTTAAACAAGATGATGCCATGTTGATTTCTGATCATATTCACAAGTGGTGTTGTTGTAGTAGGTTGGTGAGAACCAAGCTTCTCGATGAGATTTTAAGCAAATGGTTCATTCGATATTTAAGAAATCAAATAGCCAAAGATGTGTCTATGTTTAGGGTTATCACAAAAGAGAAAGATAATTTAGCTGCCCAATAACAGGATTTGATTTATTCACAGCTTGGAATGCCTTATGAAGGAATTCCTAATTCCCCTAGGCCTTCCATTGATCCACTAAAACCTACTCCTGGTGCACATGTTGATGGTGTGATTGGGTCTGTTTTCGATTCTGTGACCCAACTTATTGCTCAACTTGGGCACTTGATCATTACATCAGAAGCCCCAACAAGTTTGTATGTCTCTACTAAAGCACCTTCTTCTAAGTAGTCCACCGATGTTCTCACGGTGAAGTCCACCCAACCTAAGAAGAACTAACAAAATAGTGGTAAAAATAATAAGAAGAATAAACAGAAAAATCAAACTAGTCAGGAAACTAAAACAAACCCTCAGAATTAGGGAGAGGGAACTAGTGAGCATCGTTGAAAGATTAAATTCCAAGGTGAACATCTTACTCATGAATTCCCTCGAATGGATGAATTTTATAGTCTCCTTGTACCACCCCAATCTACCCAAAAAACTATTATTTTAACTCATCCGTTTCTTGCACAATCACAACAACAAATGGTTTCCCAACATCCCCCACCTCCACAAAAGGGAAACAAGGGGTCATTTTCACATCATACCAACAGTTTGTCTGTCTTTATGTGCAAAGAAGACATGAATGTGACCACACGAGCTAAGTCATATGATGTTTTGAAGTCGAGTTCTTCTCTTAAGGACTCACTCACTCCACCTACTTCCACTGGACCTCTCACGTTAGATAACCCTTTACAACTTGTTTATTGCTAACCTAAGGGTATTGTTTGTAAGATAACATGCAATCCTTATGCCCGGGCCGCTCAACACTACAATTTTGTTGAATATCTTGCCCAGGCTCCTTGTGCCATGTCTTCCCTAGAGGTTTTGCAAATATTTCCTCAGCAGCGCAAGGCCTTGTTGTCTATAATTAGTGGAGTAGATCCATCTAACTCAAGCCTCATTGTGTTTAAAGTTGATAAGCCTTCTCTTCAAATTTCCTACTAGATCACTTTTCAGATTATCATGTGTGTCTTCCATAAGAATATTCATCACACTTTGGTGGATGAAGGTTGTTCCACTTGTGTCGTGTCAGCATCATTCTGGAAGGCTCTCAACTCTCTAGTGCTCGCTACGTCGAACACTACTCTTCAAGCCTTTGATGGACACAACTTTGTACCTAATGGGGTTCTTCCCAAGTTTTCCATTGAGATCAAAGGTAAAACCATTTATCTTAATGTTGAAGTCATCAACACCACCTTATATTATAACATGCTCCTTGGTTGTAGTTAGTTCTATTCCATGGCCGTCATTGTCTCGTCTACCTTCTGTTTGCTTTGCTTTCCTCATGATGGCATAATTTTCACTATCGATCAACATGACTATTGCGTGCCATCAGCCAAAATTTCCACTACAAGGAATTCAATACCACTCGTGGGAGATAACCTTGGTCAATTTCAAAGTGTTGGAGTGGGACTATTTAAAAGTTCAACTCTTATGGGATTCTTTCCTCAATTACTCCAGCCTAGCACTTCTTCCGCCTCTACAGCTACTTGAGTCCATATGATCTCTTCTCGCACCTATGGACCCCAACTTCTTGACAATCATTGGGTTGTGCCTTCCGAATTTGATCTTGATCAATATGGAAAGCATATGCCTTTAACTCCATCAGAGCTTTCTAATTGTTGTAGGGAAAAGTATCTGACTCGGATGACCCTATCCCACTCTAAGGGTGACAGTTCCTTAGCAACAACTGTAAAACAAACTACTTAAGGTTTACTTCTTTATGAAAGCAAAAGAGAATGGAGAAATGCACTAACCGTTGCCTTGCGCTTAATGTCGAATCCAAACTCTTCTCTTTGGCCGCTTGCTCCTAGCTCTTTGTTCTTCTGCTCGCCCAGCTACAATGAGATCCTGCAAAATAACAAAGAAGGAAACTACAAGAGGCATGCAATCATAACTGGTTCATGGATTAGTGTAAACCAAACATGCAATCATCACAATATATTATTGAAACAAGAGCACATAGAAGAACCTCAATAGCTTTTATTAATGAAGAAATAAAGGTTCTGAGAGTATTACAACCATTGAAGGCTCCAACCCAGCAACACCTCCCAGCAGAAAGAATTGCTCTTCTTCACCTCTCTCAAACAATCACCCAATAACTCAATAGTGAAACCAACAGCATATCATTACTTTGCACAAAATTCTAGCCTCCTGAGCTCATAGGAGAGAGCTCAATATATAGATGAATTGAGAAAGGATGAGTCAACTTGCAATTGATGTGTAGCTGCCTTGTGTCCTCTCTCTCTTCAGTTAATCTTTAGTTGATCTTTAGTTCTTGAGTCCACTTGGAGAACCTTGCTTCCACTTGGAGAAACAGAGCCTCTGACTCATCACAAGGCGAAATCCCTGATCCAAGTGTCATTTTTGGAAGATTCCAAAGCAATGACTCACTGTGCCACTTGTCCCTTCTCGCTCAGCGCAGGTGGCCTTTGTCCCACTTGCTTTGCAACGCAGGTACACCATGGAGCAACTGAGTTTCAGCGCAGAAACCTAGTGGAGCACCTGCTTTGATTTCAGGATTGCTTGTTTTTGAGTGTTTTCAGGTGGAGAACTGATCTGAGAGCTGTTGGTTTGCTGACCTTGTTCCTCTAGGGGTAGGAACATCATGTTTAGGGAACTTTGGATCCCTTGGATTATTGACAATTCATGCTTGTTGCTGTAAGGCACAAAATTGTCTATAACAGATGCCCCCTAAAGTATGAGGTCGTTCATCGGGTGAAATGCTTTATTGAGAGGATCCGAAGTTCATTCAATCTGCTGAGAAGTGTCCTGTAATAAGATACAATACAATACATTATTTTTTATACATTTTTCATGATATAGCTGAGGCGGGCATTCCCATGCTCAGCTTTATAAATACATTTTGGTACATAGAACAGACGATCGTCTGATTGTAGACTGATAATTCTCTGCTGAAATTATCATCCTTTGAGAAGGATGATCATCTGCTGTAATGATGTACATATCAAATGTCTTTATGTCCTGAATATATATCGCAGCCCGGATGGATGAAACTAGATCCGGGGTCTTCAATCTCTTCCGATCTTCACTCGATGTACAAGTCGATCCATGTGAGAATTTCTTGAAGTCGAACATGGAAAGACATCGCTTGATTACCGGTCAATGATGTAAACCGTTAACAAGTGCGAGAGGAGTCACCGATAAGGATGATGACCCTCAAGGTACGGCAGTACAATCCACATGGTGGGAATAAAGGACTTGGCGTCGACCACCATGCAAAATCTTCTGGTCGAAGGTCATTGATGTATACCTGTCGCCGGAAGTGAGAAACTTGACATTGAGGCATGCAAGCTTCAAAGTACTGAGGGGGGTGTTCCTAGATCAACTCCTTGGATAATGAGCTGATGTCGACAAGGAGCGATCCGTCAAAGGAGGGCCTTAATGAATCCCACATCAGTGACACGGAACGGAGCTAGTGATTGTGATGAGGTGAAAACAAACTGTGATGTATGATTCAGGGTGGCGGTCATGAAGTGGATGAAGGATAATGTATGGCAGTGGGTGGAACACGGTTGACTCTTTACAGAACCACATCTCTTGAACATATAACGACACTGATGTGATGGATTGGTAGCATTACCCCAATTGTGGATGGTGTGGCGAGGACCATGGTTATGAGACCGGTGAATGAAACAACCCAACCCGATGTGATACGGAGGACAAAGTGTCATGTTCAAGAGCGACTTGCTACCATTAATGCTGTGAGGTTCTCCCAATTTTTCCCCAGTCATTGCTGACCAGTACCTCTTTATTTTTGTCAAGCTTGAGGAGGATAACATATGCTTGTTCTATAACCTGCCCTTCGGGCAAGCCCATCGCTATGTTTTAACGAGCCTAGCGATAGGGAAACTCGTTCTCGTCTAAAGACAAGTTTGTCGCTATTTAATCATTTTAACGAGTCTAACGACAAAGAAAACTCGGTCCTTTTCATTTTTAGAGAGTCTGAAAAGGTACGAAAAGTTAACTCCAAAATTCCTTTTTCGTCTTCTAATCCCTTAAGTCCGAAAAAGTATAAAACAATACAGAAGGGATGAATTTTTGATTTCTTTAACGAGCCGAACAAAACAAGCGCTCGATCTTTTTGTGTAATAATCCCTCAGGTCCAAAAAGATTAAAATCTAGAGGAGGGATAGCTCTTCTTGTCCTTTAACGAGCTGGAAGGCCAAAACTCGGCAAACTTTTCATATTTTACGAGTCAGTGAAAAGAGCTCAAAGAAGACTCGTCTTTTGAGGAACGAGTGATGAACAGGGATAGCAGTAGATTCCAGGTACAGGTTGGAATTCTCCAATCACGGCAGTGTCACAAGGATGGCTAAGTGGAGTCACTCTTCGCAGCTGTTCCTCAAAATGGGTAAACAAACATATGGAGGTGAACGATTGGCCAAATGAACGGATGGAGGTGATGGCATATAAACACGACCAAGGGCTTTTAATATGGCTTTCAAAGGTTACATTTCTCGAGGTTGCTTACCGGTTCATTTTTTCTGGATGAGCTTGAACTGTAGGGAAAGATTGCTCACAACTTGTGTTTATTTTTTAACGAGCATGAACTCTGTACAAAACTGCTCGATTCTTGCGTTTATTTTTTAACGAGCATGAACATTGCTAAAACTGCTCGATTATATGGTTTACTTTTGATTTTTTACCATAATTAGCTTCTCTTTTCCATTGATAGCACTTGCATTTTCAATTTGCTGCAACAAACTAGTTAGAAATGGGTAATATTTACTTGAAAATGAGATTAACACATCAATATTTACCTTGAATTACGTAAGAAAGCAAATAAAAAGGGTTTTACCTCTCATTTTACCATTTCATTTGCATTTTGCTTGTTGGAGCTTTGGAGGAGCCTCTTTCCCCTCGATTTTCATCAGCTGATTCCGGGAGATTCTGCGGACGATTTTCGGCGCCGTTTGGACCAGGTAGGAGCTAAACCTTAGCTCTTCATTTTCATGGTTTCATTTTCCTGTTTTATGCTTGTTTTGCTGCTCTATTGAGCCTCTGGGGTTTTGCCAGGGCGCCCTCTGATCAACGCAGGTTCCCCATTCGAAAACTGCGTTGGGATCCAAGCTGCTTGAAGGCAGCTTGTCCCCCAACGCAGGTAGTACACTGGGCACCTGCTTTGGGGCACAAAAGCAACAATTTTTCACAGATTTTGATGAAATTTTCGCCAGTTTTTCATCAATTTCAGGAGCTGACTCATCCTCTTGTTTGTTTTGCAGGGATTCTTGAACAAGATGGCCCTAACATGGCGAGAACGAGAACATGAAGAAGAAGATATGATTGCCCTTCATGATCCTGTTACGGTGGGCGCATTGCGAGACTGTGGTTTACTGAAGTTTTTCCGTATCTCTAGCATGAGAGCACAGATTTCACTACTGCAGTATTTGCTTGATGCTTGGGATCCTGTTAACCAAGTATTCCAGATCAGGAACAAACCTATTCCATTGACTGTGACAGATATTTACTTCTTGACTGGCCTGTCAAGGCGGGGTGCCCCCATTTCTTTATCAGGTACAGTTCGGGGGAATGATTCCGTGAGAGATTATGTTCGCCAGTATTGCAGGGAGGGGTCCCAGCCGAGCAGAGACGGCAAGGTGGTTATCCGTGATGTTACTAGCAGGCCTCTCAGGTCCATTCTGTATACTCTTGGTAGGATGGCTGGTAGCGCATCTTTACATGTTGCCAACAGGTCTCACATGCAGCACGCCTTGGAATGTCTCCAACCGAAAATCTTCAACTGGAGTGATGCAGTGCTTAGTCAGATGAAAAATCAATTGAACAAGGTGAAGGACGGGAAGCTGAAGAACTTTGGTTTTGGTTCGATTCTGACTGCCTTCGCCTTGGAGAAGATCCCTCTGATGCAACCTCAGTACATTGATCTCGGAGTGCCTTCTCCTACCGAGCCACGTATGCAGCGATGGGTCGATCACATGTCCAGGCATGCCGGTCAATCCCAGATTTCTTTCAATGCTGCTTTCTTTAGGTGGTTCGATCGCCAGGAGATGGCTTTTTCCGAGTACCCATATGTTGGTATAGATTTCCGGGGCGATCCGGATATGGTACTGCCAGACGGTGCTCAGTGGGATGCTACTGGTAAGAACTTCAACCATACCACCGTTCATTGTTTTCATTCATAATGTTCTTGTGCTTTATTCTTTCAAGACTTTAATTGAACTCATGTGCGCTTGCAGATGTCGGTCCTGTTCGTCCGGCATTTCGTCCGAGACCACCTGTTACTGTTCCGGCAGAGGAACCTGCTCGGAGAGTTATTATCCGTGATCTTAGCGACACAGAGACCCTTACAGCTGTGCAGGGGCAGGTCGAGAACCTTACCCGTGGTCTTCCGGATGTACAGATTGACGAGTTACCTTTACCGATGCAGCAGCATACTATCGGTGTACCTAGACGATGGACCCGTCTTCTGCGCATGATCGCACATACTGTGGCTTACTATCAGGAGCATCACTAGGCTAGGGTGCCCCCTAGCATTTTGAGTTTTTAGGTCATATGACCAATTTTGTCTTGGTTACAGAACATCATGTATGAACTTTATGAACAGCTTATATATATATTTTGATTTTCGAGTCTTATTCTGGTTGCTTTGGATGATTCATATGTACACTTTTTATGATGTGTCCTTTATAAATGTTGCAAATGTCTGTCTAACACATAGTTTTCCAATGAGTCAGTTAATGTGTTTAGATTTCTTGAAATATGTTGATATTGAATTGAATCAAATCGTCTTTCCAAGATCTTTACTCTTAGGAACATGCGATAAATAGCTGGATTACGAACAGAATATATACCATGGAGTTGTAGTACTACGAGCTGTGAGTCTAGCCTGACAATTAGTCGGCGTATGCCTCGTGTGATGGCATCAGAGAGTAGTTCTATCAACGCGCTATATTCAGCGATGTTATTCGTTGATTGCCCAATACATACACCTCTGAAACTCACTAACTCGCCATTTGGATTAAAAATGGCCCATGCTGTGGAGGATAGGTTCCGCGAACTACGACTTGCTCCGTCGGCATATCCAACACATGTCTCCATAAGGTTTGACATCTGCAACGAATGAAAAAGGGAATCACTCAACCAGAACGAGAACTTTGGCGAAAACAAAATACAACAAAAGCACGCAGGTTACTATTTAAGCATAGTAACGCTTGAGGTACAGCCCGTTCCGGGGCTGTGCCAGTGGAATTCCGTCGTAATCTATTAACTCGTAGGCTCCTTTTGCTAATACTCTTTTAACAATATAGGGGCCCATCCATAAGGAATTGAATTTACCTGCTCCTAATTTATCGGATTCTTGGTCATAAAGCAAGACCAAATCACCTTCTGAGAAGACACGGGGTTTGACATTTTTGTCGAACTGAGCCTTGACTCGTTTCTTATGGGCTTCGTTAGCCAAAGCGGCATCACGACGGGTTTCATCCAATTGGATTAATTCCATGAAACGAGCCTCTTCTTCCGAAGTTCCGGGGAGGAGATCAATTGCGAGTTTAAGCGACGAAATTTCACACTGGATCGGTAAGACTGCTTCTAGACCGTACACCAATTGAAAAGGTGTGAAACCGGTCGCGTTTCTTACCGAGGTTCGGTAGGCCCACAAGGCTGCATACAGGATTAGGTGCCATCTTCTTTTATGAACTCCGATCATCCTCTGCAACATACGCTTCAGGACCTTGTTGATTGCTTCAACTTGTCCGTTGGCTTGTGGATAATACGGAGTAGAGCTGTCGTGAGATAGCCCTAGTTTGGCAGCTAATTCGACCATCATGTGATTGCGGAAGTGCGATCCATGATCTGTAACTATAGCCTGGGGTACACCGAACCTGGCGACTACATGATTGAAAAAGAATAGGGCAGCTGTTTCACCAGTATTGTCCAATGTAGGCATCGCCTCGGCCCATTTGGTAAAATAGTCAACTGCGACTATAATATACCCATGCCCCCCGGTCGAGGTGGGGTCACATTGCATGAAATCGATGCCCCATTTGGCGAAAGGCCCAACCGCAACTATTGGTTGCAGCGGTGCGGGTGGTCTTCTGGTTTTGCTATCAAAGATTTGGCAGGAATGACAACTTCGGACTGCGATTATGCAATCTTTGAACATTGTTGGCCAAAAATATCCTGCTCTTAATATCTTTTGGGCTGTAGCGAAACCTGATTGATGCCCCCCACACGCGCCTGAATGACACTCATTCAGGGCTTTTTCGGCTTCTTCATGGGTGAGACACCTCCTCAGAACGGTATCGATACCACGACGGTAAAGAGTATCACCGACGATCATGTAGTCTTTTGCTTGGTATCGTATACGTTTCTGTTCGGAGTGAGAGGTGTCAGGCCGAAACTTTTGGGTTTGGAGATAGATAATTATATCTCCATACCATTCATCGCTTGCAGATATCAGAAATAAAGTCTCGTCCACTATTGACTCCTTGGAAGTTTCGTCGTTGGACGATGATGGGAGATCGCATAATAATTCTGCGAATACTAGAGCTTTCTTTGACTTGGATTTCACAAATTCCAGATCAAACTCTTGAAGGATCGCTATCCATTTGGAATATTTTCCCCCCAGCAACTGTCGCGACAGTATATAAGTCATGGGGTTGCAATCTGACAGAATGGTAGTTTTCCTAAAGAGGATATAATGTCGAAATCTCTGTACCGCTTGAACAGCAGCGAGCGCTAGCTTTTCAACGTAAGAATATTTAATTTCTGTATCATTTAAGTTTTTACTTAAATAATATACAGGATGTTCAACTCCATCGACTTCTTGCACTAAAACCATCGCAATGGTCGTATCTGCCGCAGCTAGATACAGGTTAAAATCCCTAAGATAATCTGGGGCGTACATTAATGATGCTTTTACTAGGGACTCTTTCAAAGCGTCAAAGGAAGCTTGCGCAACCTGGTCCCAATCGAAGGGTACATCTTTTTTCAAAAGACGTGTATAACCTTTAGCAAGTTCTGCGTAATTTGGAATGAACCTCCTCAGAAAGTTTGCTTTCCCTTGGAGTTTCTGAATCTGAAGCAAATTCGAAGGTGGAGGCAAATTAATGATTGCCTGAACCTTACAGGGGTCGAGACGAATCCCATCTTTAGAGACTACAAAGCCAAGTAAACGACCAGAACCGACGCAAAATACACATTTGTGAGGGTTGAGTCTTATCTTGTAGTGTCGGCAACGTAGAAATATCGCTCTTAAATGCTGCGGATGATCAGTCCGCTTTCGCGAATGAGCCGGAAGATCGTCGAGATATGGTTGCACAATGCTCTTGATGTCATGGAAGGCGTAATTCATAGCCCTCTGAAAAGTTGCCCCTGCGTTCTTCAAGCCAAAGGGTAATTTTCGATAAGCGAACGTGCCCCACGGACATATAAATGCAGTCTTCGACTGGTCCTGTGGGCGGATATTTATTTGATTATACCCGGAAAATCCATCCATAAAGGAAAAGATTTCACATCCGGCGCATTCATCAATTATCTGGTCGATGAAGGGTGTAGGTAGTTGTCCTTCGGACAAGCTTGGTTTACATCCCTATAATCGACGCACACTCTTATCGTCCCTTGTTTTTTCATAACAGGGACAATATTCGATACCCAATCGGTTAGAGGAACCGGGTAGATGAATCCAGCATGGAGAAGTTTCTCAACTTCTGCTTTAATGGCAGCGGCTTTCTTAGGGTGCACCTGTCGAAGCCGTTGTCTTACTGGTTTGACATCAGGATACATTTTAATTTCATGTTCAACGATACTCGAGTCGATGCCTGGCATTTCATCATACGACCAAGCAAAGACATCTCTAAATTCGCGAAAGAGAGCGTTATATATTTTCAGTTCTGAAGGGGAACAACCTTTGCCAACATGAATATTCTCTACAATATCAGGTTTTGTCGAGATATTTATGGCTATAGTCTCTTCGATATTTGATAAGTTTCGCTCGGAATCCACCGTGTTTACAGTATTTGTTAGGAATTCAAAGACTGAAGGGTGGTAAAGATCTTTCTGAGTATCTTCTTCGTATTCTGGAAGAAGGGAACGATGGTGGTGATCATTCCATGGTGCCCCCTCAATCATCATTGATTGTAAGATTCCTTCGTCAGTCCCATGTATTTTCGACCAAGGATCTAATGGGGTACGATATTCTCTAGATCTATCTACCCAAACGCTCGACGAGCGTTGATTTGGGTTTGCCTCCCATGCATGAAACATTGATTGCTACAATATTTCAATGGGGCTTGGTGGCAAAACCATTGCATGATCCATAGCGACTCTGCCTTCTGTGACTTTCAAGGTGGATACCATATTGCATGTTGCTACAAATGGTACATTTCCTATACAAATAGGAGGTGGTAGCGCGAAAGTTCCCATCATAGTGGGGTCTTTCAACAGACCTACTCCAATGTCTTGAATCGACCGGTCGCTGCCATGGATCATGGGAACGCTTCCTGTAACTTGTGAACCATTAGGGAGGAAGTTTTGTTGATCGACGACCGTAATCCCTCCTTCAAAGGGGAATGCGATCTTCCTAAAATAAGTCGACACAACAGCTTGCATGGCATAAATCCATGGCCTTCCTAGTAGGATGTTATAGTCAAGATTGCCATCGATGACTTCAACATCTATTTCTACTGTTTTGCCCCCTAGTTCAATCTTCAGGTTACTAAGGATACCGTAAGGGGTATATATCCTTCCGTCGAATGCTTTTAATGTTGTCGATGATCGCGACAAGGTTGGAGATCCTAAAGTTTTCCAGCAACTCATCGACATAATACACGTCGATGCTCCCTCATCAATAATCGTTCTATGAACTGTTTTGTTGAGGGCTTTCACTTGGACGAGGAAAGCTAATTGAGCCGGCAACTGAGGATCATACCCTTTGTGATCAAAGGATACCAGATTGGAATCTTTAGGATCCACCCCACCAATTGCTGATAACAATGCCTGCCTTTGGGATGGGCAATGTTGTAATACCTCAAGAGTCGACATAGCAGATGGCAATTGCGCTAAATCTTCTACTATGTTGTAATACTGTGCCGCTCGGGCACGAGGATTAAATGTCGACTTGTGTATTACTCCCTTTGGCGGTTTTATTGTTAATTCATGTGTGATGGGGGGCACAACTTCTGCCGAAGTTGTTGTCGAACTGCTAGGTTGATCTGTCCCTTTATCGTTCGACACCTGTGGATTCCCATAATCTTTGCTCCTTGTCGAAATCAAAGCATCATTTTGCTGTTTCGAAATCGACAACATAAGTACTTGGGACGGGGAAGCGTTTCCACTATCAACCAGATTTTGACTTGGGTTAGGAAATTGATCACTTGACACAGTTGAGGTATGAGGACTTTTAAAGAACCTCTTTAGCTCAGCTTTGAATGGGCAATCCTTAGTGTTGTGATCTTTGTCATCGCATATTTGACACGGAAACTGTTTCCTATTCCCAGGAGGGTTTGAAGAATTTTTCTTAGGGGATGACCCACCTTGTTTATTCTTCCTCCCTTTGTTTTGATTCTTCTTGCTTCCTGGTTGATCGGTTTCTTTGCCCTTATCTGTCGATACGGCATTTACTTCCGAAGCAAGAACTTCTTCATGCGCATTTTGATTCGAATCCTTACGGGCCTTCTTTTGATTGGTCCTTTTCGGATTCGTGTTTGCCGTGCCAATCACGCCATCACCGGCATGAGAGTCACTGTTTGATTTAGGAGGAGGAGGGATTGAAAATTCTGGTCTAGGGGCGTCTGGTATTTTGTCATAGAGTGTGCCGGACTGAGTATATACTAAATCCAAGTATTGTGCACGAGCGATAACTTGCTCTTCTGTTACGACTCCTCCCTTTGCTACATCTTCCGTTATAGCCGGAAGTAATGACTTTATAAACCACTCAGCTAAAAGCTGATCAGGAACGTATGTTTTAACCATTCTTCGTCGACGTCGCCACTCATGTATATGATCTGATATATGAGTTGCGGTTGTCTGTTTGAAGTTAGTCAATATCTCTGTTCCCGTTTCATACCTTATTGGTAATTGAAAGTGGGTCAAGAATGTCGTGGCAAGGGAGCCAAAATTGTCGAACGAAGCTCTAGGCAATTCTATATACCATTTTGCCACTGGACCTGTCAATGTCCTCTGAAAGAGGCGAAGCCTTATCGAATCGTCATTCAAAGTGTTCGACGAACACCATAGATGAAATGTCATCACATGATTCGACGGGTCTTTGCCTGGATTTCCATTGAATTTAGGAATATCGGATGGAAGTTTGTGTGGAATCACTGGCCACCAAGGGGCGTAAGCAATTGGATCGTTGGTTAACCGATGTAAATCAGGCAACTCTAAAGTCGCCACGAATGGTAACTACTGGTTCAAGTTAGGTGAAGCGTAACCAGGATACGATGGAATCGCCTGAACAGTCGGTCTTTGCATACCAGCATAATGGAGTTGATGTTGGTATGATGAATACGGTTGATGGACTTGACCACTATAAAGTGGTTGATTTTGACCATTTTGAATATATGGTTGTCCAGTATTCGCAAATATTTGCTGTTCAGAACCTTGGTACACTTGTTGGAATTGCGGCTGTTGGTATTGCACTATCCACGGTTGCGACACCATGGGTTGTTGCGCTACACTAACCATTGGACCAAGATGTGGGGTAGCTGTACCCAACTGTACTTGTGTTGCCCCACCAGTAGGCGATTGTGGTTGGGTCGCCGGGTCAAGGGGCTGTTGCATGAGAACCTGAGAAATCTGAGGTTGACATACAACAGGCATTGTTTGAACTTGCGACACGGTCACAATAGCCGGTGTAGTTGGGATGTTCGTCACAGGTACACACTGTTGCATAGAATATACAACTCTCGGTGGCTGGGATATCATAGGTACCCAACTACTCGTTGCAATTCCGCCATAACTTGAATAAGGTTGAGAACTCCCGTATGGGTACCCTCCCGGAGGGGGTAATGAAAGGGCATACTGCCCCCCATACGGTAGCAATCCAGAACTCAAGGTAATTGATTGTCCTGGAGGACTGGATGGCCTAATTAGATTCCCAAAAGGGTCAATTTGATGAGTCTCACCATGAGAGTTACCAGACATTACTCCGGAACAAACAGGAACAGACCATACTGTCGAGATAGTCTCTTGGTGGACTCCTTCTAGCGACTGAGAGCTAGTTGGGACAGATGGTATGCCGGCGAACATTGTTGGATTTGCAGCAGGTAATTCTGCCGTCGCCCTGTCATTTGACACAGTCCTAGATGTCGACGGTTGTTCAGTCATTTTTAGTCTATCCAATTGATCACCTAGTGATTCTACAGGAACTTCCACTGGTGATGGACAAACTTCTGTTGTAGCAGGAAATAGAGTGACCCCTACTCCAAATTGAATTGGAGTGGATACTTGCGGTTCTTCTATAATTTCCTCTATCGCAATCAGACCAGGTGGAAGAGGAAGACCGTCAGGTCCGTAAAAGATTTCCGGTGCCGAAGAAGGGGTTGTATCGTCCGCGACGGATGTTTGAGGAACAAAACTCTCTGGACCGGTTACAGATGGAACTGGTTCAGTCATACAAGTATTTGCCCCCAGACTAGGATCAGTATTACTGTCCCTCCGTGGCGATTGAACTTCTTCTATGGAGGCAGGGTTTCCGGAAACGTTTGGAGTGACCAGAATCTCAGATGTTGTTGGAACACTTGTTCTAACTTTTAAAGGAGATTTTGAACTGGTTCGACGAGCTCGCTTTGTCCGGATTGTTTTCGATTCCGGAGACAAAGACGGTTGACTCGCAAGCCTCCGAGAACGACGGATATTCAATTGACTTTCTTCCACGATTGCGGATTACTCGATCAACTAAAATATAAAGGGGAAAATTTGTGTTTCCGATTTGAATGAATTTTATTAGACGCTTTTAAACATAACTTTGCTTTTTCATGTTTTAAGAGTCGAGAAAAAGCTAAAGATGACTCTAGTCTCCTTCGATGTATTAACGAGCCCGAAGTGACAAATGCTCGGTTGGACCTTTTCAGTTATAGAGTTTGAAAAAGGCCAAAAGAAACTGCTCTGGAGATCTAGGCAGAGGGTGTGCCAAACTTTTCGCGAAACCACAGAATACGTTTTACGGTACGGGTGGTCGATCTTCGTGAATGCTGTGTTCACTGCATCGCGATCAGTAGGGCGGCCGACACGGCTTCCTATGGATAAAGGATAATTGCCTATAGGGGTCTCCCAATATATACGCGACGGTACGTGGGAGCACAAGTCCGTATTAGTGCCACCGACTCTCAGGAGGAATCACCCACCTTCGTAGAGATCGACAGTCACTATGTTTAACGACGCCGGAACACGTCTCTACCTAGACCTCTAGATGTTTGCGTTATGTTTCAAATGCGTTGTTAGGTTCATTCAGTATATTTTAAGTTGATCTTTTTAAATTTTGCCTTTCAAGGTTCACCACGAGATGTATATAACAAATTCCTAAATGCAGCCTAAGATGAGAAGCAAGCTTTTTCAAATCTTTTTGACTGATGAAAATCTTAACTACTGAGGGAGAAGAAAGGCAAATTCTTTTCACACAGTTCATACAGCACAAACTAATGCACTTTCTCCTAAATCATCATGCAAACTTTTTCAAATGCAAAATGCACAATGCATGTATTTTCTTTTCCTTTTCTTAATGTGGATGGATTACAAAAAGAAAGTGGTCATATAACTTTGATTTCGATTTAAAGCGACAGTAAACAAGTTTGTCCAAAATCAAAAGACACCTTAAGATTCACTTGCTTAATCACTGGAAATACATGAAATCAAACCATACTAACGAAAGTAAAATGACTAATCAGCTATGGACAGCAAACAAGCTAACTCTTTAGACCAGCAAAATGCCTAACACAGGTTCAGATCTAAGAAGCCAAAAGCATGACTAGTTTACTTTTCGTTATGGGAAATTGTAAATGAGTAAGAAATACAAAGAACAAGTACAATTTCGTTATATAACAGAGGCAGAATGATGGCAAGTAATATTGGTTTCAAAACAGGCACAAGACTGACACCTAGCAGCAAAACTAAGTGAAAACAGGCAAGAGAAAGGAGGAAACCCCAAATGCACTAGGCAAATTTGGGCCAACGCAGGCTCTGCACAGCCAAACTGGCTCTCAGCGCAGGTAGCCCCTTCGGGACCTGCGTTGCAAAGCAGGTAGCCTGTGTACTACCTGCTTTGGAAAACGAGAATTGCGTTTTCACAGTTTCCGGGTCATAATTTTCTCAAAAATGCACGGTTTTTGCTCAAATCAGAAGCAATCAGTCAAGCACACTCAAAGGGATGATTAAGAAGGTGCAAAGCTATCACTAAGAGCTTACAAGGATCCTTGTAGATCAGCTCTTCAAATCATGAATTTGCTCAGAAAATGAGCAAGAGTAGCTGCCCTCTACTTCGCTTTTGATATAGTCAAAAGCTTTTCGATTTGGTACTCTTTTGTTCAGGAAATGAATAGCAAAATACTACAAACACAATCAAACGGATACGATCCCCAGCGGAGTCGCCAGTTTGTTGTAGGGAAAAGTATCCGACTCGGATGACCCTATCCCACTCTAAGGGTGACAGTTCCTTAGCAACAACTGTAAAACAAACTACTTAAGGTTTACTTCTTTATGAAAGCAAAAGAGAATGGAGAAATGCACTAACCGTTGCCTTGCGCTTAATGTCGAATCCAAACTCTTCTCTTTGGCCGCTTGCTCCTAGCTCTTTGTTCTTCTGCTCGCCCAGCTACAATGAGATCCTGCAAAATAACAAAGAAGGAAACTACAAGAGGCATGCAATCATAACTGGTTCATGGATTAGTGTAAACCAAACATGCAATCATCACAATATATTATTGAAACAAGAGCACATAGAAGAACCTCAATAGCTTTTATTAATGAAGAAATAAAGGTTCTGAGAGTATTACAACCATTGAAGGCTCCAACGCAGCAACACCTCCCAGCAGAAAGAATTGCTCTTCTTCACCTCTCTCAAACAATCACCCAATAACTCAATAGTGAAACCAACAGCATATCATTACTTTGCACAAAATTCCAGCCTCCTGAGCTCATAGGAGAGAGCTCAATATATAGATGAATTGAGAAAGGATGAGTCAGCTTGCAACTGATGTGTAGCTGCCTTGTGTCCTCTCTCTCTTCAGTTAATCTTTAGTTGATCTTCAGTTCTTGAGTCCACTTGGAGAACCTTGCTTCCACTTGGAGAAACAGAGCCTCTGACTCATCACAAGGCGAAATCCCTGATCCAAGTGTCATTTTTGGAAGATTCCAAAGCAATGACTCACTGTGCCACTTGTCCCTTCTCGCTCAGCGCAGGTGGCCTTTGTCCCACTTGCTTTGCAACGCAGGTACACCATGGAGCAACTGAGTTTCAGCGCAGAAACCTAGTGGAGCACCTGCTTTGATTTCAGGATTGCTTGTTTTTGAGTGTTTTCAGGTGGAGAACTGATCTGAGAGCTGTTGGTTTGCTGACCTTGTTCCTCTAGGGGTAGGAACATCATGTTTAGGGAACTTTGGATCCCTTGGATTATTGACAATTCATGCTTGTTGCTGTAAGGCACAAAATTGTCTATAACACTAATGAAGCTATCCCACTGGCCTCCACATATGATTAGTCTTGTGATGACATTTCAGTACCACCCAATGATTACCCTTTTCCTTCTTAGGCCATTGACCGTCCCCTCCCTTGTGACTTCCTTGACTTCTAGTTACCATCAGATGAAGTTATTAGAGAAGTCATGTCAGTTTTTGGCAATCCATGGGGAATGCTTCATCATCACTCTTCCTTTTTACCTCACATAGATATTTCAGACTCCTCTCATCAAATCCTAGTTTCCTCTAGAAATGCCAATGCTTCCCCACACTTCACATGGATTTTTTCTATTTCTTCTAAAGGGAACTTGGCTAATATATTTTCTCCAATTACTATTGATATTTTTCCATGAAACTAGGTGTCGTGGAAAATATCTTGATTGGGATTGATTGCACTCCTTCTAAGATTGAGTTTGCAAGGGAGTTGAATGGATGATGATAGGGCTTGTGAGAGAATGTTGATGTATGCATATTGTTGTTAGGTTTGACATAAGATGTATTATTGAGCAGAGATAATGAGGATGTTCTGTTGAGTGTGCTTGTGAGAAGAGGTTTTTCATTGCATAGAAGTTTTGGTGTTTTATATTATTCTTATTGAGTAGAGAGATATATGTGGGTCCAATATGAAAATCGATGAAACATGATCCACAAGGATTTGAAGGTTGGGTCCTTAAGTTGAAAGTAGTGGCTTGTTGTTATAGGAAGTAGTGGATTCCTCCACATGGTTGCCTGAGAAACAATTTGGGTGTCAGTTCCTCTAGTAGATGGGTTTCTGCATCTAGTTGCAAAAGTGGGTGCGTCTCATGAGGGCTCCACTCAATGAACCTCTGACATATCAAGTGCACTCGTGGCATAGTAAATGATACCCCTAGTTTGAATACATATTGGAAAATACCTCTAAAAATCACATTATTTAATATGCTACCAATACAAACCCAAAACACCTTCCCAATTAAAAAAACCCCTACTTTGACTACATATTGTAGGTATCCATTTTTTCATTAAATTTTTTTATAACCCTTAATAGTTTTCCATTAACTTTGAGCTCCATCTTTTATAACTGCCAATATAAAAACCCTTCACCCATTATTACATGCTCAACATATTGTGTCATTTTTTCCTCAATATATATCCCCCAATATGAATGCATGTGGTATGGTATTTCTCCCTCGGTGAACCCCTCGTGGTGCTTCCATCAAGTTGTGGCCTGGAGCGAGTAGGTGCTTGCATATTGCAAGTCGATGCTTGCACATTGGTGGCTGCCAGTGATTGATGTAAAATAGTTTTATATCAAAGAAGAAGAAGAAGAAGAAGACAAGCGTAAGTGGTTTTTCTCTTCGAAGGGTTTCCACATAATATTTGGTGTCCATATGTGTTTTTTGATGTTAACTATGTTTTATGTGCTGCTTATGTATATGATTTTCTCTTCGTTTACTTGTGCATGTGCCATTTGCTTCTTATGTATCATGTTTAGATCCATTGCACATATGTTATGACTTCATCACTGTACAATTAGACATAATATTCATATGTGTGTTATTTCCTATCTAATGTTTCAAATAATTATAGAATAGAAGCAAAGTAAGAAATTAGAGTATACAAAAGTATGCATTGTTTGTGTGTTAGAAAAACCCTTACATATGTGTATTTCCTTTAGTAAAGTCATGTATATATTCCTGAGCACACTAAAAAGTAAAAAGTCTAAATTGGTGATCCATTTTACACTATATTGATTCACCTCCCCTCCCCCCTTCTTTGTATATTCAAGCTCCCAACAACTATGAAGAAGTGAAAGAGGGCTCACTCTTATTTTGTGAAGAGATATGAAGGGGGCACCTAGACTTTGTAGGATTCCTGACAGCCAATGAGGATTTTCACACATGGTTAATCCTTGAAGAGTGGTTAATAGCCCATGATGGTTGAGAGTATTCTCAAATTTCCCATGTGATATCATGGTTTAGCTAGGGAGTGGCCAATTATAGAAAGACAAGGTGAAACTAAGCCTATGATTAAGTGGAAAATTTCTCACCCTCAATTAGTTTTTTTATCATATTTTATTCAGATAATTATTTCTAATTTTACACTAAAAAGCACACGCAATGAAGTTTGATTTATGGAATTATGCATGCATTAATTAAGATATGTCATCGACATTGAAATTTCATGAAAGAATAATTATGCATGTGAAAGTTTTTAATATTTTTTGGATTGGATTTCTTAATGGAGGAACACTATTCTCGTAAATCATATTACAACACTTACATGATGTGAACCCTTAATGGTGTAGATTTGGGGGTTGTATCGGTGATATGCTTTAGTTTATAAGCCATAGCTTACAATGAATTTTGTAGGACTGAATAAAATTATGGATATTGTAATCATCATAACCTTATATGTTATGCTTTTGGATTCATGAGTGTTAAGTGGTAAGATACATCCAAGATTTATTTTGGTCTCTAAGTTCCAATAAAACTTCTATTAGGGTACTTGTTATGCGAATATCACTTTGTAGACTAAATTTAGATATTGGGGAGGGCCTTTATGATTAAATGGAATGGAAAATTTACTTTTCATGATAAAACTTATGTTAACCACTGTTCTACCTTATGAGCCTGACTTATGAGTATTAAGTATCTATCAAACTATTTCCAAGAATTTTATGTTTATGACTCTAGTGACTATTGCATAGGAAATTTAGGATGTTGGTTATGCATGCCTGTGAACCCTTGAGACATTTAATTTTACACTACAATAGTACTTAATCCTATTGTATATCCATGTATATTAGGTTATGTGTTTGTTTTGAATGGTATATTTACCTATTTAGATGTATTTGTTTATACTTATCCCTGAGAAAAAGTGTTGAATCCTATGGTATAAAATGACTTACATTACTTGTGTAAACCCTAGAAGTTTTAGGTGGAAAGGGTCTTGAGAAACCCAATAAGGGTTGATTTCTCAAAATTGGACATTATGAGTTTTAAAGACATGAATCTCTTGAATTGGAAGGCCAACTTGCATATCATAAGCTAAGGTGAATTTTGTTAATAAAAAATATGGAGCTAATAATGTTCCTAGGGTCCTGGAACCCCTTTATTTTCAAGCCTAACTATGAGGATTATATAGGACTAAACTTAGGGTTTGTATGAAATTAGTATATTACTTCAAAGATTGACCAAGTTTTAATTTAAATTCCCAGGGTTCCTTCCCTATCTTGTAGAAGTCTAGGGGGATCCCTAGGGAAGTTCTTTCTCTTTAGATAAAACACTTAGTAAAACTCAAGAAAATTTTGGATTTCTTTTCTTTAAGGAAAGTTAGGTAGATTTATTTCATGTGAAACAATGCATATCACATGAAGATTCCCTAGAAATACTAAGAAAAGGACCTATAACTCTTGGAGGTGGATTCTTTATCGTAAAAAAGAAAAATTTCCTAGGGTGTGATGTATCGCACCAAAATATTTTTGATGTGATATGTTGTACCCAAACTTTGTTTTTGGTGTGACTTTTAGTAGGGGCCAAGTTTTTTGGAGATGTGATAAGAAGAAGGAAGGAGAGGAAAAGAAGGATGAAAGAAAGGGAAAGGGAAGGAAAGGAAGAAGAAGGAGAGAAAGGACAAAGGAAAAGAAATATAAAGGAGGAGAAGAAAATGGAAGGAAGATGCACATCACACCAAATGAAAGATTCATGCAATGTAAAATATATCACGAAGATAAACTTTGTGTGATACACCACACAGTTTCAAGTAATGTGATAACCAAAGAGGGAGCCATTACAAAGGAGAAAAAGTTTGTTGGCATGATGTATTATGCCATAAAATTCCTTGGCATGATATGTCATGTGATAAAAAATGATCAAGACATGACAAGCAGATTGTTGGAGGTGCAAAAATCACTCCAAATTTCTTCTAAGATGTGATAAGTTGGAGAGAGAGTAAAATGCTTTGATAACATGAATCATGGGGTCATCCATCCAATTGCTAAGATTTCATTATATGTAGCCACATCAGCTAGCACGTGTGGGGCAACGTAGGCATGATGACATGATAGGATAGAGAAATCCATTAGAGTAATTTAGAAGGTCGTAACTTCTTGCTTGGAGCTAAGAATTGAGCAAGAGTACAATCATTAGAAAGCTCTTGATGAGTAGAATGCATTAGTAAGACTATAAGTAATATAAGAATTTTGTTTAAGAGGAAAAAATTGGATACCCAACCTATTTAACATTGTCCATGGGATTGGGTTTGTGCCAAAAACACCTAATTAAGGCCCTATGTGTTATTCCTTCCACCTTGATCAAGCTCACATCTAGATCAACTATCATTTGTACTCACTCTAGGTATCGTTAATACACTTCCTTTTCCATTTTTATGATCCCCCACAATCTCCTTTTCACTTAATAAGAATTTTCCACTTGAACTAACTTCCTTCTTATCACTAGGAATTTCCTCCATGTTCTAAACAATGTACGTAGCTTCTCATGACTTAGTCCCATTAGAGAAATTCTAAGGTCTAAAATAGGCCTCAAAACAAAAAAATGTACAACCAAAATCAACGTTATAGGAACTAGTAGGATTTAATATGATGATGTCAACCATGAGGAATGATTCACCATTTTTGGAGTAAAAAATAAAAATACTAAAAAATAAAAAATAAAAAAATTACCTTTTCAACTTTTCTCTCTTTTCACCTCTTTTCATGTATTTCTCATTTTAATCATGTTTTTCCATGTATTTCTCATTTTTCATTTTGCAGGGTCCATCGAAAGTATCCAACATGGGTACTGCTTGGATGAGAAGTTAAATTTTGCATCCAATGAGTGGTCCCCTCAAAATTTGAGTAAAACCATAGGGAGATAAGTTGAAAATATGAGTTGAAAAATTAATTTTTCCTTTTTCCCTCTAAAATTTAATGATGTAATCTAATCTTATTTTATTGTTTCCACTATTTTTTATAATATTCCTTAAAAGACCAATTTTGGACCTCAAAATTTCTCTAATATTTTCTCATACTTATTGCCACATTATCAAAGTGAGGGTTTCCAATATGCTTAAATCCGAAGCTTAGTTAATCAAATGAAATGAGGAATGATGTATCCCTAGTAGAATTATCTTGATAATTCTCTTTTTCCTCAAATGATGTTAGACTTATGTCATTGTTTACCTCCTTTTCCCCTTTGACCGAAGTTCTTAATTGGTGAGTCCTATCCTTGGCTCTTCCTTCTAATGTATACCTTCCACTTGGTAGTTTGCTAACCAAGATTTTATCCACATCAACTAGGGATTAGTCTTTATTCAATACTTTTATCGTTCCCCAAATCTCTACAAGCTCCTAATGTGACTTGAAACTAAGATGTGACTATGAGCATTATCTTCTCCTTACTGTGTTCTTCCATGACCATTTAAAGTAAATAGTTTTTCCTATAACTTTATCACCTAAATATCAAATTTACAAACCTATAAAAAAAACATAAAACAATCTACACTTTTCAATCCAAGTTAAAATCATACTTCTCTTTTTACTTAAAATGTAACCAACTTTAATGCTTACATTCCATATTAAGTTCTCTTTATTTGTCTTTTTAAAACTTACCTCTCAATTTAAATATTTAAAAATTATATTTTTAATATTTTAAATTTGTATAAAACTATATTTCATTTTATTTTTAATATTTATTTATTATTTTATATATTAATTTTATATATTTACTTCTTTATATATTATATTCTCAATAAAATACTTTAATGAGATGGACAATAATCTAGTTATTCATTACATTTTTACACTTTTACATATATTATAGTTTTATGGTTTGTTGTTGTTGTTTATTTGTAGGGATTTTTTTGAATCATAAGTTTGAGTTGTAAAATCTCTATAATTCTAATGGCCAATGGTTTTTCAAGGCCCTGAATCTATATATAAGTAGTCAAAAACCCATTTTAAACAACAAAAAGTAAAATTTGGCCCAAAAAAATTTGTTGTTGGATTCCATCCAAAACTCCAAAAAAATAGGGAGTTGTCCTAGTGTGACTATTTGGAGTTTCTCGCGACTTAAAAATTTATGGTGAAATCTTGATTTGCGTTATTCAAACTAGTTTTTTTTACTGTAAATATGGATTCTGAAAACCCTTAGGGCACTTCTATTGTGTAGTGTTTACCCATCAATCTTGTGATTTCAATGACTCCAAAAAATAGGGAGTTGTCTTAGTGCAACATTTTGGAGTTTCTTGCTACTTAAAAATTTATGGTGAAATCTTGATTTGTGTTATTTAAACTAGTTTTTTTATTGTAAATATGGATTCAGCACTCTGAAAACCCTTAGGCACTTCTATTGTGTAGTGTTCAATGAATTCCGCTCGATTTTAGAGAAATTAGTTCGGAAAAATCCACGAGAAAAACTTCCAAAAAGTAGCACTAAAGACAACTAGAAAAAATAGCATGTTTAACAATACCCTTTACAAATATGTAATATAAGTAATTGGAGTTTTCTTTGCTTGCTAGGTTATGTGAATTCTAAGATCACTCATACCCCTAACCTATAATTTGAGTAGCCACAACCGAGAGACATTTAAACACTTACGAGGCTTAAACCACACTAACCCTTAATGGTTTTTAATTTACCAAACAATGAACTATAGTTTTCTTATAATTATATTTTGACCGTGGAAGCCAATAACATTTCCGCTAACGACATGACGGGGAAATAACAGGCATCACTTTCACAGTAATCGAAGCTGCCATATCTTATTATTTTTTAATAATAAACGAGGGTTTCTATTTAAACCCAAGACAGGAGGGGTCCATTGCTTGCAAAAACAATTGGAAGAGGTGTTAAAAGTGGAGAGGTAGGGCGTGGGAGAGACGAGTCGTCAGGAATCGAAAGCGGAACCTTCTGGACAGTCGCGTCGAACGAGTCGAGGTGCTCTACGTTGAGCCTCTTGAACAACGGCGCTAACCCATCAAACGGCTGCTCTCTGATAAGTCATTTGATTTCAAGGAGTTTTGACTCTTGTACTCGGCCGCTCCCCTCAAATTTATCTGTTGGAGTATCCGCCTTTTGAGATGTCCGAAACAACTGAAAAAAATTCGCCCGCCTGTTCCCCGTTTCAGGCCCTTGAAACGGAAAATAGAACTTCCCATGCAGAAATGCATGAGCAGAGTAAGAGTGCATCCCATGCAGAAATGCAGGCCGGTGAAGTGGCTTCCATCAGGAAGCAGGTGAGGAGTAACAAGAAAACTGCCGAAGCTGAGTCCCCCGATTTCTCTCTTGAAGGATTCATAAAATTTACAAAACGCCGAAAATCTGGGGCGTCAGCAGGTTCAACCGATACGGTATATTTTAGGGTTGTGGTGCCTTTGTGAGAAAACGTAGCTCATAATGGATAAAAAATGTCTCATTTTAATTTACACCAACAAAATGGCTGTTTTCTGCAGTATTATAAGGAAAAATCTACTGGCTATATATTCCGATCTAAGCGGGAAGTTCAAATATACCTAGAAACTGGCGAGAAGCCCAAGCGGAAGTCTAGGTTGCTGCGAAGTGTCGAAGATGAAGCATCTGCCGCTGCAACGTATGAATCGGAAGATGTGAAAGCTTCAGGTATAGTCCCAAATCTAACGAACGTTGGATCTGTTCTTATCAATGTGTGAGATATTCATGTGTTTTCTGCAATTTTAAAGAACTATTTAAAAAAATAGTTTGCACCTTGCACTTTGATCTCATGGCCTTTTTTAGATAAGACACATGAAATAGTAGATGGGTCTTTGAGTGGGTTGGAAGTGAAAGTGAGTTTGTATTCAATGTGTTTGAAGATTTCATAGGGTCCATAGAATTTGGATGCTAATTTATGAGGTGTTGCTTATTTATAGGGTTGAAGTTAGCAAAATAACATTTTGAGGGATGGAAGTTTGGTTGTTGCTTCATTACATTTTGAGTCACAATCCTTGGAAGTGCCTCTTAAATATTAAATGATAGTGATTGATAATGGTTTTTGGCTATTAATTACTTCATATAAGGTAATTTGGTAACTCCATGATAAGAGGGATAGTAGCACTACTTTATTAGGGGAAGCCATTGTGCCCATTGGGGTTAGAGGTGAAGTATCTCAAATAGGTTTCTAGGAACTTGTTGACCACTTAAGATCATATTTTAAAAACCAGCCTGGTTGAACCAAAAATCGGGCAAACTGGCTTGTTAGATGCTTGAGCTTGCTAATTGGAGTAATAAAGCCCATTCATTGTCTGGTTATGACTAGTTAGCCAGTTTGGTACCTAACTAGTAGTAATCGGCCAAATCCATAAAAAATCGCCCTCCTTGGAACTAGTGTGCACTGTTTCTAAACGTTTAAAGAAAAAAACTTGTTTTTGGTGAGAGGAATAACAAGTCTAAACTTTCCACTTGGAATCCTTGGGATCAATTCCCAAGGAATGAATTTGATTGACAACAAATAGCCTAGTGAGAAAGATATTGTTTTGGTGTTCCAACTTATGAGCTCTCTTATTGATAAAGAGGAGCCTGTATTTAGTGAAGTATAGGTGCCAGGTTTCTACAACATGCATGCCAAGTCTCTAGGGCATGGAGCATGGTCATAATCTCTTTCCAATATGTGGATTTACCCAAATTTCCTTCTTATTGGATAATGCCAAAGTGTGTTGTTCTTGCATCAATATTATTCTAATACCTCCACATAAGGCATCACATTCCAAGACAAAAATTTTCGTAAAATATGATACAACTATTACTCGAGTTTTGCACATGGCAACTTTTAAAGCTAAGAATGGTTATTTCATGGCCTCATTCCAAACAAAGACAATCATTTTGATCCATGAGGCTAAGGGAGTTGCATTTTTGAATATTTCTTCACAAATATCTTCTAGTATTCTATCTTGAAAATCCATGTAAACACTTTAGGGCTTTGGGATAGGGCCAAACATTCGTAGTTGCAAGATCAACTCATACTTTCTCATGGCTTATAATGTTGCCCAAATATTCAACCTTTGAAGTACTAAAAATACATTTGAAGTGTTTTGTAGATTGGTGGTGGTCCTATAGGATTTTTAAGGATTTATCAACATTTTTAATGTGGCATATTGATATTTTGTCATAGGTCAAAATATCATAAAGAATCCCAACACGAATCGTAGAAAAAAAATTGTAGAGGAATGGTTACCCTGGATATTGTTAATGAGTCTCTAGAAGGTTGATTGTAGAAATTATGGTGTAGAATTGCAACTGCAAATGAAATTTTAATCAAAATCACAAGACAATCCTTCTCTACTGCTCTGCAGAATTCAATTCATAGTTTAGAACATCAATCACAAAGATGTAATGAGAAATAATACACATGCACACAATATTTTTCCAAGGGAAAGCAACTGTTAAAAACTCGTTATGCCTGCTTGCATTAATCTGATGAATAGATATGATTTACAATTGCTAGCTCAACCTGCAAGTGAATAACCTATCTATCTACTCATTGAGAAGCTCTGACCTAGACTTAGTCAATTTTTGCCTCTACTTGAGCCTCTATTTCCTTGTGAAATTCTTGAGAAATTAAGCACCTATTATTTGGGAAATTCCTCCAAAATGCTTGTGCAATTCCCAAGGTTGATCATCAAACTGTATGCAACACCTGTACACTCAAGATTAGTCTACAACTGATGTTACACTGCCTTGAAATCTCCACCATAGTCGGTGAACTCAAATTATCTACATGTACTAGATATTTTAGGCTGATTAATCAATTAACTCGATGATCACTGAGTTTGAGTAAAGTCCCACTGCACAACTGACCTTCCACTGGTTCCTCCAATAGTTAGAACTAGTTTAATTGAAAACAACTTGAAATAATTGAACTTGATTGCTACAAATTAGCAATCACACATGCTTAACTAAACTTTAACTCTTATAACTCGAATTTACTAAGCTATCTAGGTGACAAGAGCCATGTCATACAAGTTAACTGCATTCAAGTTGTCTGTTGATGTGGAAATTTGAATTTTCTCAATTTGACCAAGGCAAAATCAAATTGAGACTTTCTTGCTGCATTTTTCAACATTGATAAGGAATTGCAAAAGCGAGACTTCCATTATAAAAAACTCATAATGAACTTCATGTGTATGGAAAATGATCTGAGGGATGTCTTCCTCTTTCATCTTGATCTATTGGTTGCTAGAGCAAAGGCAAAAGTTTGGTGAAAAAATGGTTGCATGAAGTTCATCCAAGATGTTATCAATAATTTAGAATAGGGAATATGTCCTTGATCATCAACTTATTTAGAGCCCAAACTTCAAAACCTAGGAGCCAATTATCTTCTTTAAATTCATGACCATTAGTGATGAGTAAGGGATAATATTGGAATGACTCCAACAATTTCTTAATGATACTTTTAATTTCATTTTTATGTGCAAAAGGGTGCCTATACAAACACACATTAGGTGGTTGAATGACTTCTTGGAATGAGGGGAATCCTATGGTCACACCTTCCATGTGAAGGTGGTAAACCTTGCAGATTTTCAAAGACTTGTTGATGCTTAGAGAGAACTAGTTGCAAATCAAGGTGAATTCTTAGTGGTGTGGTGTCAACTTCCTATATGGCATCAAATTGTGAAATAACAACCAAGTGGCCTTTATTTGATAACTTCTCCATATTATGAGAGGTTTAGGGGAACTTAATGTAAGCCCCCCTAGGGTATGTTTTAGAACTTCCTATGAAGCTCATGTATAATTCTTTGAAATCCATGGTGATTGGTTCAAAAGTGCATAACCATTCTTACCTAAGAACTATCAAAATTTTCATTTCAATAGAAAACATGTGATTTTAGAAACATTTGTAGTTTTGCAATTTCACTTCTACCTCAAATTTCATTGTGTCACCATTGATGATCATAATTTCAAAATTACATATGGGATGTACACGATAATGGATGCCTTGTACCACTCTCTTATGAATAAAATTGTGGTGTTTCCATTGTCAATTAACACAATCACTTTGTGATGCTTGAAGTAGCCAATTAATTTCAAGGTTTTTGGTTTGAGAAATTTATAGGGCACAGAAATAAATTTGGGGTCTCTTATAAGGAGTTTGCAAGGGGGCTTCATCTTCCTTGGTGTCTTCCAAAGCTTATTCATAAATATCTATTCAATAGGAATGTCCTCTAAGTAGTGATTTGGAGGTACATACATTTCTAGTAATTTCTATATATTCAATATCAATGTCCTCTAAGTAGCGATGTAGACATACATACATTTTAAGTAATTTCTATTCTTACATTTTAGCCCTTTGGAATATCACTCATCGCAATTATAGCAAATATGGATGTATTTCTCTTTGGGATTACTTGTGGATGCAAATTGGTTGTGAGTTGGATGAGTCAGGAGTAGTTACCATAGGGGGCTTAGGGCTAGTGATGAATAAAGGTCTTCTAGTTTTCACATTGATCACTATCTAAACACCATCTCTATCATAAGCTTCCAACCATGTTTGTGGGAATTTCATCATGACATGTCTTTTACTTACATCCTTGAAATTGAGAATGAAACATTTTGTAAAATGCAAATTAGATTAGCTCTGTGTGTGGATTTACGGTTTCTTTAAGGAGGTAATATATTATGTAACTTTTCTTGTCTAACATAATTATGTTAGGCATCCAAAATGGTGAGTGTCACATAGAAAACTATTAATTCTAGATAACAATGGTAAGTTCTATGCTTAACACAAGTTACATCAATGTTCCTTTAGCATCCAAATAAAAATTTCCAATTATTTCCAATAGTAATCACATTAACCATTAATCACATTGACAATAAATTCAGATAGAACGTAAAACAAAATTACAGAAGACAAGCCAAGACCAGAGAACACTGGATTTGGTGTATGCTAGGGAAAGCCCGAATGTGGGGAAAAAACTTTGATCAAATCTTCTTCTTATTATTTGGTAATTCAACAGAGAGAGTACAAAAGTCAAATTGACTAGCCCAATACAAAGTCAAATTAGCCTTGACAAATTCTGCATTCAAACTTCAACCCTAACCAAAAAGTCTATGCTGGGAAAAACAATAGTCAATTAACTCCTTTGAAGCTCAGTCAAAGGTAGCCAAACTCAGCCTCTAGAAATGGTCAAAGTCAACCCAAAACAATCACAAAAACTATGGTCAAACTTGGTCAACTCTACGGTCAAACATGCCTGTGGTCAATGTAGGTCAAACTGCCTAGAAAGCTTTTATTTCTGTGCTAGTCAATGCGGCCTAAGGAAATTGAAATTCTTCCCTCAAAACCACAATCAAAATTGGTCAAAACAACCTTAGTGAATGATGGTCAAACTACCTAAAATTCTGCAATTTCGGTTATGTGATTTAGCTAAGAAATTATATCCTCCTAGTTGCAATTGAGAGAGAGAGAGAGAGGGGTTACCCAAGCTATACGAACCAATATGATGAAGAGAGAGAGAAGGATGTGTGAGTGATGGATGATCAAATGATGTTTGAGGTCTCTTCTATTTATACACTTTGTTGTGGGTGAAGAGACATCCATTGGGCTTATTGAGCCTACATTTAGTTGAGGCCGACTTGAAAAATTTGCACATGTGTGGTCATAAATTCAAAATCACACTTCTTCTTGTCCAAATGAGATGATATTTATATCAATATTGGACCTCTCGAAAAGAGGAATCCAATGCAATCATCATTTCCAACAAATGAGATGTCCCAAGGTGGAATTTAGCTCTAGTTTCCAATTTTAACACTCCCTCTTAACAATGGAGAATTCCACTTGTCAATCAATCTGTGGTCATCATGCCATCCTATCATCATATACCATCTATGTCATCTTTTCTATGCTAAACCATGAAGTAATAATGAAGAAGAATTGATCGAGAGTGAGTGACGAGACCTTACCACTCTCCACTGACAAAAGTTAGTCCAAAGGTAGAAGCTCAAATGATCCCAGATCAAGTTGTTGAACACCATGCATCCTTGACATAGATATTATGGTAGTACATGATGCATTCATCACTAGTGCTATGGTCCCTATCCATGTTTCCAAACTCATTGGCCAGATGAGAGGTACTTCCCATGAGTCCTAGACTACATGGGTAGGATGTATGTTGGGGCATCAACAAGAGAAGGTGAACCACTCATCCTGCTTATACGCCATAGGAGAAGGCGAACCCCTCATCATATGCATATGCCAATCGTAAGGAAAGGTGAAACACTCACCTTGTATCCGTGTGTCCGCAATCGTAGGGAAAGGTGAACCACTCACCCCACACATATGTGAACCATCATGGGGTATTATAGGGGAAGGTGAAACACTCACCCTGTACATAGCGTACCACTAGGGGAAGGTGAACCAATCACCCTATGGTCGTTCATAGCTCCAAGAAGTACCCCAAGCCCCTAGGAGCTCCCAAAGCTTAATGTCCAACTCCAGCCGAACCCTCATCGGAGGGTCTTTCCATGACTCCAAGTCTCTCTCAGAAGGTTAAGAATTTTACCTTCCCCAAAGGCTTCATGAGGATATCTACGACCTGCTCATCAGTCCTGATGTGTTGGAGCCTTATTGTTCCTCGTTGTACCATATCTCAGTTAAAGTGGTACCTAATATCAATCTTCTTGGAGTGGTCGTGGAACCCATAATTCTATGAAAGGAAAATCCCACTTTGGTTCTCGTTGATGATCATGGTGGTATCTAGCATATGCTAAAATTTCTCAGTTAAGAGCTTCCTCAACCAAACAAATTCGCAACAGGCCATACTAGCAACAATGTATTCAACCTTGGTGGTGCTTAAAGCAACCAGTTTTTGCTTCCTACCCATCCAAGATATTGAAGCAGACCACAACGAGAAGCAACATCCAGATGTACTCTTACGATCCACCACACTGCCAGCCCAGTCAACATCAATATATCCATGTAGCCTCAAATTCCCGATAGTGTATCTCAAATCATAGTTGATTGTGCCACGAAGATATCTCAAGAGATTATTGGCAGCAATCCAATGTATGTGATGAGGTTCAACCATAAATTGACTCAATGTATTCACAAGGAAGCATATGTATGGGCGAGAGTTTACCAAGAACATCAGGGCCCCCACAAGTTGTTGATACTTGGAAGGATTTGCCAATAATTCATCAAAACCTAGAATCCTATCATTGTTGAGGATGGTGGTGTTAAACACATCCCGTTCTCTTGTAATACCTCCAAGTGCAATAAGAGTGAGTTCCTTGTCACCAACAATTTCTCCAATAGATAGAAGATCATTCTTGATTTCCGTAATCCTCGTGAAGTAGGATTGAATGGACTCTCCTATATCCATCTTGATGTATTTCAACTTGTTCTTGATAAATAGGACTTGGTTTTGCATTGTTTACTTTGAACATCCCAACCAGCTTGTCATACATCTCCTTAGATGTTTCCAAATCAGAAATATAGGCAACCAAAGGCTTGTGAATGGAATATACAATAATTTTCTTAGCTTTAACCTCACCTTCTTGTACTTTGTTTTTGCAACAATGGGATCATTTGAAGGAGGTTCCACCACTCTTCATTTTACATACTACATAGTATCATTCTCTTCCAAAGTCAAATCCAGAGACATCTTCCATGCATGATAGTCAAATTTTTCCTTTTGCTTTTCCTCGGATTTGAAGTATGATGTAGTCGTCATTGAAGTTAGCTCAAAATTCTTGTCCAACAAATTTCCTTAGCGATTTCTTTTCTCACTCTTGCTTGGGCTTTGCCTTCACCTGATCTCTGATACCATGTTAATTTTAGATAATAATGATATTCTATGCTTATTACAATTACTTCAATGGTCCTTTAGCATCCCAATAATATTTTCCAATTATTTCCATTAGCAATCACATTAACCATTAATCACATTGACAGTAAATGGTGAAAAGGGGACACAACAGGAGAAATATTTTCCTTGGATGTCGAGGATGGAGTGCATGGAGAAATGCTGGAATTATGTCTAAGCCTAATGCTCGGAAATCATAGTGTTAACCCTTGTATTGATGTCACGAGGTTGTTGGCTTGTGTCCAAACTTCACTGATTAGTGAGATTCTTAGTGGATGATTGAATCATTGTGGTGTTGGTTGTACCACTATTAATCACCTGGACAGGGAAACATGAGTCACTGTGGTGCTTGTTTGAGAGAGTTGTTAACCATCTATAATCACATTTAATATATTTTAATGCTTTTCATTTATCATCATCTCTATATGATTTTAAATATAAGGACGATTAATGGAAAATATTGTATATCTATCTTCTTCAACATATTCTTGAAGAATATTCTTTGTTATATTTTATTTGACATATAGCTCATTAGGGTTGTATGAACTACTTTACATACTTTGTAGTGATAAAATAATGATATGGTTGTAGGTTGAGGATAAGGGAAGGTCATGTAATGTAGTTGAGAAGTATAACATAAGAAGGATTAATAGGTCTGTAAGGAGATCTTGTAATAGTTTGAGTCTTGGAAGTTTCAACTTTAAATATTCCTTAATCTTCAAGATTCTTCTCTCAATTTTATTTGGTATATCTTTGGAATTTTTTTTATTTTCCTAGGGGTTCAATATATTTTTTGTGGTGCTTTAAATAGCCTTTGGAGGCTTAGTTGTGGTGTCATGTATGTGTTAATTATTATCACATGTACACATTTCGGTGTCACCCCCAGTAGTGGTTAGTTGAATTGGGCTCGACATCCTTTATGTCTTCACCTTTTTTCACCAATTTTGGGTTTGTTGGAATATAGAGGCTCATTATGTGTGGCTTTATCTTTGATGCCCCCCTTCGGTTGTCATTGGTAGCTGAATTTTTTTGGAGGCTTACTGTGGGTACAGAAAATTTCTTCTTGTCATGACTATTCCTTTGGATGGTCTATAATTAGTGTCTTAAAGTATATCATGTCTAGAAATTACAACCCCTCTATCTTGGTGTTGCATTCTATGAGTCTTAACCCTAGAGCAAATTGTTATTGGCTAAAGGTGGAACACCAACAAATGTGCAATAGGTGTGGGGGAGGGGCCGCAACCCCTAAGGATGCATTAGAGATCAACAATAAGCCTAAGAGGTTGCTGATAAATACCATGCAGTGGTCCCCCTGATACCCATAATGAAATACGTAATTTGGAGTCTTGTGTTGTTCAAGACATACATGTTTTCTTCGATTTTGAGATCCTAGAAGATGTAGCCACTTAGATTCCTCACCTAGGGCATACCCTGTTGAAAAGTGTAACTAGTTTCACTCCTCATAATGACATGTGTAATTGTGATTTTATGTAATTGATGTAAATAAGAAAATAAAATTATGTAATACTTGAATCATGGGTTTCATGATCAAGGAATTTTATTTTTAGTTGAAGCACCCATTTTGAGTTATTAGTTTTGGTCATCAAGTCATAAAAGTTGAGGAAGTCAATGTCATGTATTGAAGACATGTTACATATTGTAAAAAGTATTTTTGATTGTGTCAATAGCCCTCCAAGGCCTTGCCATAAGCCCTCCTTGAATTTAGCCTACAAAAGGGAACAAATATGATTCTATAAGGGTATGTCGACCTAGGCCCAAGATCCAGTTGGCCAATATCATGGACATACCACTATATATATAACAGAGCTCAACATCATCAAGGGAAGAATTCATTCAAGTCAATCAAAAGAAAGAAAAGGTGCGAATATCACAAGAGAGAAGCCTCATCATAAAGCGAAGGAAAAAAGAAGACAAACAAACCATTTTTATGATATGCTTTGGGCTAATTCACTCCACACATGTGAGGAAGGGTTAGGGCTTACACTTATTGCAGAGAAGCCAAATTGCAGAACTTCAAGAGATCAATTTAAGGCAAGAAATTGATCTATCCTTCATGTCAAGATAACAAGGAGATCCTCTCTAGTTGAGCGAAGAAAGAGAGCGAAGAATTTATCCCAAGTCTGTCACATGTGCGAGAAGTATATTCCATTGTAGAAGACTGAAGATTATAGTCAAGGAGGCTGAAAAGTTCAGATCAGTGTTGCAAGAGTGAAGGCTAAACAATTGAAGAAGAACTGCAGCTGGATCATCAAAGTTTCAATTTTCACTTGAAGAAAGTTGACTTGGTCTTGGAGAGGTTGTTGAGTCGAGGGTCTTGGTCTTGGCATTCTTCAATTGAAGTATCTAGAAGAAGTAGAATTCATTTGGGTTTTCCTCTCAAGTTGGAGAGCTTTTGGCCTTGGCTGATCGCCTATATTATGTGTCTCTTGTTGCTTTATTTTTTATGCTTTGGTAGTTGTTTGATGAAGAAGAACACTATAATAATCTAAGTAAAGATAAGATCCTAATCTAAAGAAGTAAAAGGCATTAACAAGAAATTATTGTTATAAGAGAAATCAACTATAAACTTCATGCCCTATATTTCTCAACATGATATAAGAACTAAGGTGAAAAAATCATGGAAAGGACATCTCATCAAGGGACACCTAAGCATTCAAGGACCAAATCTCAAGGAAGGAATCAAATCAAATCTAGAAGATAATCTTGAAGTCAATATCTACTAAGAAGTGTCAAAATGATAGATCAAAGAATAAGACTCACCAAAAGAAGTCTTGGGATCCTCGCTCAAGTCATAATCAAAGAAAAGGACCTCAAAAACCCTATTTACACTCAAAGGAAGGAATTGGAGTTAAACCATCTTAAAGACTACTAATCCAAAGGTATCTAGATCAAGGACATTGTCACCATCAAAGATATGAAGGAAATCTCCTTCTCTTTGAAGCAAAGGATTTCATTTCAAAAGAAAATCCTTATCCTTGAAGAAGATCATCCAAGAAGCATCAAGGCATCATCAAGAAGTCATCAATCATCATCAACAAAGGGATCAAGTTGAAGAGTTCATCTTCACTTGACAAGTGAGTATCTTTATTCCTATAAATTAAATTCAGTAAAATGACTCCATTTTGCAAGGAGATCAACAATTTGGTTGGGTCATTGAACTTCCTTGCATGGAAAAGGAGGATAGACTTAGTCCTCAAGGAAAATGAAGTTATTGGTCATTTCAATGGAAAATTCTCCAAACCATCTAAAGGGAAAGCACTATCTAAATATATGAAAAAGGATCTAACAGCTCAAACGATCCTTATAGAATCCATCAAGGATTCACTTATTCCATATGTAGCAGAGTTGGAGACATCAAAAGGGATATATGATAAGCTAGCAGAATTATTCTCTAAAATCATGACAGGAAAAATCATGTCACTAAGATCTGATTTATGCATATTGAAAGAATCAAAGGATGAAGGGATATTTACATGTTTCAGAAAATCATCTTTAATAAGGAATCAACTTCAAGATCTAGGAGAGATGGCATCCGATAAAGAAATGATTACTGTTGTTCTAAATGCTCTAACTGATGAACAAGGAAACCTTGTATCAAATGCCTATGAACAGGAGAAACCTATCCCATTTAATAATGTGTGGTCACTATGCAAGAGTGAAGAAAATAAGTTGAAGGAAAAAAGTGATACGGGATCAAATGAGAAGGGTCAAACATTTGTTGTCATGTCAAGAAGTAAAGGGATATTTGGCAAGTTTGGTCCTTAGAAAGAGAAGAAGATCAATATGTCTCAAATCCAATGCTATGGATGCTAGGGATATGGGCATTTCAAGAGACACTGTCGTAAGGTCAAGAAGGACAACAAAAAACGAAGAAGGTAAGAAGCCCATATCATTAAAGAAGAGGAAGAAGTTGAAAAGAAGAAATTCAAGGAGGAAGTAAAATATCTCTACTATTATTGAGATAAGTTTTCCTCACCTAGTTCTTGTCAAGTTTCTATTTTCTCTTATAGAGTATAAGTATCATGTTAGGAATCATTAGAAGCATGATAGGATGCATCATGACATCAAATAAGAATTGAAAGAAAGAGCTTTTGAAATCATCATAGAGAAGCATGAAAGATAGAACTTTGTGGAAATCACCTAAGGAATGATATAGCTCTTGGTAACCTCATTAGAAGCATAAATGGTACCTATGGAAAAAGGAAAAAGTTATCTACTACAAATCTCATCATACATTAGTAAAAATGAAGCATTTTCTCGATGAGGATACTTAAGATTCTCTTTTGGAATCTTCAACGGAACCTTCACGAATTAAAAGGAAGCAAGTGTTTCATCAAGAATTGAAATTTGTGGAATTCATGGGATGATGGTATGATGACAAAAGAGGTGAAGAAGATCAAGGGATTGAAGTTATTTCAATCAAACTACTAAGGAAGTCTATATGACCTAAAGGAAAATGAGGTATGTATGCTTGTATTTTAGAGTCATGTCATAAAGTTGCAGGTAACATGGATAAATGCTCTATCTCAAGAGCATGATCAAAAGAAAGGGTCTCCTCCTTAAAATATGTAGCAAGGCATGTATCCCACATTAACTAGATGAAATCAACATAATATGTCCCCAAATGAAATATGAGGTGGTTGAAAATAATTGGAGGAACTATGATTAGAAGTTCTTGGAAGGAAATGTGTGAAGAAAGAAAGGGAGAGATCATGAAATATGCAACTATGGAAAATACAATCAACATCTGAGGACTGAGAGAGTTGACTATGATATCTCCATGAAAGATATGAAGACCTTGATGAAGTCTGAAAATGGAGGAGACCCTTGACGTTGTATATATTTTGGAGATGTGTCAATTTGTTTGCAAGAACTAGAAGATGTCATGATGAAAGACCATAACAAAGGTAATTTTGATTTAATGATTCATTTCTTAGTTTTGAATAATATCTAGATGGGCTTATGCAGGGCTACCAAGGGAAGAACTGTGGATGTCTTCCACAACTGATGCCCATGTAGCAGGATGAAAGATCCTTAAGGAAACATGGCATGAAAAGGCATCATGGCATTAAGGAAGACCAAATATGGACTATTGGATCACTTTCTAATGAAAGGAATAATGACATGACTGACTCATGGATGAAATTGATGGATGGTCTATGCACTACGAAGAAGTCCCAAAAGATGTAGACTCTATGACAAATAATAAATTCATGACATCAAAGTAAGGCGTTCTAGAAGTAGCTGGTTGTCCCATCATCTCCACCTGAAGAGCTACTGAAAGAAAGTCCCTGGTCAAGAGGGAGCTTGGTCAAGTCCCTAGTTAAGAGGGAGTTTGGGTACATTCCTGTTTATAGGAATGGGTATGTACTCCCTAAGTTGAGAGAGAGAGATAGACACATCATTCTTGTCTTCAATTGTGAAGACAAAATGGAGGATTGGGTAAACATTTGGCATCTGATACTCTTTGAGGATGAGTTAGGGCATCCAAGATAAGAGTAGTCATAGAGGACTGATATTCTTTGAGGAGTGGGAATCCAAGATAAGAATAATCCCAGTGGAACATACTCTAAGAAAACCTGGGTGGGGTATGTTCCGAGAGAGACAATGACGAGGGTGCCTATAAATCATTGGTCTCACTAACATTGAACTCTGATCTTGTGAAGAGATAAAGATTTTAGTCAAGGCCTTGCTATGTGACAATGTTGGTTGATATAATGCTATACAAATGGGTTACCAATTTGACTCTTCTTATGAGAATTCTTCAGATTGAGAATGTCCAAGTACGTTGTATGGATTATAAATACCTCCCTTGTTAAGAGGGAGTGTTGAAAAGTGTAACTAGGTTTGGTCTTCATAATGACATGTGTAATTGTGATTTTATGTAATTCATGCAAAGAAGAAAATAAAATTATTTTTGTAATACTTGAATCATGGGTTTCATGATCAAGGAATTTTATTTTTAGTTGAAGCTCCCATTATGAGCTATTAGGTTTGGTCATCAAGTCATAAAAGTCTAGGAATTAAATGTCATAAATGAATTGAATACATGTTACATATTTTAAAAAGTATTTTTTATTGTGTCAATAGCCCTCCAAGACCTTTTCACAAGCCCTCCTTGAATTCGGCCTACAAAAGTGAACAAAGATTATTCCAAAATGGTATGTCAGCCTAGGCCCAAGATAAAGTCGACTTATATCATGGACATACCACTATATATATAGCAGAACTCAACATCATCAAGGGAAGAATTCAGTCAAGTCAACCAGAACCGAGAAAAGGTGTGAAGATCACAAGAGAGAAGCCTCATCACCAAGCGAAGGAAAGAAGAAGACAACCGAACCATTTTTCTGATCTATTTTGGGTTGATTCACTCCACACGTGCGAGGAGGGGTTAGGGCTTACACTTATTGCAGAGAAGTGGAATTGCAGAACTTCAAGAGACAAAGTTAAGGCAAGAAATTGATCTATCCTTCATGTTGAGATAACAAGGAGATCCTCTCTAGTTGAGCGAAGAAACAAAGAACATAATTTACCCCATGCTGTCACATGTGCGAGAAGTATAGTCCACTATAGAAGGCTGAAGATTACAGTCAAGAGGATCGAAAAGTTCATATCAATGTTGCAAGAGTGAAGGCTAAACATTGAAGAAGAAGTTGCAACTGGACCATTAAAGGTTTAATTTTGACTTGAAGAAAGTTGACTTGGCCTTGGAGAATTTGTTGAGTCAAGGGTCTTGGTCTTGGTATTCGTCAATTGAAGTCTTTATATGAAGAATAATTCATTTTGGTTTTCCTCTCATTTTGGAGAGGTTTTGGCCCTGGCTGAGCTCCTATATTTTGTGTCTCTTGTCTCTTTATTGTTTATTTTTGGTATCTGTATGATGAAGAACGCTTTAATAATCTAAGTAAAGAGAATATCCTAATCTAAAGAAGTAAAAAGTATACACAAGTAGTTATAATTACAAGAAAAATCACCTAAAATTCATGCCCTAAATTTCTCAACATAACCAAGGACGAAGGAAGCACAATTTTGGAGCATTGACTTTATATTGGAAGATGAACTCTGTTAGGCAAGATCTTGATGGCCAAGTAGGCTGAGAGATACAACATAATTTCTAGTTTGGAGGATGTGAAAAGGTATCGGTGAAATTAGAATTATCATAGAGACAAAATAGAAGAGATGATTGCACACATTGAGGTCCATTTCCAATGTAGACTAGATTCACATACTCTTCTAAAATCAATTACTAGAGAGACAATTCATGTCACATTCACGGACACTTGAGTTTGAATGCTTATCTCTAGTTTTTGTTTTTACAGTGCATTCATAGATATCCAAGTCATGCTAGAAATGTTGAAACTTCTTGAATTTTGGACCAATCGCTCTATTGGTAGGCAATCAAAAATATTTGGTTTCATATTGGGTAGCTTGAGACCACTTACTGAATGACATATGTGTTGATGATGCTTGATGAATGTACATGGTTTGCTTGATTTTATAAGGTAATACAACTTAAACTTACAAAAAAAAATTCTACTAATATTGTGTGAATATATCAGAAAGGATGTTGAACATAACTTAGTGAAAATATTGAAAAATATCAACAAACTTAAAATTACAAAAACATAAATTTTTATTTCATTCTTTTGAACATCTAAAACAACAATAACATCAAATAACTACATTGCCACATAAATATGAAATAAAACTAATACATAAGATGTCTAATATGTCAAGTAATACACCACACTTCAATATTCAACTCTAATATCTATTCATAGTGTTTATTGGTTGATACAAAATCACATCAAAAGGATAATAAAAGTATCTAATTATTAAATATCGAGTGTCATCTAAACTATACAAGGTATATATATATTAAGGAATAATCAATTTCCTCTACCCATTTTATAGGAAAAGGTCACTTAGACTATTCCTTTGGAAGTAGTAGGCATTAAGGTTAAGGTGAAACATTTTTGGGTTGGGTTAGAAGATAGAGTGGAAGTGAAATTCCTTTTGCTAGCCACCTATTTGTATGGAGGTACTAGTTGCGACACACTCAATAACCTCCTCTAAAGGTATCTTCACTATAAGAGGAAATTCCTCCACTTTCTTCCCCTCCTCGACCACCTCCTTCGGTGCATTGAGGTCCTCCTTTAGTGCCACCCCACCCCCCGCTCCCCAACAAGCCTTTGAGCCATCACCCTCTATTGAGCCATGATGCCTATTTTTTCCAATGAAATATCCTTTTTGTTAGGGTTTTTTTCAATCTAGTTTATCCACATCTAATTTGTATCCTCATGGTTATATTGTGATTAGGTGTTGATAAATATAAATTAATGAACTATGAACATTGCATCTTGATGTGGGGTGAAAACATGAAGATGGGTTACACTTTTGGGCCAAATGTGGCAATGAAATTTCAAGTTTTTCCTCTTTTATCGAATTGCACCCCTCAAAATTCATATAAGAATTATGAATTTTGATTCGGAGTAAAAAGACAATATGTGGAGAATTATGTTGTTTTCCTAATGATATTTATTGCAAAAATTTTGTGTTTTATAATCTCTCAATTTTCCATAAAATTCAATATATGTCCTTGCAAATTTTTGCAATGCATTTCTTCACATAACATAACTTAGTCTAAAATGTGTAACCGAGAGAACCGATTCTTTTATATTAAAAAAATATTTTTTAATGCAAAATTATATTTTTTTTTATTATTTTTTGAAGTTGGCGAAGTAATTTCAATTACATTTTGGAGGCACATTTGTTGATGTTATATTTTATTCAACTCTTTAAATAAATTAAAAAACCAAGAGTATCCTTTTGAATAGGACTCATAAATGAAGATAGTGGTATTTTTTGAAAATTTTTAGTTGTTTATATTTTATGTTATTGATTTTTTATTCAACCCCTTTGAAACCATTCAAAAAAAATTCAAGTTTGATGTTTAAAATAAATTAGATGAAAAATATCATATGAATTCGAAAGTGTCAAATTCATATGCCATTGGATAGAGGGTTCTTTCACGAATCCAACGTGATCAACTCTGCTACTTAAGGACAAATTTTGCCCTAAATCTGATAGGGTACAAAATGGGTTTGCAGATAAATCTGCAAAAGAGTTGTTGAAACTACAATTTTTAGGACTTCAAGAGCTCGATCGAGCACTTAAATTCAAAATTCAAATTGCTCGATCAAATGTTAAAGTAACCCTCGATTGAGCGACATATGTGGTTAACTAGTTGTTCGATTGAGCCATTAAAAAGATAATCTGCAAACACGCTTACCAACTTTTATTAATGGTATTAATGGCTAACCATACGGCTCAAGGGCTCGATCGAGCCATTAACCTGGGTTATAAAACAACTCAATCGAGAGTTTTTTTAAATGCTCGATCAAGCGCTTAAAATTGCTTGAATGAGCATATGTTTTTCAACAAAGCATGCTCTCATTTTACCAAAAATTGTAATCTAACTCCATGCTTTGACCCTGTGTGTTTTTTCAAAATAAACTCCCATTGTAGTTGCACCTTGAAGGGCTATAAGCTTGATTGAGCAACCAAATGACAAGTTTATATAAACTATGTGCTCTTTTCTGATAGTTTGCGCACCAAACATCTACATTGAATTAAAAGAAAATATTAAATTATATTTCTTTGAAGCTAATCTAGATTATGAGTGGTGTTGCCATAACCAAGTGTCCTACAACCAAAAGAATTTTGGGGGAGTTAGCATAATATTTTGAACACATTGGAGGAATCCATCCAAAACCTCAACAACAAATCAACCATAAGAGTAGCAGAACTCAAGTTTAAGGTAGATCCTTACTCTATGAAAGGGGTGATGGAGAGTATTTTTCCATCACTAATCAATTAATTTCTATTCAAGGTTAAGGTAGAGATCTACTCCATGAAAGGGGTCATGGCTACTATTTTTCCATCACTCATCAATTAATTTCTATTCAATTGGTAGAGCTTTACTCCATGAAAGGGATGATGGAGAGTATCCTTCCATCACTCATCAAATAATTTCTATTCAACTTGTTTGGTGGCCATTTTGGGGGAGTTCACATCATCCTTTGAACACATTAGAGGAATCGATCCATATTCTCATTATCAAATCTAAAAGCATAGGAGTAGCAAAACATGAAGTTGAGGTAGATCCCTGCTCCATGAATGGGATGATGGAGAGTATTTTTCCATCACTCATTAATCAATTTCCATATCTCAACTTCCATATCGTAACTTTTTTGATGAAATGTTCCTACCCTTTTCCCTCATATCCCTTATAGTGAATGGATAGGTTCTTTGTCTCTATCCATGGCCTCGCATAAGTACCCCAACTTCAATATCTTAACTTGTTTGATGAAATGCTCCTACACTTTGCCCTTATAGTATGAATGGATAGGTTCTTTGTCTCTATCCATGGCCTCACATAAATACCCCATTGTAGGCTTGTCACCATCAATGAAACAATGAACGTTTAGCAAAGTTTTGCTAATGGTCCACATCTCTTACAATCCAGTCCAAAACCTCCGAAACCTCTAAATCTCTTTGGTGCACTAGTTGGTCTATAGCTTGTCTATCTATTTTACTATTATAAAGACAAACATGCGACTCATATAGAAGACAAATTCTTTTCACTTCCAATGTAGAAGTGAGTAGGGATTGAAGAGAAATGAAGCTAATGGAGAAACACACATGATTGTGAGATGCACCAACTCATTTCTCTTGAATTGTCTCATGTTTATTTTGCGATGCTCCTCACTCATTCAATAATATCCTAGGTTCTACATAATTTGGCCATGTCCTCTAAAATCACATCAATGATTTATGATTTTATCAATGCAATGGGTGGACAAGGAGAGCGAATAGTGATTGAAGAGAAATGAAGCTAATGGAGAAACACACGTGATTGTGAGATGCACCAACTGATTTCTCTTGAAATGTCTCATCTTTATTTTTCGATCCTCCTCGCTCATTCAATAATATCTTTGATTATAAAAAATTTGGCCATGTCCTCTAAAATCATATCAATGATTTTATCAATGCAATGGGTGGACAAGGAGTCTATACAATATTTGGTAGCTTTGTATAAACAACTTAACAACAACCACATAATTAGTACCATTATTCAAAAAAACCTTTAGCAACATGTTGCATATCTATCTCTATACAATATTTGGTAGCTTTGTATCAACAACTTACCAACAACCACATAATTAGTACCATTATTCAAAAAAACCTTTAGCAACATGTTGCATATCTATCTCTTGGAAGACCCCATGCAATAGTTCACATAATAATTGTGTTTCTTTTATATGTAGATGCATAGCTTTGTATAAACAACTTACCAACAACCACATAAGTAGTACCATTATTCAAAAAAAACTTTAGCAACATGTTGCATATCTATCTCTTGGAAGACCCCATCCGATAGTTCACATAATAATTGTGTTTGTTTTATATGTAGATGCATAGCTTTGTATAAACAACTTACCAATAGCCACATAATTAGTACCATTTACTCAAAAAAAAAATTAGCAACATGTTGTGTATCTATATCTTGAAGAACCCATCCAATAGTTCACATAATAATTGTGTTATAATTGTGTTTCTTTCATATGTAGATGCATCGATAGTTTTGGTAAATATTGTCATTGGAATCATTAACCAAGAAAATGGGAATCATTTTATCTTTTCCCTCTATCTAACTATTTGACATCACAATGTTTTCCATCTATGTAACTATTTGACATCACAATGCACTCTTTGATAGACCTTCTCAACTCATAGAAAGAGCCCTTGTACACTAGGTCAATAATAGAAACAACTTCAAACATTAACTAGTAGAATGGGTTGTTTCTTTTTAATCTTTAAACGAGTGTTACTCCATTAAAAAAAACTTGTTATAAAAAAAGCTTGCCATAACCTTGTTGGCTTATTATTTTTCTTTTATTTTAAGACTTAAAAGAAGGTTTTGCCCTAGGAATTGACCTAGGCACAAAAAAAGGTGAGCTTACTATGGATAGTGTTCCAAGGCTTTAGTTCTAATTTTAAATCTCAATGATTTATTTTTATATTTCTATTTATGATATAAGGATTGGTGGTAATATGGACGGTTTTTCTTACTTTATGATATATGGATTGATGGATGGTAATATGGACGACTTTTTAGGTAGATGTAAGGAACATTTCCACTCCATACCAAAAGATGGTATTTTGAATCATTGACTACACCATTCATTTCCTTCTCACACTAGTATCACAGTATTTGCCAACTATGTGTCAACTTTGGCCAATTTTGAAGGTCAATTGGGTCATCATATTTTCACAATGGGTCTTATGCCTCAACGTTTTTGTAAGACATATATTAAACTAAGGAAAAATAAATGAAAAACAACTTAAAAACATCTAAATAAGAAATAGACATTGATAAACATCAAATTTCACATTAAAAATCAACAACTATTCACAACAAATCTCACATTAAAAATCAACAAATATTCACAAATGTTTTATACATATTGGAGAATAATAGATCATAGAAATTAATAAGAAATAGACATTGATAAACATCAAATCTCACGTTAAAAGTCAACAAATATAAAAATAGGAACTAATAAGAAATAAACATTGATAAACATCAAATATCACATTAAAATTCAACCAATATTCGCAAAATGTTTTATGCATACTCGAGAATGGTAGATCATAGGAATGGTGGAAACGGAAAAATATGGGAAGAGTAGATCCAAATGAATAAAATTATTACGTTAAAAGGTCGAAAAAATTGGGCCAGTATGTAATTGATATGGATAGGGTGATATTTGGCATTGATTTGCCATAATAATGTCAACAAATATCACGATATTATCGTGATATTCATGATATTATTGTGATATCAGTAACACTAGATCTTACTCATAGGCAATGGTTTCCTAGCTTTGTCGTCTTGTTTTACTTTATGCATTGCGAAAAGCAAAGCGCTAGTAGAACTTAACTTAATAGAGTTCAAGCTTCTGTGATCTATATCAAGTTAGAGATAGATTTTTTGGCGAAAATCACATGGAATACCATTTGTCGACGCGTTTCGAACCAACTAGTGTGGTTCATCGTCAGGACTTGTCCTGACGATGAACCACACTAGTTGGTTCGAAACGCGTCGACAAATGGTATTCCATGTGATTTTCGCCAAAAAATCTTTCTCTAGAATGTAACTTTTTTAAAGACCTATCTTAATTTCAAAAGTATTAAACACTTAGAAATTTATCTTAATTACTTTTTTTTTCTTTTTTCTATATCTAAATGTAAAGTTCTATTAATCATATCAGTATCTTTTGGTATCTTTCAATTAGCTAATGTGGTTCAAAGCTGAAAAAATCAAATAGAAAGGAAGCATAGAGTCTAGAATTAGCACTTAGGAAATTAGTTATTTAATTAAGAAATTAATACAATTTAATTTTTAAATTCTAATTAAAGACTAGTTATTAAAGTGCCCTAATTTGTCGGTTCAATGGTTTTTGGCCGCGACTAACAGCTCTCCACAATTGGATCTCAGAGGTATGGAAGCCTGTAATTTCTGATGACATTAATATCTACCCCTGTGCTAGGGGTTTCTTTATAGTAGATTTTGAAAATCCTGAAAGCAGACAATGTATTATGGATTCCGGCCCTTGGTTTTGGGAAAAATCAGGCTTATTCATGAAGCCATGGAACCCATCATTCGATCCCTCAACAGCAGTGATAACCTCAGCACCAGTTTGGGTGAGATTGCCAAGCCTACCCTTGCATCTCTGGAATCACTCCTCGCTAAAAGCCATTGGAAATGCAATTGGGAAATTTTACTGCAGGTGTCCAGAAACATAGGAATATGCCAGAACCACCTATGCACGCATTTGTGTGGAAATGGACTTCAGTGCCGGATTCCCAGCGGAAATAAACCTAACAAGTAAAGATTATATGTGGAACCAGAAACTCGATTATGAAAGTGTCCTCTTCCGATGTCGATCCTGCTTTGAGACAGGCCATCTAGCCAAAAATTGCCCAAAAGCCTCCCAGAAAAATCCTGGTAAAAAAAGCCACCACAGATCTACTTGGTGGGAAGGAGCACAAAAAGAACACTACACTGTCATCAAAGAAGAATACTCTAGAGAAAACTCTGAATCACAAGAAATTGGGCAAGACAGAAACAACTCTCAAGACAAGCATGGAGAAAGCCCTGCCCAACAACAAAAAAGTGCACTCGACAACCCCTCAAGTGTCAACAGTTATGAGGATTCGATTATTGTGCAAAATAAATCTTCATTTAACAACAAAGCAGATCTCTTAGACCAAACCTCTTCTCCCACTATCTTCAAAAGGACGAACACAATTGACCGCGAAGCTAAGACGCCATTGTTTCAAGAACCAGAAGAGATGAAGGAGATGCACAATAAAGGAAGTTGGAAGACCGTAGAGAAAAAAAAGAGAGCTACAACACCAATCTCGCCAAGAAAGACAAGGAGCCAGACAATTAAAAATTAAAAATATTATAGGTCCGATAGACCAATTTGGTCTCAGTGGACGGTAACCACCACCACCATCATCATCATCATCATCATCATCATCATCATCATCATCATCATCATCATCATCATGCTGTTAATTGTTTATATAAATATTTAATTATTAATTAATAATATTAAAATTACTATATATTATATTACTTATTATAATATATTAATTAATTTCCTAACGACTAGTTTTTAGCAGTTAATTCTGGATTCTATGCTTGCTTGCTATTTATTCATTAGGATTTATGGCTGGTTTGAAACGTCAAATAAATCGCCTTTATTTTTTGATGACCTATTTTGTAAATCCAAAAATATCGCCCATATTTTGTAAACTTTACTAGTTGGTCATGTTAATGTTGATAGATGTTAGATAATCTATTTCAATGATTTAATTGTTTACTTTTTATTATTGCTAAAGAAATGTTGATAGATGTTAGATAATCTATTTCAATGATTTAATTGTTTACTTTTTATTATTGCTAAAGAAATATTCAGTTAGGGTGGATGAAGATTTGTTGATTTTTTTTTTCTTATTTTTTTAAGCCTAGATTGATTCTTAAGGGAATATGCTAAACATATGCTTATTTTTAATGTTTGACAAGTGCATTTTGTTAGGTTGCATTGACTTTTAATAAATTTTAAAAATTATATTTGTCTCCCTGCCCACTAATTTTCTAGGGATTTGAGATTATTCCAAATTCTAATATGTTCATATTCCAATTAGGTGGACAAATTAATATATAATCAAATTTTATTTAGCGAAATAGTCCATTTTACAATAAATTGTGTAATTTTTTTTCGTTAAATTAGACCACTTGGCTCTTGCCCACCAATTTCCTAGGGATTTGAGATTATTCCAATTCTAATAAGTTAGTATTGTAATTAAATGGAAAATTAATATATAGGTAAATTTTATTTAGCAAAATAGTCCATTTTACAATAAGATGTGATTCCTTTTCTTTCTCAAGTTAAAGTTGATCCATAATCTTTTGGAGTTGTCTTTAGTGCGACTTTTGGAAGCTTTTCTGGTTGGTTTTTCGGATCAAATTTCTCTAAAAATCGACAACTATTTATTGAAATCACAAGCCTGATGGGTAATTCTTGTAGGAGTTGTCTATAATGCGACTTTTTGGAGATTCTGGTGACGGAATCCGGCGGAAGAAATTAAGGTTAAATCTTGATTTGTTGCAGTTAAAATGGTTTTTTAACTACATATTTGGATTCAGCACCCTGAAAAACCCCTGGGATGCTTTAATTGTGCAGAAACTAGCTATCAAACTTGCGATTCCAATAAATTCCTGCCGGATTTCGACGAGAAAAACCCGCCGGAAAGGCTTTCAAAAAGTCGCGTTATAGACAACTGCATTCTTGCACAATCAAAGTGTCCTAGGGTTTTTTGAGGGTGCTAAATCCAAATATGGAGTAAAAAACCAGTTTAAATAACACATCAAGATTTTACCTCAAATTTTTCCGTCAGATTCCGGCATCGAAAAGTCCACGGTCTTGAATCCATATATACAGTGAAAAACTAGTTTAAATACCACAAATCAAGATTTCACCTCTGAGTAAAAAATGAGTTTAAATAATACATCAAGATTTTACCTCAAATTTTTACCTCAAATTTTTCCGTAAAAAACTAGTTTAAATAACACAAATCAAGATTTCACCTCGGAGTAAAAAACCAGTTTAAATAACACATCAAGATTTTACCTCAAATTTTTCCGTCACATTCCGGCATCGGAAAGTCCACTGTCTTGAATCCATATATACAGTGAAAAACTACATAAATCAAGATTTCACCTCAAATTTTTCCACCGGACCAGAAAGTCCAAAAAGTCGCACTAAAGACAATTCCATCTTTTTATACATGGTTAATCAGGTAAATGTGTGCATTGCTAAAACATTTTTCATGTTGCAATAGTTTTTTTGCTATATTTATGAATCCTTCCGCTATATCAACCACATTAACATTGCTAATGTGGTTGTACTAGAAAAAAGTGATGTTGCTAAATTTAGATGGTTGATGATTGATTAATTACTCACTATTGTACTCTCAATGCAATCTCTATCTTGGCTTACATACAAATCTTATGTGTTTTTTAATTTGACCTTCCAAATAGGTTTTTTTAATATAGATACAAACATATATACAAATCTTATGTGTTTTTTAATTTGACCTTCCAAATAGTTTTTTTTAATATAGATACAAACATATATAAAGGATTTTGAGAGGAAAATGACACTCCCCATTCTAATACTTTCTTTCTTTATTTTTTATTTTTTTGTTTACTAGTTTATGTGAGTCCAAAGATAATTACATGTCAAAATTATCAAGGATCCCATCTCACCTAAATCATACCAATACTATGAAATACCTAAACAAAACACACTGTCACCATAGACCTAGACCATAACAATACTATAAAATACCTTAACAAAACACACTATCACCATTTATTCTTGTCTCCTAAGTTCTCAATAAACCATTTATTCTACGCCTCATAAGTTCTTACTTTCTTGCTTTATTAAGTGTTTTGTACGCCTCATAGATTCTTACTTTCTTGCTTTATTAAGTGTTTTGTAGTTTTACATTGAACAATACACTCTCCTCTTCACATATTGCATTTTACTTATCTTCTCTCTTTCTTGTTTGCAGATGGGCAAAAACAGGTTGCAGATGGGCAAAAACAGGGACAAAACTGGGACAATCAAAATACAAGTAAAATTTGCTCAGGAAATACAGAAAAGAAACAAAAGTTGTTCCACCCTGTGACTGGCAAGGCCGCCCTAGATGACGGTTTGGCCAGTTCGTCGGTAAGCCATCAGGCCGGATGCGATGGCTATTTGAATTCTCATAACCAACCGTGCTACCCTATAATGCCATTGGTAAATGGCCTGTTAAACCCTGGCCATTGTTCTACTATTTTAGGGGGATCACTTAAGGCGGTTCCTTTCTCAGATTCTCCTCGCAGTCCACGCTCTTTTCTTCAGCATGATTCCGATATTTTCCACTCTGATTTGCAGGTACAGCACAAGCCTCCTCCCAGAGGAAGGCCAAAAGGTTCTAAAAATGTAGGAAATCCTCGAGAAATGAAAAGGCAGATGGCAGAAATAGGTCGAAGGTTGTGCAAACAATACCTGGAAAGGGCAAAGAGTCTTCGACCTGCAAAATCGGAATCTGACACAATATCCTGATATTTCGTTGGTGATTCTCTGTGTCAGCAACAATCTGTATGTTGAATTTAATGAATAACTATTTTTTGCAAAGATTTATCCATTTTCTTGGCCACTTTTCTCAAGGATGCGTATTTATTGGCCAACATAAACCTTGGCCGTTTTTCTCAAACACGCGTATTTGTTGGGAGGGGAGGATTTTACCGCATGGTTATAATTGTACTTCTTTTTCATTATTGTACTTGAAAATTGCATCAAAAACAGTATTGGAAATTGGAACGTGATTTTAAGACATGGCCATTGACCTTGGTACTTTGTTAGCTGTGTTATTGTGTGTTGGTGGGACTATGTTTAATGCATCCATAGCATTTCCTTCATTCCCATATAAATTTTAGCTTGGCCAAATTAACTATACGTCTTGACTAAACCATTTATAAGCTAATTTAATAAAATAAAATTTGTATTATATGCCATCACAAAGAAGAGTTTACAAGGAAAACAAAAACCCAACCCTTTCGAAGCAACCACAATCCCATTGAATACTCGTTGCATTGAGTGTATTGTATTCTTGAGAAGAACACATTTATTTTAACTATCATATATCAAAACAAAGGAGACCTAAGAGAACCAAAGAACTTGGAGACTTGGTGTTGAAGCATTGAGGTGTTCATACCCAAATTTTACAACTCGCATTATACACTTTCATTTGAAGCCAAATTCATGACTAGATTGAAGGGACTTCGTATCCATTTTCAGAGTCATTTAAGGGAGAGTTAAAAGGGTTTTATGTATATTCTTTGCTCTTTGAGAATGGGAAGTGTGCTCCCCATCTGCACAAACTAACTAATTTTCTTAAAAATAAGAAATTGGGTTTTGTTCCATGATTGTTTCTAGTCACTACAAGATTGCATACTTACTAGCCATTTGGTTCCCCTCAACACAAAGGAGACCTAAGAGAACCAAAGAACTTGGAGACTTGGTGTTGAAGCAATGAGGTGTTCGTACCCAATTTTACAACTCGCATTATACACTTTCATTTGAAGTCAAATTCATGACTAGATTGAAGGGACTTCATATCCATTTGCCAGGTGATTTAAGGGAGAGCCAAAAGGGTTTTATGTATATTCTTTGCCCTTTGAGAATGGAAAGTGTGCTCCCCACCTGCACAAACTAACTAATTTTCTTAAAAATAAGAAATTGGGTTTTGTTCCATGATGGCTTCTAGTCACTACAAGATTGCATTATTACTAGCCATTGGTTTCTTTAAGTTAAGAACAAAGAGTGAAGAATTAATGCATGCTTACTAGGCATTAGGAACAAAAATGGAAGACTTTGTTAATTTTTTTTATAATGGATTCCCATTCCTTATTTCCATTGGACATTTGTTTCTCTAAATTCAAAGCAAAGGAGACTTCATCCCATTAGGCGTTTGTTTCTTTAAATTCAAAGTAAAGAAAACTTCATCAAAAACACGTCCAATGGACTCCCCATTCCTTGCTTCTTACTTTCGTTGCTTTTTTATTGTGTGGATTTCATTCCCCATTCCCTTGGGGACCTCGAGCTTTTTCTTAATTTTCCCTCACACTTTTTCTTTGTTGTTTTTTCCAGCTTTTTCTTAGTTGTTTGTTTAGTCATTTTGAAATAAAAATATTTTTATTAAAAATGACTTTTGTTTTTTACTTCTTTTATTTATTAACCACATAATAAATTATAAAAGAAATACTACATAATGGAATACAAATATTTACCATAACAAATACTCACTGAACCATCATGCCTTCCATATTATATTATAATAAATATTATAATATGCCTTCTATTTTAATATGAGATCATAATATAGATTATAAATTTATATACGATTATTATGGATTTGTTATTATGAATCTGTGGGATACTATAGTCTTTTATAATACTCTATATTATACTCATATCTCTTTGCTTCTCTTTTGTGTTGATTTGTGGTAGCATTAGATGTGCTCTAGCCATGACATTAGTGGAGAGGCTAAAGCACATGAGATCTCCAAAACCCATAAATCGTTTGGAGAAATTCTACCCCAATGAGGAGATATTAAAATAATTAATATTTTTAATGGTGTTTTAAGTATAAACTTAGGAAAATTAAAATATTAATGTGTATTAATATAATTTTGGTTTAGAAGGTTCCAAGAGACGAGGATCAAGTCGAATCAAATTTTAGTCGTTGATTAGGGACTTAATCTCGATCGTTAAAGACTCAAAAGAAAAATTATAAGACGAGGCTTGAGGGTTAGTTGGAGATACACCAAATTGATTAGTGAGTTCGATTTTCTGAAGTGGGGTTTGTTGAGAGAATCGAACCAATGGTATGTTGCAGTGAAGGGTAGTTCAATAGAAGGCCAAGAATACATAGCAGAGAAGCAGAGATAGTGCCATAGAGACAAAGTAGAGCTTGGGAAGGCTGATGTAGAGACAATTGGGACTGACACGGAGGCTGAGGAGGCCAGCGTGGGTGACGCAAAGAGCTAGAGGGCTGATGCAGAGAGCCAAGTGGTTGATGCATAGGTAGCAGTAGTTGCACATATGCTAGTAGATTTGATTCAGGCCCAAGAGGCAGCGTTGGAGATTTTCGTGGGGCAAACTGGAGCCGAGAGGGTGATGTAGTCCTTGGAGAGTGACACATAGCAATGGAGAAGCTTGGAGTAGCTTTCGTCGTCCAGCTAAGGAGCTACCGTATTTGTTGAGGGATCGATGATCTGGTGGGTTATAAGCAAGAATATATGTCTCCAAGGAGAGGTACTTCTACCAAGGAAATTGTCTGAAGGGTGAACCATTTTTGGCACCCTAATGTATTCAGAAACTACATAATAATAAAACCATCATATCTGTGACACCAGTTTTCCCACATTGAGTTTTTCAAGGGACGATTGTCCAAAATTAAAGGTGTGCCTTGTGTGCTCATCCCAGTTATTTCAATTGTTGATGTGTATATGTGTTGAGGTTGCATTTGTGTTTATTTCGATATTTATATTTATAAATAACTTGTTAATGAAAAGAAAAAGTAGAAGATAATAAACCAGATAATTTAGTAGGAATTTCTGACGTATCAGAATTAGAGATTTCAACATGGTATCAAAGCATTGTAGATCATAGGAAAACTGAAGGCACCAACAGTAATCTAAAGAATTTGTCGCAGTAGCAGCAATCCCGAGAGACAATGTTGTTCCATAGTAGAAGCAGCTAGAGAGGAAGTGACAAAAAGCATGTGTCATCATTTCAAGCCAAGAGGAGGGTCAACCTAGAAGCAAAGAAGGGGCAGATCAGACCTACACAGTGCCTAGTCGTCTTTCTCAGCTAGCAAGGATCGACACTATGACTAGGAGGTGTAGATTCAGCCATTGTCAGGATTGCGCAGAGCTTGAAAGGCTCATTTTCTTCAATTGTTGGGCTTGGGGAGATGTGGGAAGATTGTGATTTGAGGAGCTGGTGGGACGTTGTTTCCGTCGAAGAAAAACAATGTATATAGAGACGGAACCAAGGTAGAGGGAGCCACTACCTTGATGGATTTCTAGCCAAGAAATGCATATCTGAGTTGTAGTTGCAAGGAGGATTGGAGAGGATTTCTAGGAGGGAAACCAAGAATTAGAGGGAGATTTATGAAAGAGAAGTCGAGACTCAGAGGGAGTCCATAAGAGGAGCTAAAATGGCAGTGAACAGACTAAGGGATCAAGACAGGTTGGATGGGGCTTCCAACTTTGTCATCTGGAAGGCTAGGATCTTGGCAGTCCTGGATCAACATCGCATCAAGGACTTTGCCTTGAGAACCATGGCTATCCTAGTTGATCTGAAAATCACTCGTATGTGACCTTAGTTAAATAATTATTATATGAAGGTATTATAGACTTATGTGCTAGTGTGTGTCTATGTTATTTTAGGCAACGGATAGATAAGATTGCAAAATACACAGACACTGGAAAAATGGAAAACAATAAGGAAAACACAATAAGAAAATGCAAGAACACAACAATTAATAAGGAGTTCACCCTATTCTCTAGGGCTACATCTCTAGTCCAGCTTTTAGTGGTGGCCTTCTTTTATTGTGTCTTTAAAGCAAAGAATTACAATGGGGAGCTCAATTTGAGTCTCTTGAAACAAAGAATGTTTGGTAGGGTGGTTCTTGGATTCCCCAAGCCACTAGAGTGCACAGACTCTTTTCCTTGCCAAATCTTGACCTCTCTAGTCTTTAATGGGAGGAGCCCAATATAGTACTCAATTCCTGACAGATCCTCACAAGGATTACTTGTCTACTTGATGTTTCCTTACACTGTAGGTCAACTCGGCTCTCGATTTTTTTGCTGCTTGCTTCATTGTTCTTTCGCCTCCCCTCTCTATCCTCGTTCTTTGTGCTATGTCTATTCATGGCTTAAAGCCAGTCTGTATCATGACTACTCACCTCCTCTTCCGCCCCTTCGGTTCGCCTTCTGCTGTTCACTTGGAGTTCCATGCCTCTGCGTCTTCACCAACGTCTCATAGGGAGTGGCCACTTGTCCTCTCACGAACTGCGCCAGCTCTTCCTCAACGGTTTAGTTTTTCAGTTGCACGATGGAATGACTCATCTACCAACTCAGTGGTCAAATCAGACTTCAAACTTCTCTAAGCCGTGGCTTAATCGCCTGTCAAATCTAGTTCCTCCATCGAGCACAATCTCCACCATCAGATCTGGAGCCCCAGATCCTACGAAATTCGCTCATTTCGCGCGGTTGACTTGCTCGACCGTTAGCACGCGACAAGCGGCGGTTTTCTCTCTCATCCACCAGACACACATCAGGCGCTGAATGGAATCGCTCATTTTTCTCCAAATCTGCTTACTGCCCAAGGATGCCCCCAATATACCGCTGGTTTTGGAGTGTGGGTCCCGCCTTTTGCCTTAGCGCCTTCCCCACAGTTTCTTGGCTTCCATGTGATTGAGCCTTCAGGGCTTTTTCCTTCTTGAGGGGTTTTGCCCGCGCATCAAAAATGCCCTCCATTTCCTGATCCTGGCTTCCCAAGGGCTAGTTTTGCCTCCTGCGCAGTCTCCATGGGCCTCGGTCAGCACGCTTTGACTAAGGTCCTCGTTGTTCCTTGCTGGCTGCAAAATGCCACCTTCTAGAGGTTTTCCTGATCGCTCTTTATCCATAAATTTGAAGTCTATCTCGATTTGATACAGTCATGTCACTTTGATTATTTTTCATGGATCCAATTTGGATCACAACCTTCCCACTGAAAAAGCTATTGGACCACCAAAAGTTAGTTTTCAATCATCGACTAAGTGAGGGCATGATTGTCTCACTTGTCCAATCTCTATCCACTTTGCATTGCTCGGCTTTGAACCCTTGAGCCCAATTCTGAGGTACTCAACATCTCCCCTGCGTGTCGTTTGTCCAGCACTATGTCTTCCTGCAATTCATTAAGATATTCAGGTAGCAGGTCATCAATAGAGGGAAATTGACTCTGCTCATCGGGATCCTCAATTAGTGAAGGTTCAAACTGCCTCAAGAAATCTGCATTCACGACTGAGTAGATGTGCATGTAAGCTGGTAGATAAAGGCAAAAAGAATTCTCATCAATCTTCTCAAGTATCTTGAAAGGTCCATACCTGATAGGCTTCAACTGTTTACCTTCACCTTGCATCCTATCCTTGTTGATGTATAGCCAGAATTTGTCACCAACTTGGAAACTATGCTCCATCTGATGCTTGTCATGCCTTGCCTTGTATTTGGCTTGGCTCTTTTCTAGTTATTCTTGTACTGCCTAGTGGATCTCTTCGATCTGTTCAATGAACCTAGTTTCCCTATCCACATCACTGTGTCCCTCAACTGTGGTGTCGTTACCAAAGACAAAATCCAAAGGAGACCTTGGCATGAAACCAAAACAGGTCTCAAAAGGAGATCTCTGTGTAGAAGAATGTTTTGTTCTATTATAAGCATGTTGCACATAACACAAATGTTCATCCCAAAGCTTAGGGTGCTTGCTACAATATCCTCTGAGTAACTGGATCATTCTCCTGTTGACTACCTCAGTCTGGCCACCAGTTTGTGGATGAAAAGTTGTGCTTTTCTTTAATTTGGTGTCCATTAGTTCCCACAGAATTGACCAAAACTTCCCCACAAATCGGGTGTCTCGATCATATACAATGGAAGTGGGTAATCCAAAATGAACCCATACATGTTCAAAGAACCGTTTTGCGGTTTGTTTAGCTGTAATTTGTTTATTACAAGGTATCAAAATACACATTTTGCTGAACCTATCCACAACAACATATAGGTAATCATGACCTTTCCTAGATTTAGGTAGTCCTCCAACAAAATCCATGGAAACACTTTCCCAAGGGTGAGAAGGAACTGGTAATGGAGTGTACAAGCCTAGATTTCTATTATTGGGCTTGCTTTTAGCACACATAGTACACCCTCTCACATATCTAGAAAATTTCTCATTCATTTTTGGCCAATAACAAAATCTTTGCAGTTGCGCAACTGTTTTACTTACCCCAAAGTGACCTGATATTAAAGAAGTGTGTGCTTCTCGAATTATCTTTACTCTTTCAGTTTATGGAATGCATAACTTTCCACAATGGTATAAGAGTCGGTCCTTTACATGGTAGTCCAATTCTTCTACTCTTTTTCTTTGACTTAAAGTTGCATATACATCTTTGAAATCTATATCTTGAGCATATTGTTCAATGTAGCTCTCATGTAACATAGAATTTTGCTTAAGTATTGTAGATGCATTTATAATGGGTCTAGATAACATGTCTGCAACTTTATTATGTATGCCCTTTTTATATCTGATGACTAAATGAAACTATTGTAGAAAACCCATCCATCTATAGTGTCTCGATTGCTGCAATTTAGTTTGGGAGTGTAGATATTGAAGTGGTTGATGATCAATATGTATTACTGTCTCTTTGGCCATTAAGTAATGTTTCCACTTTTTCACACTCTGGACTAATGCATACAATTCTTTATTATATGTAGGATAGTTAACTACTGCAGAATTAAATGTCTCAGAATGATAACATATGGGTTTACCATGCTGTGTCAACACTGCTCCTGTGGCATAGTCACTCGCATCTATTTGGATCTCAAATGGTCTCTGAAGATCAGGCAGTGCTAGTACAGGTGTTGTACTAATATTTTCTTTCAAGGTGTCGAAGCTTTTCTACTATTTGCCGCCCCACTGAAACACCTTGTTCAATCCTGTTAAAGCATGTAAGGGAGCTGCAATTGAGGAAAAGTTAGAAATGAAATTCCTTAAATATTGTTCTATTCCTAAGAAGCTTCAAACTTCTGTAGCAGATTTGGATTTAGGCCAGTTTACAAGGACTTCCACCTTAGAGGGATCTATCTTCAATTCACCACCCCCTACTATATGACCCAAATAATTTAGAGATGTTTTGCCAAATTCACACTTTGAGAGTTTAACACGAAGTTTTTCTCTTTTCAAAACATCTAATGTTTGCTTAACATGTTGTTATCTCAAAATCAGGCCCTGGAAGGCTGCAGACCAGGAAGACTTCAAGTAACTATTTCAAACCTACTTTAGGCTGAGGCTTAGCCTCCTCAACCTGAGAGGGCTCTCTCAAAGGTTAATGATTTTGATAAAGATTAGATGGCTAACTCTATGAAACAAGTGAAAAATATGAATGGTTGAACATGATCAGTAAACATCCATTGGGCTTATGGAGTCAACAACACCTCAATATAACAATGAACTCAACCTTACATGGAAGTCAGGGCATTCAGCATTTAAACATTCAGAACATAAACTCATATGGGACCACATAGTTTATAAATGTATACAGGAAGTCAGAGCACATTCAGTAAATTCTGAGTGATTATACATCCATACCACTGTAAAAGACATTAAGGAAAAGATAAAATCATACATTCTGAACATAGAAATCCCTCATGAATCCTGAGAAATAAAGCAGCCAAATTATATTACTGAAACTCTGTCTTTACATAAGCGAAAACAATGCTCTGTTCATCAAATTTCCCACCCCTATTACCTTGTTGTTTCAGCTATATATAGAATTCTTATTCTAGTTGATCGAGATTCCTCCTCCAGCATGAGGGGAATTCGATCACTACCTCTAATGACACCTATCAACATTTAGCTAACTAATAAATGCAACAAAGTGCTGACTGTAGTTTTTAAGAGTTCTAAATCTACTATGACTCTAACTCTATATTATATTCATGATGGCTTCTCTTCGTTCTTTGACATCTGGAGTTTGGCTGAGATAGCTGAGATGGATGTTTAATGCCCCACGTTTACCTTGGATGCTGAATCTTTTAACTGTTCAGAAGTATTAGGAGATGTCCCTGGTTTCTCGGCTTCAGTTTTCTCCAAAGTACTCGAATGCACAGAAACATGTTTTCTAGCCTTTAATAACCCAAAATATGGAACACTGCCACGTTCTTGATGTGTTGTAAGCTGCATCGATGAACATGTGTGTAGGCAAAAGTTCCTTGTATGCAAATCGCTTGATACCTCTTGAACGGTGATAAAGGGGCTTTACAACAGAAATTTTAAAATTGGGTTGAAATATTCCACCTTTTTAAAGCATCCACCTGTCTTGATCTGATTGACTATTGTTGCTCCAACTGATGTCTTGCATACCCTTTTGGCGTTTCCCTTTCAAAATTCCCGCTCATAATACAAAACTGCCTGTCTACGTTAAAATCATCACCTACAGCAGTTTCGTAGCGCGCTACGAAACTGCTGTGTAATTTCAAAAACACAGTCTTCCTTTCATAGCTAAATGATCGCCAGTGTTCATGGCTTAAACACCTTACTCCCTTGATTGTCTTGAAAAGATTTGCTTGCAACTTTTCAAGAAACAAATATTTCTCCTGAGGAAAAGATGCAATGATATCAATAACACCATTGACTGTTCCAAATATAACTGTATGAAGCTGGCTGGTACCTCACTGGCTGATTAATGGATGCATTGCCTGTTTGCCCTGTTGCAATAGCATTTCCAGAATGACCGGCTGAATCAGGTGCTCCACAAAGAAATAGCCCATTCCTCCATGTAACACTTTCTTCAATGACATTCTGACATCAATATCATTCTCTCCAGGTCTAATCTCATCAAACTCAAATCCTAACTTCTTCCCTGCCTTTTAAAATTCACTTCACACAGCTGGTGCTTTGGACAAAGGTATGGGAACAACCATCATCTGAACTATGGCGAAACTTAGACTAGCACCGAATTTTTTTTACCATCAAACTAATGTGAGCGGTTTTGAAATTAGAATTCTTAAGTGATAACACATGTTTTAAGTGTTCTTCCCATGTTTTGCTAAAAATCATAATGTCATCCAGATACATAATAACAAAATCATCAAGAAAATGTCTGAGTACTTCATTTATTATTATCATGAAAGTAGCAGGAGCATTAGTTAAGCCAAAAGGCATAACTAGCCACTCATACAATCCTTGCTTTGTTTTGAAAGCAGTCATCCATGCATCTTGTTCTCCAACTCTGACCTGATGGTATCCACTGTGCAAGTCCAATTTGGAAAATAAGCAGCTTCCTTCAATTGATCTAAAATATCATTTATGCGAGGAAGGGGATAACAATTTTTTATTTTTATCTTATGTAGTGCTCGATAATCGATGCACATTCTCCACGAGCCATCTTTCTTTCTCACCAAAATGATTGGTGACCCACAAGGTGATGTGCTAGGTCTGATGAGCCCTTTCTCGAGCAACTCCTACACTTGCTTCTTGATTTCAGCATTCTCTAAAGAAGACAACCTGTACATTCCAATGTTAGGCAATGGAGCATCTTGCTGCAAAATAATATCATGTACTATTTCCTTTTTGGGTGGCAAATCTTTAGGTTCTTGAAACAAGATATCATACTCTGAAACAACCTTTTCTAAATCAACTTGTTGTTCAACATTATAGCCTTCAAATACATTGGTTTTATCAGGTTTATTTTCCTTTACAACCATCAGTAAGAATTGTTTACATGAATTTATCATTCGTTTCATTTGCCCTGAGTTTATGAGAGTATAATTATTCTTGAGCTTATGAGCTCTTACAAAGTATTCGATTCCATATTTAACAAGTAGATACTTGTTCTCAGCTCTATAGAAAATAGTTTTCTGGTCATACAAGTAAGGACTTCCTAAAACAATTCCTCATATATCCAAAGGAATTATGTGTAACTCGACCTCATCTACAAATGCTGACCCAAAAGAAAACTTGAGTTTGCACTGTTTAGTCACTTGTAGTTGTGCTTTATCATTCAACCATCCTAATGGGTATGGTTTCTTGTGAGGTGTAGTTACTAATCCCAACTTCCTTAAAATTGATTCACAACTTAAATTTACTTGTGAGCCACTATCAAACAAAGTATTAATCTTTTGATGTTTGGAAATAACTTGAATATGGAAAAGCTCATGTCTTTTTCTCTCATTTTCTCCATCAATAATAGATTGTGCAAAATTACTAGTAGATGCTTTAGAATTATTACCTTTTAGACCTGTGGCTGTAATAGTTGTTTCATCTCCTAAGTCTGACCCCAAATCTTTCTGAATAGCTGCAACAGTCTTCTTCTTCTTGCCCTCGAACTTCTTAGGTCTCATCTCTGGATGCAGAATCCAACAGTGCTCATCATCATGCCCATCCTTTTTACAGTGAGTGCATGAAGCTTTTCTCTTCTGTTCAATATTAGCCTTCCTTGCTTTCCATTTCTTCTTTCTTTTCTCCTTATTCTTGCTTACGGTGGACTGGGATGCTCCCCCAACTTCTAGACTTCCATTCTTTCGTCTAGCTTCTAGATGAGTAGCTTGTAAAAATACCTCATCTATACTAGTGGGATTAAACATGAGGATAGTGTGCCTCATGTAGTTGTATAGACCACCAATGTACTTCAACAGAGTCTCAGGTGAGTCTAATGAGATTCCTAGAATCAATGCTCTCTTTCTAAATTCTTGAGTATACCCTTGCACACTTTTCCCTTTCAACTATCGAAGAGTTTGCCAACTCATCATGGCTTGCTACATGTAGGGCAATGGATAGAACTATTTTTTGATTACAGAAAAAAGTTCACTCCAAATAGAGATAGTCTTACCATGTCTCTTCAGGTCAGCTTGGGTCCTGCCTTCCCACCAAACCAAGGTAGTGCCTCCAAGGCATAGGTTTGCTAGCTGAATCTTGCTCTTATCTGATTCAATACTCTGCACTCTGCAATAAACATCAATTTGTCTAATCCAATTGTCCAACTTTTCTGCATTCAACTCTCCATCATATATAGGCAAATCAAATTTAACATCTAGTTTGATCAAAGATGCTTTCTTTTTATGTTTAGGGCTATTAGGAGGTGTGAGAAATTGTTCTTCTTTCCCTTTTCCTTTTGAGTGGTCATGGAAGAAGGACTCGTCTTCTCCTTTGTCTTGTTTGGAGCCTGATGCATCTTCATCCTTGTGTTTTCTAAAGTCCTTATACATTTATTCTACCATGGACCTTATGGCTAGGAAACTATCTATGAATTGAGGATCTGGCCCTATAGAGCCTTCTTTTGACATTGTCTTCCAAGAATAGACTCTCCCAATTTCAGGATTAGTTTCGACCAACTCTCCTTCTCCTAATTTGAGCTTTGATCTAGTTAGCATTCAACAGCCAAACCAACACAAGCTTGTCTAACCTTAACAACCTTTTGCTCTGATACCACTTGATCTGAAAATCACTCGTATGTGACCTCAATTAAATAATTATTATATGAAGGTATTATAGACTCATGTGCTGGTGTGTGTCTATGTTATTTTAGGCAACGGATCGATCAGATTGCAAAATACACAGAAATTGAAAAAATGGAAATAAGTAAGGAAAACACAGTAAGAAAATGCAAGAACGCAACAATTAATAAGGAGTTCACCCTATTCTCCAGGGCTACATCTCTGGTCTAGCTTTCAGTGGTGGCCTTCTTTTATTGTGTCTTTAAAGCAGATAATTACAATGAGGAGCTCAATTTGAGTCTCCTGAAACAGAGAATGTTTGGTAAGGTGGTTCTTGGATCCCCCAAGCCACTAGAGTGCACAGACTTTTTTCCTTGCCAACTCTTGACCTCTCTAGTCTTTAATGGGAGGAGCCCAATGTGGTACTCAATTCCCGATAGATCCTCACAAGGATTACTTGTTTGCTCGATGCTACCTTACACTGCAGGTCAGCTCGGCTCTCTGTTTTTCCACTTCTTTCTTCACTGTTCTTTTGCCTCCCCTCTCTGTCCTCGTTCTCTTTGTTGTGTCTATTCATGGCTTAAAGCCAGTCTGTCTCATCGCTGCTCGCCTCCTCTTCTGTCTGTTTGGTTCGCCTACTGCTGTTCACTTGGAGTTCCCTGCCTCTGCGTCTTTGCCAACGTCTCAGAGGGAGTGGCCACTTGTCCTCTCATGAACTGTGCCAGCTCTTCCTCAACAGTTTGGTTTTTCAATTACATTGTAGAATGACTCATCCGTCAACTCAACGGTCAAATCGGACTTCAAACTTCTCTATGTTGTGGCTTAATCCCCTGTCAAATTCGGTTCCTCCATCGGGCACAATCTCCACCATTAGATCTGGAGCCCCCAGATACTATGACATTCACTCATTTCGTGCGATTGACTTGCTTGACCGTTAGCACGTGATAAGTGGCAGTTTTCTCTCTCATTGGCCGGACACGCGTCAAGCGCTGAACAGAATCACTCGTTTTTCTCCAAATCCGCTTACCACCCAAGGATGCCCCTAATATACCACCGATTTTGGAGCGCGGGTTCCACCTTTCGCCTTAGCGCCTTCCCCATGGTTTCCTGACTTCCATGCGACCAAGTGCTTCAGGGATAATTGAGCATCAGAAATGCTCCCCGTTTCCTGATCCGGGCTTTCCAAGTGCCAGTTTTGCCTCCTGCGTAGTTTCCATGGGCCTCGGTCAGCGCGCTTTGACCGAGGTCCTCATCGTTCCTTGCTGGCTACAAACTGCCACCATCTAGAGGTTTTCTTGATTGCTCTTTATCCATAAATTCGAAGTCTGTCCCGATTTGATACAGTCATGGAACTTTGATTATTTTTCATGGATCCAATTCGGATCACCAGTTGACCCATCTGAGAATGAGAAGTATGAGGATGCAATGGAAAGCGCAATGTGCATGATCTTAGACGGGGTCAAACATCATGTTATACCACATATTGCTGAAAAGAACACAACAAAGGAGATGTTGGACACCTTGACCACCTTATACCTGGGCTCTTCTACGTAGCGGGAGATGCTATTAGAGAATCAACTGCAGTCATATCATATGTAGAAGGGAGAGCAGATAGATCTATTCCTTCTCAGGTTTCAGGATATTTGTGACCAAATTAGCTCCGTGGGGTCTAAACCAGATCCAAAATTTATGGTCAGGACGACCATGAATGTAGTCTCCGAGGAGTGGGAGACATTTGTCCAAAGTATTTTGGGAAGTGATGCTCTTCTCGGTTGGAAGGAGATGTGGGAAGCTCTTCGCGAGGAAGAAATAATGAGGATGAGCAAGGCAGGGAGTAGTGGCAAGAGAATTCGAATCAAGAAAGAGGAGGAGGAGGATGTAGCTCTAGAATTGGCAGGATAGCAAGGGAATAGGAAGAAGAAGGACATCTCTAAGGTGAAGTGATTTCATTGTGGGGAGCTGGGACATTATGCATCCCAGTGTCTCAGGAAGAAAAATAAGGGAGAGGCTTCTGATTGAAAGGAAGCTCCAGCTAAGGCGGAGAAAGAGGTCAAGACTAATGATGATTGTGCCATAAGTGCTCATGCACCTCTAGAGAAGAGGTGGGGAGACATCGAGTTGTAGTCAGGAGGACTACATACTAAGGGCAGGATCCTTGAGGTGCCCAAACTCTTAGATCATATCTGGCTATGGGAGCCCTTAACGACAATAGCAGGATGACAGGGATCAGGTGGACCAAAGTGTAGTGGAGCAACAAGGTAGTTCTTGGGTGCAGAAGTTTGAGGTAGCGCAGTAGAGGTCGCAACAGTGTGATAGGCATAGAGGTGTATGCAACAATGTAGTGGTAGTAGAGGGAGCATAGGATAGAAGTAGATGGAGCTTCAGTTTCACAAGGCTTCTAGACTGAATGGAATATCGGTATTTGGGAGAATTCAGTTACCTACTTCTTAGTAACAGAGTTGTAGTGCAACAGTTAGCAATGGCAGTGCTAGGGGAAGCATGGGCAACATATTGAGAGGGAGCTACAATACAAATGTAGCAGTGCCAGTGGTAGTGTCATGGGCAGCAATGTAGATGATGTGAGGCAGCAGGCCAAGCATCAAAACAGGTACTGTGCAGAGGATCAGTGTGATGTTTCCATGGTGAAACATTACTAGAGCACATTCCTTACTAAGATGGAGTGTTGATTTTTGGTAGCATCGAATGTTCTCTAGCCATGAAAATTGGTGGAGAGGCTAAAGCACATGAGATATAAATAACCCAGAAATAATTTGGAGAAATTCTACCTAGATGAGGAGATATTAAAATAATTAATATTTTTAAATGGGTCCTAAGTATAAACTTAGGAAAATTAAAATATTAATGTGTATTAATATAATTTTGGGTTAGAAGGTTCCAATAGACGAGGATCAAGCCGAATCTAATCTTATACGTTGATTAGGGACTTAATATCTACCATTGAAGACTCAACAGAGAAAGTATAAGACGAGGCCTGAGGGTCAGTTGGAGATACACCAAATTGATCAGTCAATTCGATTTTCTGCAGTGGGGTTTGCTGAGATAATCGAACCAGTAATTTGTTGTAGCGAGGGGTAGTTCAACAGAAGGCTGAGAATACATAGAAAAGAGACAAAGATAGTGCTATAGAGAAAATACAGAGTCTGGGGAGGCTGACGTAGAGGCAGCTAGAAATGACGTAGATGCTGATGAGGCCAGCATGGGTGATGCAGAGGGCTGACACAAAGAGCCAAGTGGATCACGTAAAGGCAGGAATATTTATGCAGAGGCTAGCAGAGCTAACTGATGAACCCCAAATTTGGTAACATTTTGGGCTCATTTGGCCTAATTACCCTTGTTCAATCCTTCATTTTTCATAACTTATGCATTATTTTTTTAGTATGTTTATGTCATTTGTATGAATAAGGGTAGTCACTATTCCTAGGTGGCTAACACGTGCTCATTTCAGGATTTTTTGACACATGTTGGAGCAAAACCGAGCAGACATGGGCTAAGAGATAGCCAAGCTTGGGTTGAGGATTCGTAGGGGGCTTGTCTATGGCATTAAATCGCCTCCCTCGGGATCTTCACCCCTAACTTCGAGCTCCAAAGGCCACCAAAACCGGATCTAGAAGGCAGCCAAACAGATTTCTTGGAAGGAGCTGTTCACTCACAGTTTGGGCAGCCAAGTCCCATAGATTTAGGAGGCCAGCTAGGGCCTCGTGGTGTATAAATGTTAAAGCCTCAGCCTTCGAAAAGGTCTTTTGAAAAACTCTTGCATATTCTGTACTACAGTGCTGCTAGCTCTGTTTTGTTCTTTTGTAGCCATTTTTGGCATAACTCTTGACTTATGATTATTTTTTGATAATGGGAAGCAGTCAGATTTGATATCAGCTCTCAGTTTTCTATAGGAGCCATAGCTCTCGGGGTTGGGCCCAACCTGAGAGCCTAGGTCCTCCTTCTTTGTATTGTTATCTTTCCTTTAAGCACTGTGATTTTCCTTTTATGCATTTGAAACGTGGTTTTATTGAGCAAGATTTAGTTGTGTTAGTTAAATAGGTCATTGTTGAGGAATAGAATTGCTTCAGATGTGTAGAATAGATTGATAGGATAATAATTGATAAAGCTCCAGAAAAAAGGGTTGCCTGCACTCTCAGTTTCACCTCTCCCTTATGGATCAGGGGCTGGAATTGTAGAAACAGTGCTGCCCAACAAAAACACTAGTTTACTTGACCATGCAATCTTTGGTGTAATGTCTTCAGTTGTAGAAGTTAGTCATGCATTCAGACCTTTGTGGATGTTTCTTTGATTAAGTGTTGTACATGGTTCTCTTTAGAAATAAAGCTGCTGTTCATTTGTTTCGTTGATAGTTCGGATAGATTAGCTAAGATTTTGATTGTGTGCAGGATTTGGTTGATTCGGTCAAGTACACACCGTGCAAGGCATATCCATCTCTCTCATCCAACTAAGCTTCATCCAGGCCAGCTGCTCCATCTCCTAGTTAGCTTCCTCGTCTCACAACTACTCTTATGTCCACGTAACCCTACCTTCTTGCTCTTCCATTACCTTAGCCTTCTTTAAGTCAAGTTAGCTTTCCACACCCTCTCATCACTTCATCCATCAGTCACTAGGTCATCTCAGACCCCTACCCTACCTCCCTATCCATTCATGCATCCTCTTTCACTCACCCATCCTCCAAAATCCAATTTTAGAACATCATGTAGAAATTTCTGAACATCCTGTAGAAATCCCTAAAACATCGTGTAGAACCCCTGCAGACTTCCTGTAGAAGCTCACAAGTGAGGTTGCTGGATAGCCAAACTTTGTGAAACTCTCCGGAAGGGTGTTAGGGACTCCTTAGACCCTCTCTGAGCCTTCCCAACCTTTTCCAAGCATTCCCCTTCCTTGATCCACCCCTGCATAGTAAAAAGCTAGTTAAAAGCACATGCATGATAATTCTAATAACTTATTCAAAAATACAAAAAGATGTATTCTTCAGATAGAGATAGCATAGACATGTGCATTTTACCTTCACAGAAGTAATGGCATCTCTTTCAATAGTTTGCATTCCCTCCTCTGCATCAGTAGGACTAGCTGGTAGAATTAGGGTTTGCTAGGGTTTATGTTACTTTTTGGCTTTCAGTTTCTTTCTGCAGATAGATCAACTTCCTTTGAGTTAGCTTCCATCCATCAATTAACAAGCTTCTTTTAAGAGCTCATAGAAGTTGGCTTAAGCACCTAGCGGACTTGTGCCAGCTGACCAAGTGATAGTTGCGGCAAGAGCTAGTACTTGTGCATACAGCACTGTCGCTGCCATGTTTGTTACGAACTACCGGGTTGATAAAAGTAAAGAAGGGAGTCCAAGGAGTTGCAACATTATTGTTGCAATACTGGAGCCCACCATCTTTTTGGTGTCGTTGCTGGGGAAGCGTCAGAGTATTGGTGATTGTTGCTTTTCTTCTATTTTCCTACACTCGCCTTCTGCTAGATAGTTTATTTCATTTCCATCCTGCAATTTCATTTCCGCAAAAGTAGAATAGATATATCCTGCTTTCATAGATTAGCATTTCAATTCTGCAATTTCAATTTTGCAAGTGTAGATTAGCAATTTCAATTCTGCAAGCATAGACTAGCATTTCATTCCTGCAATTTCAGTTGAGCAAAATAGATTATCCATTTCCTGCTTTCATTTCAATTCCGCATTTTCATTTCATCAAGATAGCTAGTTGCAATTCAATCTATTTTAGTTTTGCAGGTACAAGCAGAAAAAGCAAAAAGCAATCAAAAGCCTTTCCATTTCATGCCTCGTAGGAACATAGATAAAACCGGCAAATTCTTACCCAACACCCCCACCACTTCACTGAGTCACCCTTCTCTCTTCTTTGGTGACAGTGATCCAAAAGAACCTATAGGTGAGCTTCTTGAGATATACGAAGATCCTATACCAGAAGAAGAGTTAGAAACCACTCCACCTGGAGCCATGGCTGAGAATGGGAGAGAAGATGAGAGAATAGAAGGTGACTTTCCCATCTGAGAGACCAATGGAGACATGAAAATGAAAAACATATCCCCTCCGCTTTACCTCACCTCCATGGATTGACTACTAAAGACCCTGATACGTTCCTGTTTGAGTTTCCTGTCCTTTGTCGAACCTATGACTATACAAAAGATGAGCAAAAATTGAAACTCTTTCCCTCTACCCTCAAGGATGCAGCATTACGCTAGTTCATGGGCTTACCTGGAAACGGTATCAACATTTGGGCTCAGATGCAACAAGCTTTCAATACCAAATACCGGGACTACTGTAGGTCCAAGGAAGCCAAGGGAGAGATCTTTCGTATGACCATGGGAAATGATGAGTCTTTAGAAGATTATGAGGAAAGGTTCCAACTTAGTTGTAAACGGGCCAGGTGCACACTTGACCCTGAATCTCTCAAGTTGGTCCTGCTCCGAGGAGTCCCTGAAGACCTTCTAGACACCCTTCACATGCTAGCTGGAGGAGATATTTGCCAACTACCTTATGAGGATATAAAGAATGTGTTTAGAAACCACTCTAGGGCAGCCCGGAAAAGAGGTAGGGGAAACCCCCTTTCAGCTAGTGCTACTTTCTCCAAGCATGAGTTTGTTAATCAGCTGGAGGACCTCAAAAGTGAGGTGAGACAGACCATTGCCATGCAACTTGATACATTATGTATCCAGCAAAAGAAAGAGGAAGCTAAGAGGGTTTTGGCCATCTTCTGTCCTAGGAGTACAAGGAAGCACCCTAAGAACGAGTGTCCATTACACTCGCTAGAGGTATGCTTCGTTTGTGAGGAGGACCACCCCACAAACCAATGCCCAACCTTACCTGGGTTTAAGGCCATGTACCAAGGAACTAAGGCACCCACTGAACCTCTCTACTTCCTCAACCAAAGGAGGCCGCATGGACCTAGACCTTACCAGCAGGGGATGCAAGGGACATCCCAAGCTTATTATAGCCCCAACCAATCTGCTCCTATGCCTTCTTGGGGTCCCCCTGCTCATCCTTCCTGGTCTGTGCCTCCTCCATGGTCTTACACACCTCAATACCATACTCAGCCCACTACTCATTCGTTTCACTCACATGTCCAGCCACAGCCTCAGTGGAATGCACCTCAACCGGGGTGGAGGCCACAGTACAACACTCCTCCCGCCATTTTGCCTCCACCACCAGCTCAACCACAACTATTACCTCCTACTCCTCCAAGACAACCCCAAATGCCTGCTCAACCGAACCCGAATCCCAACAACTGACAGGCCCAGCAGGTATATACCGGGGAAACAACCTGCCCGACCTAGGCTGTGGAGATCTAGGAGATCAACCTACGATCCGGGAAGACTCTTCTGGATCGCCAACCTCCTCCCCTAGAGGACGAGGAAGATAAACAGGAAAGTGAACCCAAGACCACTCCACCCTTTCCTGAGAGACTAACAGTCACCACACAACCCAACCCAGAGGAGAATGAGCTTTTGGGGAACTCAAACAGTTGTGTGTGAGAATACCACTTCTCCAAGCCATCAAAGATGTACCGATATACAACAAGTTGGTTAAGGAAAAGTGTTTCAGGCACCCAGGCAGGCGAAAAGGAGATGCCTCAACCATCAATGTCATAGGACAACTGTCTGATCTTATGTTGGGGCAAGTAATCTGTCCAAAGTATTTGGATCCTGGGAGTCCTGTAGTTGATGTCCACATCATGCCCCACACTTTGATTGATTTAGGGGCTGCCATTAATGTGATGACCAGGGATACCATGCTCAAACTCAACCTTCAGGGTTCCTTAAGGAAGACCTCGACGGTCCTGCAGTTGGCAGATCGCTCCACCGTGACTCCTGAAGGGATCGTGGAGGATGTCTTGGTCTCTGTTGACTCTTGGGAGTATCCTGCGGACTTCTTGGTTCTTCAACGAAAGGAAAAACTTACTAGATACCCCCTTATTTTGGGAAGACCTTGGTTAGCCACTGCGGATGCTTACACAAGCTGCCGAGTAGGAAACATGACCATCAAAAATGGTCCTATGTCCAAGCAGCTAGTCCTATACCCTCCTGCCCAACCTCTATTAAAGCATGACTTACCACTTTGGTTGGAAGAAAGAGAAGAGGATGAGGTGTACTCTGCACCCTTGTGTACCTTAGAAACCGCCAGAGGAGGTCCTCAAACCGAGGATGATTTGATTGAGACCTTGATTCAGAATCCGCCTCCCAGTGCATTGTCCTTAGAGAAATTGGTGGAAGATACTCAAGCTAGCACCTTAGTGGACCTTTGTATGACCGATCCAATCTATCCCAGAGTCAAAAATGTGGAGTTTGGCCCCGAGAGAACGTTAAAGATCAACTCCTCCCTATCTCCTTCCCAGGAAAAGGAGCCGTATAGTCTGTTGGCCAGTCATCTAGATGCTTTCGCTTGGAGCTATAAGGAGATGAAAGGAATCCATCCTTCGGTCTGTACCCATCATATCTACATCAAAGAAGACTGTAAATCGGTCAGGCAACCTCAGAGGAGAATGAATCCAGCCCTTAAGGACATTGTCAAAGAAGAATTGTAAAAACTGTTGGATGCAGGATTCATCTACCCCATTTCGGATAGCGAGTGGGTGTCCCCTCTGGTGTTGGTACCCAAGAAAAATGGAAAGTGGAGAATCTATGTGGACTACTGAGAACTGAACAAAGCCACCAAGAAAGACCACTTTCCTCTGCCCTTCATAGATCAAGTGTTGGATGGATTGTCAGGGAAGAAGTTTTTCTCTTTCCTAGATGGGTTCAACGGGTATAACCAGATCCAAATCAGCCCGGAAAACCAAGATAAGACCACCTTCACTTGTCCTTGGGGTACCTTTGCTTACCGAGTCCTTCCCTTTGGGCTATGCAACGCTCCTGCCACTTTCCAAAGAGCAGTATTGAGCATCTTTTCTGAGATGGTCCGTGATTCGGTGGAAATCTATATGGATGACTTCACTCCCTATGGGTCCAACTTCCAGGAAGCATTGTCCAATCTGGGAAAAGTTCTAACCAAGTGCATTGAGATGAACCTGTCCCTTAGTCCTGAAAAATGTGAATTCTTGATGACTGAAGGGACCGTGCTAGGACATACCATTTCTCGCCAAGGATTGCAGGTGGATCCTAATAAAATTACTCTCATCAAAAAGGTTCCATCTCCTCAGAAGGTAAGAGATGTTCGGAGTTTCTTAGGCTTAGCAGGATATTATATAAGATTTATTAAAGACTTCAGTAAGCTAGCCTTGCCACTGTTTGGCCTCTTAGCAAAATATGTTGAGTTCAAATGGACAGACGACTATCAAAGGGCTCTGAATGAATTAAAGGATAAGTTGGTGTCCGCCCCGATATTGAGAGGTCCAAACTGGGCCCTACCTTTCCACATCCACACTGATGCCTCAAACAAAGCCATAGGGGAAGCCTTAGGACAAGTTGAACAAAAACTCCCATATGCCATATACTTTGTCAGCAAAAACTTATCCAAGGCAGAACTGAATTATACTGTAACTGAGAAAGAGTTCTTGGCCATGGTCCATGCACTGAACAAGTTCCGACACTACATCATTGGCTATCAAACATTTGTACATACTGATCATGCTGCAATTAGATATTTAATGAATAAACCAGATGTGGATGCTCGTATTATTAGATGGTTACTTCTGTTGCAGCAGTTTGATTTGAATATTGTTGCAAACCAGGTAAAGAAAATGTTGTTGCTGACTTCTTGTCTAGACTGGATTTACCTGCAGGTGAAGATGGAACAGTGGACGACCAGATGCTAGATGAACATCTGTTTTCTATCTCAGTACTCTCTCCATGGTTTGTTGATATCGCAAACTATCTGGTTTCAGCACAGTTCCCTCCGCATCTATCTTCAAAAGAGAAAAGCAGAATTGTAAGGAAGAGTGCCTCATTCACTTGGATCGGGGGAAACCTGTTCAAACTTGGCCCCGATCAGATCTTAAGGCGTTGTGTAAGGGAGGAGGAAGTCTTCGACATCATCCTAACCTGTCATGATGGGCCTTGTGGAGGACATTTTGCAGCCAAGAGGACTACCTTCAAAATTCTACAGGCAGGCTACTATTGACCCACGCTTCATCAAGATGTCAAGAGATATATTAGCCAATGTGACCGATGCCAAAGGATGGGGAAGCCAACCCCAAGGGACGAAATGCCTCTCCAACCTCAAGTGACTCTTGAACCATTTGAGAAGTGGGGTATGGATTTTGTGGGTCCTATCAACCATCCTTCAAGGCAAAGGTCTTATATCATTGTGTGCACAGACTATCTGACAAAGTGGGCAGAAACCAAGGTAATCAAAGCAGCGACAGAAGAAAAGGTGGCTGAGTTTTTAAGGGAAAACATCTTCTACAAATTTGGCTACCCAAGAGAGTTAGTCACCGATCAAGGAAGCCAGTTCACCTCCAACTTAATTGAAGACTTGCTTGCTCATCACAAGATCAAGCATAGGACTTCCACCCCCTATCATCCTCAAGCAAGTGGGTAGGTGGAGGTCACCAATAGAGCATTGGAAGGGATTTTGACTAAAGTGGTGAGCAGCAGCAGAAAGGATTGGGCAGATCGCTTTGTTGAGGCCACCTGGGCTTACAACACCACTTCGAAGACCACGACCAGTTTCACACCTTATGAACTGGTCTATGGGAAGAGGGCTTTGCTGTCAATTGAGTTCAAGTACAACACATTGAGGATGGCAGCTCAGCTGGACCTAGATCTCAGCCATGCCCAACAAGAAAGGTTATTGCAGCTAAATGGGCTGGATAAACACCAAACGCAGACCCTTCTCCACTCAGAAGTGGTTCAACTTCAGAGGAAGATATGGCATGACCGGCACCTCAATGACAAGCAATTCCAACTGGGAGATTGGGCGTTGCTGTATGATTCCATACACAAGGATTTCATGTGGAAGCTGAGGACAAGATGGCTAGGACCATATGTAGTGGAGAAGTGTAATGATAATGGGTCTGTTCTTATTCGTACCATCGATGAGGAAGCCATCCCCATGCTCGTCAATGGGCATCGACTAAAGATCTATAGGAAACCTCTTTCGGGGCAAGAGTTCATCAAAACTGTGGAAAAATCAGTGCTAGTCATAGAGAAGGGTTCTGCCTCTGTTTTGGGCATACCCTGAGCACCATAAAAAAAAAATTTAATATATATATATATATATATATCATAATAAAAAGATCCTTGGGTGAAAACCTTTCTGAGGCTCCCAAGGCAGATGGTAGAGGTGAAAACCTCATTGAGGCGCCCCTGCTGTCTCTCTGAAAAAATTGGAATAAAAAAGACCCTTGGTGAAAACCTCTCTGAGGCGCCCAAGGCAGATAGTATGGGTGAAAACCTCCTTGAGGCGCCCCTGCTGTCTCCTAAAAAAAAAAAAAAAAAAAGAAGGAGGCAGAAACAGAAAAACAGGCTCAGGCTTTGGAAATTAATGTAGGTTGCAGGTATTCCATGCAAACAAGGAGGCCACTCCACTCAAGAACAAGGGTCCCTAGCATGCTACCGGGCGACCTCACCAGCATTCCCTCCATAAACACTCATCTCTTCCAAGGTTTGGGCACGATCTGGTCATAGTTTAGCCTTCTACAGGAAGCTACAGGACTTTCTACAGGAAGCTCTGTATTTCTACAGGAAACTTCCTGTAGAATCTTTGGACGGGCAAGGACCGACTATGTAGAAGAATTTGAAGCTCGAAGCCCAATAAGGAGGCATGCAACCAATGTTTTTCTCCATCACTCACTGTTGTCGCCTCCTTCCACCACCATTGCTTCCATATGATTGAAATACCTGCACAGTCATACCAGAACGTTGGACTCTCAGAAGAAATAATTTTCAAATGGAAAATAAAGTATGCAGAGGCCCAATGCGCTACCTGTCAAGGCGATCTGAGGACCCTGCAACTATGAATGTGACTCCACCATTTCGACATGTACCGTAGGAGGAGAAACGACTACAGGCTGTCCTACAGGAATCTTGTAGCAGTTGATCCGGCTAGAGCACACACCATGAAGATACCTGCAACTCATGAAGCCGGTGCATGCACCATCCACAGCTAGGCAACCGGTCTCGTAACCAGCAGCAGTCAACGAAAATGAGCTCCCGTGCCTATGCACGAAGCGGCAGCAAGCGGATCTGTCACCCCTCGTCCTGAAGCATGAAAAAAATAACGTCCACGACTGCACAGGTAAGTGCCTCACCATGTTTCGTCAAATAACATAAACGATGCTCTAAAATGGGTGCAAATATGAAAATGAATGGATTGAACAAGTCAGGTATCCATTCAACTGGCCACCACAACCAGCCTGACAGCCTCGTCCGATCCGAAAATCTTTGGTTGTGTCGACGAGACAGGAAATGGCCACGTGGGAAGCGTCCAGTTGGAGAGAAGCGACGATCTAACAGGAGTGGCAGCAGTAGATATACAGGTAATGATTCGGTGGTCAGGAAGACATGCAGCGGAATGATAGCAGGTGATGTCGGCCAACAGGCCGACGAGGACAGCTCACCCCAGTGCCACGAATTCCGTAGAAATTCAAATCCACCGGCTAGATCATGTATGGTGCACTGCACTCATTTATTCTCAACTGCTTTGCAGCCGAGTACGCATCCTAAATTTTCTGAAGGTTGTTACTTCGAGTTCTCGGCCTGTTCCAACATCCTGTTGCTGCATAAAAGGCCCAAAACCACTGAAGCGCTCCCCAGCACCTGTGCATGACTTCTACAGGAAGCTGCGCTACAGGAAGCTCAATGTTATGGAGGAAATTGAACTGTTCACGTCAAAGGTGGAAATTCTGGAATGAGGTAAGCCTGAACATAGTCCTCCCATGCAATTTGTTCAAAAGGTGGTGAAGTCGACATGTTAAAGGGGTAGGAAACCGTAAATTACAGTGTGTGCATGAATTTGCAAGCGTCTTCTTATTGTTGCATGAGAATTGTCGTCATAGTGTGTATGCGGGATTTTCTCCAGGGTTTGGTTCATAATTGAGTCACTGTCAAGGCTCACCTGTAGACAGTGATAAACTCTGTGCATAATAGAGGCATAACTCTGCGCTCTGTCTAAGGAAATCCCAAAGATCCACTTTTTTATACGCGTAAGCAAGCTCAGGCCAACATAGAAAGCTTTTACCATGCCAGGTGGGTTCATTAGGAAAGAGCCTACAGACTTAAAGAAGTTACGGGAAACCCTTGAGGTGGTGGACCTATTTTCTCGTGCACGGTGGATGTCATTCTGTGACAAGCTTCAAGGTCACGATGACGAGGTTGCAAAAGAATTCCTATGATCCTTGCAGCCAAAGTCAAAGACGTTGGCCATTGTCAACTTCAGAGGATTGACCCTCAGAGTCACCCCACAGTTCATTAGCAGAGTCACTGATCTATCGATGGGGGTACCTTGGGATAAGGAGGAGAGAAAACTGGGTCAGAAAGCTAAGAAAGAGTTCTTTTTTCCAGAGGAACAATTCTCAGAAGACAAGAATGGAGTTCGAAGAACCAGCCTACAGCCGTTCTGGAGCGAGATCAGCCTCCAAATTATGAATTATATCACGTGTGAGGGGCGATTCAGCATCGTGTATGGCTATCATTTCCGGCTGCTCACAGAACTTAGGCACCAAATGGGCCTACCCTCAGAGAAAAAGTTGAGCATTCCTTACTTCCTCCTACAGTCCATGACTGAGTGTGCCACCAAATTGAGAGAGGGAACGCCAGACCAAATATCCCATCATGGGCTCATTAAGCTCCTCGTGGAAGATGCACTCCACACGTACACCGTCCCTCTCTCCTGGGAAACCTTTCGAAATTTGACTAAGGATGATGACATCTGAGTGTTGGCTGAGGAGCTCACCTCCTCCAGCAGTGAGGAGAAGGAACCCATTCAAGCATAGAAGAAAGGTAAAGGCCAAGAAACCATGGCCAAAACACCAAAGAAAGAACACAAGGGAAAACAAGAGAAAAAACAAGCTGCCAAAACAGAGGGTGACAAAACCACACTAACACCCAGGGAGAAACGACTACCGAGTAGGGTGGAAAGGAATGAAAAAGTCCATGTCAGTGAGGGCACCTCTAAGGCAGCCTCAGCAAAACTGAAAGAAAAAGCACCCTCAGCCAAGGAGGCTAAAGCGGTGCCGTCTCTTTCTACAGGAATGTTAAAAGCGGCTTCTACAGGAAGCCAAAAATCAGCCACTACAGGGCTTTCTACAGGAAGTCCTGAGAAAGGAAAATAGAAGGAGAAAACAACCGAAATTCTTGCTAGGGAGGTAGTAGCTGTGCTGGCCACCCTAAGTACCTCTCCCAAGCCAAAGGAGAAACACAAAAGGGAGACTCCTTTGTATTTCAAAGCGAGGAGAAGTGTAAGAATTAAAACTGGTAGGCCCCAACCTCCATCCAAATATCCAATTACCATTGAAGACACCCCTACCTCACCAAAGGAGAAGTCACCCTCCAAAGTATCAGTCGCTTATGAGCGTGGGAGCTCGAAGACAACTACCTGGAGGGAGAGAATGGAAAGGTCAGCATCAAAAACCCCTCTACAAGATGCTGAAGCAGTTCTACAGGAAACATTAGCCAGGCTCAAGGAGACTGAAAGAATGGAGGGGGAGGTAGCTACATCACCAAAAAGGGAAAAAGAGGTAGAACACATTATGGAGCCTAGCCCTCAACCCAGCTTGAGATCTTATTATAACTTTTTGGAGGCTGGGAAAATTATTCCACAAAAATTCACAGTGCCGCTTTTCTTTGCGCTGGAGGAAGAACGAGTGAGGACCCACACATGGATGAGGATAGCTAAATGTAAATGAGTAATAGATATAGGCCCCTTGGAGGAACAACTCAATGAGGCAAGAAGGGAATTAGCTATGGCAAAACATGTGGGAAACTGCCAGTGAGTATTTCTACAGGAAGAGAATGAGAAGCTCAAACTGCAGCTACAAGGAACAGAGAAAAGAAAGGGGCACAACATCAGAGGACACTACAACAGAACCTCAAGGCAAAGATGGAATGCAAGCTGATCTTGAGGAACTAATCCAAAAACTACAGGAAAGGGAATTGCAAGCAAATATAGAGATACAAGCTCTCAAACAACAGTTGCAAGAAAAAGAGGCACAACTGGCCTGCATGGCCAGGTGGGCTATGGATGCTATACAATGTAGGCAGCCCGCCAAATCTTATGGCCTATACCTACGGGACCAGAGGTTGCAATTCCAAATTAATGCATTAGCACAGAGGGGTATCTCCCAGATCCAAAACCCCCAGCAGTTCACAGATTTATGCAACAACATCTCCACAAAGGACAAGGCCAAGCTATCAGAGTTCTACCTCCATAATTTGGCCCTTCCTAATGTAACTTCATGGGACCCCAACATAGTCGTGGGAGATATGCAGCTGATGGCATTTACCTCATGGTTAAACCACGAAGAAAAGAGAGCGACAGAGGTCAAAGATGTTATGAACCGAGAGTTACATGAACCACTGTTAATTAGAGCAGAGCCAGGGGACCCCACTGCATTGATATCCGCCCACCAACACCTAGCAACCAACCCTCAAGCTTTACTAAAATACATGGATCAGCAGGCTCAGGCGATAGCACATTTCGAGGATATGGAGCGATTATTAGGGGACAATTGTGTTTATGCTTGCACCCGAAGGTGCAACACATTGTCCAACAACCTCAAAATCAGAGAGTATCACACTCCAACTAGAATGAGGGAGGGCCTAGTATGGGTACCTCTCTACAAGAAGTCCATGCAGAACCTCCAGGCCAGCTGGATCGGCCTCAAGCTAAGCCCACCTTTGCTTTTGGGATTGGTAGAAGGAAGCACAGAAAAAGAAGAGCATAAGCAGTGGGAAGAGGTGGAAAAGAAGGCCGGGTTCTATGACAGTGAGGAGGATACTACTTCAGAAGCTTGGGATGTGAGAGTGGCAGTTAAAGCAATGAAGGACGAGGAGCTGGACTAGTTGCTCAGGGATGAGCAATCATTTTAGCAGGGGGGTGATGATGAGCCCCAAATTTGGTAACATTTTGGGCTCATTTGGCCTAATTACCCTTGTTCAATCCTTCATTTTTCATAACTTATGCATTATTTTTTTAGTATGTTTATGTCATTTGTACGAATAAGGGTAGTCACTATTCCTAAGTGGCTAACACGTGCTCATTTCAGGATTTTTTGACACATTTTGGAGCAAAACCGAGCAGACATGGGCTAAGAGATATCCAAGCTTGGGTTGAGGATTCGTAGGGGGGTTGTCTATGGCATTAAATAGCCTCCCTCAGGATCTTCACCCCCAACTGCGAGCTACAAAGGCCACCAAAACCAAATCTAGAAGGCAGCCAAACAGATTTCTTGGAAGGAGCTATTCACTCACAGTTTGGGCAACCAAGTCCCATAGATTTAGGAGGCCAGCTAGGGCCTCATGGTGTATAAATGTTAAGGCCTCAACCTTCAAAAAGGACTTTTGAAAAACTCTTGCATATTCTGTACTATAGTGCTGCTAGCTCTGTTTTGTTCTTTTGTAGCCATTGTTGGCATAACTCTTGACTTATGATTATTTTTTGATAATGGGAAGCAGTCAGATTTGATATCAGCTCTAACTTTTCTATAGGAGCCATAGCTCTCAGGGTTGGGCCCAACCTGAGAGCCTAGGGCCTCCTTCTTTGTATTGTTATCTTTCCTTTAAGCACTGTGATTTTCCTTTTATGCATTTGAAACGTGGTTTTATTGAGCAAGATTTAGTTGTGTTGGTTAAATAGGTCATTGTTGAGGAATAGAATTTCTTCAGATGTGTAGAATAGATTGATAGGATAATAATTGATAAAGCTCCAGAAAAAAGGGTTGCCTGCACTCTCAGTTTCACCTCTCCCTTATTGGATCAGGGGCTGGAATTGTAGAAACAGTGCTGCCCAACAAAAACACTAGTTTGCTTGACCGTGCAATATTTGGTGTAATGTCTTCAGTTGTAGAAGTTAGTCATGCATTCAGACCTTTGTGGATGTTTCTTTGATTAAGTGATGCACATGGTTCTCTTTAGAAATAAATCTGTTGTTCATTTGTTTCGTTGATAGTTCTGATAGGTTAGCTAAGATTTTGATTGTGTGCAGGATTTGGTTGATTCGGTCAAGTACACACCGTGTAGGGCATATCCATCTCTCTCTCATCCACCTAAGCTTCGTCCAGGCCAGCTGCTCCATCTCCTAGTTAGCTTCCTCGTCTCACAACTACTCTTCTGTCCACGTAACCCTACCTTCTTGCTCTTCCATTACCTTAGCCTTCTTTAAGTCAAGCTAGCTTTCCACACCCTCTCATCACTTCATCCATCAGTCATTGGGTCATCTCAGACCCCTACCCTACCTCCCTATCCATTCATGCATCCTCTTTCACTCACCCATCCTCCAAAATCCAATTTTAGAACATCCTGTAGAAATTTTTGAACATCCTCTAGAAATCGCTGAAACATCCTGTAGAACCCCTGCAGACTTCCTGTAGAAGCTCACAAGTGAGGTTGCTGGATAGCCAAACTTTGTTAAACTCTCCGGAAGGGTGTTAGGGACTCCTTAGACCCTCTCTGAGCCTTCCCAACCTTTTCCAAGCATTCTCCTTCCTTGATCCACCCCTGCATAGGAAAACGCCAGCTAAAAGCACATGCATGATAATTCTGATAACTTATTCAAAAATACAAAAAGATGTGTTCTTCAGATAGAGCTAGCATAGACATGTGCAATTTACCTTCACAGAAGTAATGGAATCTCTTTCAATAGTTTGCATTCTCTCGTCTGCATCAATAGGACTAGCTGGTAGAATTAGGGTTTGCTAGGGTTTATGTTACTTTTTGGCTTTCAGTTTCTTTCTGCAAATAGATCAACTTCCTTTGAGTTAGCTTCCATCCATCAGTTAATAAGCTTCTTCTAAGAGCTCATAGAAGTTGGCTTAAGCCCCTAGCGGACTTGTGCCAGCTGACCAAGTGACAGCTGCGGCAAGATCTAGTACTTATGCATACAACACCGTCGCTTCCAAGTTTGTTACGAACTACCAGGTTGATAAAATTAAGGAAGGGAGTCCCAGGAGTTGCAACATTATTGCTGCAATACTGGAGCCCACAACTAATGCCGGGACAAGTGTCAACGCTAGAGATTTCCGTGGGTAGACTGGTGCTGAGAGGGTGACACAATCCTTGAAGAGTGACACAGAGTAATGGAGAAGCTTGGAGCATCTTTCACTGTCCAACTAAGGAGCTATCATAGTTGTTGTGGGGTCAATCATATGGTGGGTGATCAGCTAAAATATCTGTCTCTGAGGAGAGGTACTTCTTCGAAGGAAATTCTTTGAAGGGTGAGCCATTTCTGACACCCTAGTTGTATTCAAAAACTACATAATAATAACACCCTCATATCTGCTGCATTGGGTTTTTCTAGGGATGATTGTCCAAAAATAATGGTGTCCCTTGATTGATCGTCTCAGTTATTTCAGTTTTTGATCTGTATATGTGTTGAGGCTGCATTTGTGTTTATTTCGGTATTTATATTTATAAATCACTTGTTAATGGAAAGGAATAAGTAGGAGATAATAAACCAGATAATGCAATAGGAATTTCTGACGTGTCAAACTTAGAAATTTCAACATTTTCGAATTGAGTATTTTCTCTACACTTCGACTCATATTATGGAACAATAACTAGTTAGTGAAAAATGAACCCTTTCTTCTCATTTTGTGAAGTTTCAAATGGGTAGCATTATGGCTAGCTATAGGGTTCCAAATTCTTTAGGAATCTCTATGATGTTGTTAGAAGCCTTTAGTGGATTTGTGACATGTTTTGAACAACTTCGTTGGTTTCGTATTTGTGTAACACAGGGTTGATTTTGATCACTACCACTATAACCTATAAGTGCCTATGTATGCCCTTTCTACAGACATCAGTTAATTGGGGGATTTGAATAGTTACCAATTTAATTTCTGCCTAGGGGTTGGATTTGTGATATGTTATCATATCTTCATATTTGATTTATGGTCAATCAACATGGTTTTTACTTGGATAGTGGGGAATATTGGACTTTTATCTTTTCAAGACCATAACGTTTGCATACAGACCCTAATTAAGGTGCACAATAGTGTATTGCAAAGTTTTAAATGATAAGAACAATTCTCACCTTGGATGATTGAAGCCTGCGAGAAACCTCATTTACACAATTCCCAAAAAATGGCCTCAACATGTTAGAAATTGATGACCCAAATTTTGGAAAAAAAACATCATATTTGAGATGTCCGAAATTCAAATATCGAAAAATAATGCATAAATTTATTCATATTGCACTTTTATATATCATTTTTGGATCTTTCCTCACCATTTTAGGAGCATTTGTCTTTCCAAAATATTTAGCTTTGAAGGATATGAAAATTATTCCTCAACTTTCTCCTTGAGTATCATTTAGCTTTAGCTAGTACATAATCTTTCAATTCTACCTATTGAAGTTCTTGTTGACTGATTTTAGTCATTATGGTTTTGTTTCATGGAATTATGTCCTTTGATAATTATACATATGCATCTAGTACCAAATCTTCAATGGAAAGCAAGATTTAGCCCTCTTCATCCTCATTGACCATGAATGGCTCATACAGTTTTAGGGTCTTGACATTTACTAATGAGTAATTGCACATATAAGGTATAAGAATGACTTTGTAACCATTGTCTCTTAGTTTCTCCAATATCTTGAAAGGTCTTTTTCTTACAACTTTGACTCATTTCTCTATCTCTTGTAACCTTTCCTTATTAAGGTGCAACCAAACATTGTGCCCTACTTGGAACATCTTCTTAACGATATATTTATGATGTCTAGTCTTGTATTTTTCCTAAGGATTCTTTAATTTCTCTTGAATTCATAAATATATTTTCCTTATCATGTGGATGAACCATTTTTCCTTAAATGGATCACCTGAAGCTATTACCTCTCCTTTGGAATCATTTTTCATTAAATGCATCACTCCAGGCTATTGCTCCTACTTTAGGCTATCCATATACCATATCCAAGAGATAGTGGCAAACAACCAAAATAAATTCGAAAAGGAGACTCACTATTGGAACTATGGACAACTTTATTAATAGAATGGTGTATGTATAAAATTTATATCAAATTCCATAGATAATTTTGATATAGCCTATTAAACATTAAACCAATGTCTTATTTACTAATTGTGTTCACCTATTAGTATGTGAGTAAAAGGATGCAAATATCTTTAGTTTAATATCAAGCTTCTCTCACAATGAAGTCTAAAATACTTTGAGGGATCTAGTACTTCTTAAAAATGATGCTCCTCAGAAATGTGAATATGAGAAAAATTTTGCAACACCTTGTGCTTTGATGTTCTTCTTACAAGCTATCAAACCACACATTTTACTAAACCTTTCTTGATCAGGTGCTAAAAAAATAGCTCAAAATTCAAAGTTGTCGAATCAGTGTGGAACCTGAACCACCACACAGTTCTCGTCATCCTGAATCTGTTGCAACTTGTTTCACGCGAAACAGACACTATATGCTCCCAGAATCATGTTATGTTCGTTTTCCCAAATAGGGGAATTTTTGCAAAATGTGACAACCCAGCCAACAGTCCATATTATTGACGTGGCACTAACTATGCAGGCTAAGGTGGAAACTTTGACTAGTCAACTTGCCTTTTTTGAATGATGTTGTGCCAAGTGGTACAATCTCATTGGGTGCATTTAGCGATTTTTGATTGGGTGGTTTTGTTGCCAACCATAGGCCGACACATGGCCTAGACATAGGCCGCCATGTGGCAACCAAAATTATGGTCAAGGGTCTGGGCAGCATTAGCACGGGTCAAACCCATGACCATGAAGCAACAAGCCAAGCTAACTACCAACACGCCATCAGAGAAGTTCTTAACTATATAGTACTCACCATTTATTTGAAGATTAGATCTGTGCCATTCTAAAGAAGGGCCAGCCCATGGGGGCCAACCTTTGGACATGCCACGCCATACGTCCACCAGCAAATGGAGCGGGGGGCGCGGCTGGAGGGGGTAGGCTATTTGCCTTAGCCCCCAACACATGGCCCCCATATGGCCACAAAATTCAAACTTTAGGCATTAGAGGCAATTTAACGCATCCGATAATTTTTCCTGAAAATCAATGAAATTGTCACTCTGTTAGCACAATTTGCGGCGAAATTGTAGGCTGATGCTGGATTTTGGGGAATTTGCAGTGTGTTCAATAGAAGGACTTGGGGAAGCCATAACTTCTTCAAATTTTTACCAAATCAGGAGGAGAAAGAGGGTACACAAGCATTTTTTGGCATTCTGGAGCCGTTGGAACAAGTTTCAAAGCTATCTAAGCATTGTAAATTGATGTATTCACATTTTTTAGCATAATAGAGAGGGCCAAGCCATTGGAATTTGGACCAAGGAGACATAACCCATGCGGGGTGAACTCCTTCAACATGTGCTGCTGTGATACTATTTTTGGTGATGTTCATGTTTGTTATATGTTGTTGTCCAGTCATTTGTTTATGTTAATTTGCACATAAAATTTACATAAAAACACTCAAAATTGATGTTTAAACTTGAAATTAACCTGATGAATCCTTAAGCACTTTTAACATAATCTGAAAACGAATTTAGTACAACAAAATAATTATCCCATTAAGATCATTTCTACTACCACATGCATGTAGTCATGTCCTCTCTCTTTCCTCAACAAATCCCCAACAAGGTCCATTGATATGCTTTCCAATGGCATTGTAGGGATTGGAAGTGGACCATATAGTTTTTTCTCGTTACTACACTTGCTAATTGAACATAAAATATAACATTTGAAAAAACTTACTATTTCTTGCATCTTGGTCCAATAAACACGCCCCTACAAATTAGACAAGTGTTCTTGACACGAAAATGACTAGCGACATTGGAGGTGTGATTCTCCCTTCAATTTAACAAAGCTTTGTCATGTCGTAGAGTAATCCATGCTTGACGTGATTGGGTTTTTATTGTTGATCTTATTGTCATCACAAATATTGACACACAACTTTAAACAAATCTTTCTTCCCTGATTAAAAAAGCTTCCCGATGTGTAGACTAATCCATCTCAAAAGTAATCAACATTTTCTTTTTCTTTATTTCATTCAAAATATCGACACGCCCCCTTAAAGTTTGCATCTTCTCCATTCTCTTATTTATATGCTTTAAGGGTGGATAAATGCATGCATCTAATGAACTCCTAGAACTGTGACTTTTGGTGTTGGATATTTAGATAGAAGATTAGCTAACTTGTTTGTTATACCCTTCTTGTATTTGATCACTAATTGCAATTGTTGTAGAAATCCAACCTATTTATAGTATCTTAGTTTTTGGATATTTCTTTGGGAATGTAAGTATTTTAATGATTAGCGATTAATATGGAGGATGGTTTCTTTACCTAATATACAAGGCACCCATTTCTTCACTATTGAATCAAGGCATATAATTTCCTATCCCAGTAGTTGATGAGCTGCATGGTACCAAATTTTTTACCAAGTTGGACCTTCGCTCAGGCTATCACCAAATATGGATGAAGGAAGTTGGCATTCCCAAGGCAACCTTCCAAACTCATGAAGGCCATTATGAATTACTAGTCATGCCATTTGGTCTTTGTAATGCCCATCCACTTTTCAGAGACTCATGAACCACCTTCTGAAACGTATCTCAGAAAATTCGTCCTTTTCTTTTTTGATGACATGCCAATCTACAACATAACATGGGACACTCACCTTCAACATGTTGACTAGGTATTGCGACTGCTCCAAGATCATAAACTATTTGTAAAATTATCCAAGCGCTCCTTTGACATGGAAGAAATAGAATATTTGCAACACATTGTGGGATGTGAAGGAGTGAGGGTTGATCTGAAAAATATTTAGGCAACGCAACAGTGGCCCTAACAAAAAACCTTGAAGTGTTTGAGGGTATTCTTGGGTCTCACAGGCTAATATCACAAATTTGACTTAGCAAGGTAGACCATTGACTTTCACAAGTCAACAACTCAAAGGCAAGCACTTGGGTCAATCTACATATGAGAAAGAAATGATGGACATCGTACACACAATAGACACTTGAAGACCATAATTATTGGGGCGTCATTTCCAAATCTGTACTGACCATCATAGCCTAAAATATTTCCTTGAGCAACATTTATCGTCACCACAACAAATAAATGGATCAAAAAAATGTTGGGATATGATTATGAGATAATTTACAAGAAGGGGTGTGACAATGTAGTGGCTAATACCTTATCGCGCCAATTTGAGGATGAGGGAACCATTTTATCCCCCACTCTATCCATACCAAATTTGATTGATGAAGCCTATCATGAATGGTTCTCCCACCCTTCTTTGTCCCAACTCATTAGTAGATAAGGAGAAGAACCTAATTCCTCAAAGGAATACTCTTGGAAGGATGAGGTTCTTCGCTACAAGGATCATGTAGGACTATCTATGACCTCCACCCTCAAAAACTGCATCTTGGAAGAGTTGCACTCCTCTCTAGTTGCAGGACATTTAGGCTTTCAGAACACTCATGCACGAGCACACTGCTCTTTCTTTTGGATCAACATGAAGAACGAAATTATTAATTTTGTAGTTGAATGCGATGTATGCCAATGCAATAAAGGGGAAACGATCAAGCTACCAGAAACCTTACAACCATTACCACTCCTTGCTTCCATATGGACAAATATTTCCATGGATTTCATTATAGGTCTCCCAAAGTCAGACAACACATTAGTAATCATGGAACTTGTTGATATATTTTCTAAATATGCTCATTTTTCCACACTACCACACCTATTTAACCCAACATTGGAGGCTCAAGTTTACATGGAATAAATCTTCAAACTGCATGGCATGTCAATGTCCATTATTTCTAATCAAAACCTCACTTTCACCAAGAAATTTTGGCAAGATATTTTCAAGCTATAGGGCACGCAACTCCAACTAAGTACAATTTATCATCCCCCAACTGATGGTCAAACAGAAGCAGTCAACTAATTTTTGGAGACCTATTTGTGGTACTTCACTTCAGAGAAGTGACATCAATGGGTACAATGGATGCCTTTAATTGAATGGTGGTATAATACTAACTATCATGAAGCCACCAAGATGATGCCATATGAGGCAGTATATGGTCAACTCCCATATTTACTAACTTCTTATATCTTTCGGATGTTCCAAAGTACAATAAGTTGATCAGCTCCTGCAGAACCATGCCATTATGATCACTTATCTCAAAGAGAATATGCATCAAGACCAAAACAGAATGAAGAAATAGGCCAGCCAACATTGTTCTGAGCTGTCATTTCAAGTAGGCGATCAGGTGTTCCTTCAAATCCAACCTTATAAGCAGACCTCTCTTAAAGAAAAGGGATGCTAGAAACAAGCACCAAAATTATATAGGCCTTATTAGGTACTTTAGTGTATAGGAGAAGTCACTTACAAATTGGCCTTGCTGACTACTTCAAACATCCACCTAGTGTTCCTTGTATCTTGCCTCAAGAAAGTTGTGGGGAACAATTGCAGGGTTCAAACAAATCTACTAGAATTTGATGAGAAAGGATGGCTTTGGCTCCGACCCAAACAAGTCCTCGATACTTTCGAAAGAAATATTTGTGGCTTTGTTAGTGTCAGTATTTGCATACTGCCATGAGTGATCAAAACTCCTATTTTATATTGTATTAGGGCCCCATTCTGAAATTTTTGTCACTCCACCTAGGTCCTCATTAAAAAATTTACTCACTAATGGTAGCCCTATGTCAAAAGCCCTACTCTCTCTCAAAAATCAATATTTGTTGGCCCACATTCATGTGTCTTACTGAGCATACATTAGCCATAAAGGCTCATTTCATCATGTTTTGTGTCAGTCAAGTCCACACGGAGTCAGCTCATTCAAGGTCCCATTAGGTCACTAGGTTTCATTCTTTCAAGGTCCAATAATACTCCATTTCACTACATAAAGATATCCAAAAGTATGAGAGTGAGAAAAATAATATCCTTTTTTCATTTAAATAGGATTGGTAAACATGTGGCTATGTTTTCCCAAGTTCTAATTTTTGTTGCACGTATCCGTTCTATTTCAGATTGTAATTTTATTTCAAAAAACAGAGATGTAATATTTTTTCCAATTTATGTAATTTTATGATCATTATATGTAATAAGTTAATATTCCTGAGCTGTCAACTAAGAAAAATATGTGCCAATTCCATCCAAAGAAAAATCAAATGTGAAGAGTGCCAACACTCTAGCATCATCCACCTACAAAGAAAAAGTCAGAAAGGAAATTAGAAACCATTTCAAAAAGGAGAAGAGAAACATTATAAAGTGGGTTTTCTAAAGCTAATGGTCAATTTCGCTCATGTATAAAGGCCTTTAGCATCTAACTCAGCTCCATTTGCCTCCTATCATTGTTTAAGCAAACCCCAAAGAACCGTTCCTCATAATTTTGGGCAAAATTATCAAAACAGAGCAGGCGCTGCCATAGGTTGAAGGCACTGCGCAGAGGCTAAAGGTGCAGTGCACGGGTTGAAGGTGTTGCACACACACTAAGGGCACTGTGCACTGGTCAAATTTTTCCCACAGTCTCTCGAACTAGAAATAAAGGTTCCTAAACTTCAGTACATGGTTTATAAGCCTCTTATCAAGTAAGTACAACCTTGTTCATCCCTCCTTACACCTCTCAAAGTCATCATTCATGTTATGAAGTTCATTACGTGAAATTGGGAATTCTAAAGCCTTGCAAACCCTATATTTTTTCATACACCTCTAAAAACTATTCTTAAAACCCTACTACCCTTCCCACATCACAATAAACTCCATCCCTACCACTGAGTTGCTAAATCCATATCCCAAGTGCATTCTCCCTTAAACCCTAAGTCCTAGGCAACAAATTCCCTAGGCAACTATACTACATACTTGTAATTAAATGAAAAATCCAAAATCCCATACACATTTCACTCCCTTGTCACTTCCCTAAGTTCCCTAATCCCTTCCTCCACTCCATAAATTTTTATTACCCCATTCCCACTCCTATTTCATAATCCTTAGGGTTTCAAGCACGAGGAAAGAAAACACATAATGGAGGAAGAAAATAGATATTTTTTTAGAGGAAGAAGACCAAGAAGAAAGAAAACCACACAAAGGAGGAAGAATCTTGAGGTTTGAACCTACCAACACCAGAGAGTTAATGGCCTTACCTATGATAGTCAATTCCCTCAAGCATTTGGGATGTTTTGATTTTGTGTGATGGTACAAAGAGTCCAAAGCCATCCTGTTTTGACTAGAGCATTCATTTAAAATCTTGGAGATAATCAAGTGACCCTTGCAGGGGTAACCCTCACCATATCCTCAGACATTATTGCTGCTGCCACTGGAATACCTAATGTGTGTGAAAGCTGGTTTAAAGCTCAAAACCTAGATCATCAGTATTATGAGCCATATTTGAAGCGTCAGTATAGAAAGGAGAGAAAGATATTCTTCCCTTTCAGCCACCTTCTTGGTACATATGCTCCCATGATGAAAATCATCATGAAGTACTTCACTTGTGAAGGTAGATTTTCCAGACTTTATTCATACCATATCATATTTCTCATGCACTTCACAAGAGTCAAAATGCTCAATATACCTTATTATTTGTTCAGGAGCATTAAGAAAATGGCATACATAGTTCATGGAAAACCATATGAGCAACAAATGGGTAATGTTTTCCATCACTCTCTGAGCAAGATCATTTTCCTCCATCATCTTAACCAGCGGAAGATTGCATGGGACACTTTCATTGCCAATCATATTTTCACTTCTCCAAAACCTCCACATGATGAAGACATACCCCCTCCATCCCATCCCACTACATCTATCCCTCCATCATCTTAGCCTATTTCACCACCATCATCACCATTTCATGATCATGCAGGGTCACCTGGCAGAGTTGAGGTCATCAAGCCTAAGAGGGAATATTTGAGCACATTGGCACATACTAATTAGAGAGGCCATAGACAGGTGTTTGGACCACAAATTGTGGGAGGGGCCTTGTCTTCTTCATCATCAAAGCAGGTACGGAAGGGCAAGTAAAATATGACATAGGTAGAAATCCAATAGCAGGAGGAGGACCTCCATGAAACAAGACAGGATTTTGAGCTTGTTGATCTAAGTGAGTAGGATGACTATGATGACATGAGCCTAGCCCTCAAGGGGAAGGATTCCAAGATTAGATAACTCCAAACTAATCTTGATAGGGCCAGATTTTTCCTTGACTTCTACAAGAAGGATAATAAGCAACTAAAGACAAAGCACTTCATTGATGAAGTGAAATTCATAAAATCACAAAGAGAGGCAGAAAAGGCTAAGGCCTTACTCGATGAGGCATATGGAGAATATGATGATGATCTGGAAGAATAAGTGCCAAATAAAATGCCAAGGACCAGAGGCCTAAAAAGAGCATTGGAACTAAAAAAACAGAAAGAAGCTGAACTAGCCAATGAGCTTACCCTAAATGAGAAAGTGGCCATAATGATCAATGAAAACAGGGAGAATTGGCTTGATATGGTGAACAACCATCTTGAAAAGCTCCTAGACAAGGCTAAAAGAGACAATGACATATAGAGGAGGATGGAAAACTACTATTGCCAAAGAAGCCAAATATCAAGGTCCAAGATCAAGGAAATGAAGTCAAAGCTTGAAACCCTAAAGGTGCAAGAGGAGAAAGGAAAGTTGGATATCCTTGTTGATGCTTCTTTACATTCCTAGCACACTTCCTCAACAACTTATACACCAATTTTGACAAGATTTTGGGCACATTTGACATTTTTGGGTTTTTTGTGCAACATTGTATAGTTTTGGCACAGGTGAACTGTCCTATGCATAATGTCCTAGGCGCTGCACATATTATTGAGGCCTCCGAATGGAAAACCAATATGACCATTGGATTCAGAAGGCTAAGAACTTACACTTTTGACTATTGGCACACCAAATGTGAAGCATTGGAGAGTGAGAAATGGCCAAAATCAAATTCAAAACCCTGAGCTACTATAATTAGCCTAAAACCCTAATCCATCCAGCCCTCCTAGTTGTGATTCTTTGGACAGACCCCTCTCTGGCCCGGTAGGGCTAGCTACCAAGTCAAAAGATTGGCCTTCGGTTACCTAAGCTGGACTCTTCCTCAGCCTTGGATATCTGGAGGAGTGATAGCATACTAGCATCATTGTCGGGGAGCGAAATATCTATCTTCCTCGGTAAATAACGACAATGATTTAGATCTAATTTTTGATGGTGAACAATAGTTGGACACATAGGAAGGCTGTACCATTCACCTGGCAAAACCATTGACTGAAAGATACATAAAATCAACACTTCATGGTGACTCCATCGCATTAAGATCAGTAGCTTGAAGAACTTTCAAGATGGGATCTGTTGTAAGAAGGTATGCTCCATTGAAAAGAGATCACATTCCAGGTTTCCAAAATAAAATTCCTAAGATAAATTGGCAAAGAAATTTTCCTATGTTCAAGGATGTGAAAGGTTATGATGTTGCTCTTCATCTGGTGAGATTTCACATGCATGTGTGTAGATTAAAGATTGATTTTCCTGAAGACTGCTTGATGAAGATATTCATGGACACTCTCGAAGGTGAAGCCCAATCTTGGTATGAAATTTTTAAGCTTGCTTGTATTTATTGTTTAAATTACTTTCATACCATGTTCTTTGAAAGGTATAAAGAATCTTGTCCATCCTTAATATTAGTTCAGAACTGTTGTAAACATGTTGATAGTTTTATTGAAAATCTTGAGAATGTTTATGGAGATGATGAATTCATGGATGATGAGATCATCGAAGCCCTGTATGAAAATCCATTTTAGTAGCATAAAGAAAGCTTAGAGGATACTTGTCAAGATGCTTAGGAAAGTTCGCAGCAGGCTGAAAATCTTTGTACAATTGGAAATGATGGAAGATAAGGTCTTATTTCAGATCTGCTTGCAGCAAAAGATGGTATGAAGGAAAATCAAGTTCCAATTTTAGATTGTGATATGGTCAAGCTGGCTATTCCAAATCTAGATTCAAATTGTGATGATGAAGAGTATGTTGTTCCAGATCCCATGGAGGAGAGTTCTATTGTTGAGATCACCTTAAATGAAGAAAACAAAGTTATCAACCCAAGTGTTCTCATCCCATCTGAGCAAAGCTTTTAGAAGGATGTAATCTAGTCCCTTTATGAAAAACAAGACGAGATATTTTTTCAAGTAAGTGAAAAATATTCTTTGCATGACTCCGCGGTAAATGATGGAAATTTTAGTTTTGAGTTTCAAGGACAATTTGAAGAAGCTAGTCATTTTGATACACAAGATCATAGTCAGCATACAGTAGCTTCCTCTTTGCTTGAAGATGAAGGAATTCTGCATCTTGATAGTCAAAGGGAATCACATGAAATGAATCAGCAGTCTGATGAAAATTTATATACTCCTTTGCTTGAAATTAATGAAGATATTCAACATCCTTGTCAAACTTTAGGAGGGAAAGAAGACGATTACTATTTTAGCAAAAGAAAAAAAAAGGTACTATCTCGTTTGTCAGAAGATGAGATAGATCAACTCCTGAAAGGTCATGTTACAACCCAAGCTAATGCAGGTTTGCAGTGTTCACATAGTCAAGAAGGTGTTAGTGAAACTTCCACTTTTGAAAATAATGATAGTCTTGAAATTATATTTATAGATCAGCTAACAAATATTGCTTTCTTTCATGAAGATGATAGGGCTGTCATGTTTGATAATATTGAAGAATGTTTTCTATTTAAAAATGACATAGACTTTGACTTTGAGGAGTATGAGCCTGAGAGAGATAGTATGCTAGAAATCAAGTCAAAATTTCTCATGCTTGAGGAATTTACAGCCAACACTCAGATAGGAGAAGGTTATACTTCCCTATCCCTTCCTATCAATCAAAAACCAACTGTTCTTTCAGATCAGAAAAAGGTAGTACTTGTATTTTGGTTGCTAGATCTCAAGACAAGGTAATGCTTTAGGATTTTCAAGATCCCTTCAGCAGTCTTTTGAAAGAATTGGCGAACATGAATGTTGTCTTGTTTGTTAGCATAAGCCTTGGTTTTAGTTGTTATTTTGAGTTTCCCACATGTACATCATTCTGCCTGCTCGAGGAATGTGAATGCAAAATTTCAGTAAGTAGCCATCTGTTGGATTGGTTAAACTAGAAGGATCACTTCACATGATTGTACATATTTCTTCAGTAGGCAAGGTGGTTGTCATCAAGATTTGAAGCCCTCAAATATCGATGGTTTGCTTCCATTAATAAATGTTTTAAGTACTTTTGTTAGTTAAGTAAGTCAATATTGAGTCATTTTTCAGTCAGTTATCAATTTGTCACAAGTCAGTTTGTGTCATTTGAGTTGTCAGCATTTAGTCATGCATTTTAGTTTAAGGTTTTGACCGTATTGGCCCACATGGTTAGGAACTTGGTCTACGGTGTTCTTGACATCTCCAAGGAGCTTCCATCCCCAATAAGGATGATGTTAGTGTTAGTATTTGCATACTGCCATGAGTGATCAAAACTCGTCTTTTATATCATATTAGGGTCCGTTTATGAATTTTTTTTTAATCCACCTAGGTCCTCATTAAAAAATTTACTCACTGATGGTAGCCCTATGTCAAAATCCCTACACTCTCTCGAAAATCAATATTTTATGTCCCACCTTCATGTTTCTTACTGAGCATAAATTGACCATAAAGGCTCATTTCATCATGTTTTGTGTCAGTCACAAGTCCACATGGAGTCTGCTCATTCAAAACCCCATTAGGTCACTAGGTTTCATTTTTTCAAGGTCCAATAATACTCCATTTCACTACATAAATCCAGCCAAAATTATGAGAGAGAAAAATAATATCCTTTTCTCATTTAAAGAGGATTGGTAAACATGTGGCTATGTTTGCCCAAATTCTAATTTTTATTCCAAGTATCAGTTCTATTTTAGATTGTAATTTTATTTCATAAAATAGAGATGTAATATTTTTTCCAATATATGTAATTTTATGTTCATTAAATGTAATAAGTTAATATTCCTGAGTTGTTAACTAAGAAAAATATGTGCCAACTCCATCCAAAGCAAAATAAAATGTGAAGAGTGCCAACACTCTAGCATCATCCACCTGCAAGGAAAAAGTTAGAAATGAAATTAGAAACCATTTCAAAAAGGAGAAGAGAAATATTAGAAAGTGGGTTTTCTAAAGCTAATGATCAATTTCTCTCATGTATAAAGGCCTTCCTAGCATCTAACCCAACTCCATTTGCCTCCTATCATTGTTTGAGAAAACCCCAAAGCACCATTCCTCACGATTTTGGGTGAAATTAGTGAAACCGAGTAGGCATTGCGCACGGGTTGAAGGTGTTGCACACGGGCTGAAGGCGCTGTACATGAGCTAAAGGCATTGTGCATGGGCTTAAGGTGTCGCGTACACACTAAGGGTGTTGCGCACTGGTCAAATTTTTCCCACAGTCTCTCAAACTACAAACAAAGGTTCCTAAACTTCAGTACATGGTTTCTAAGCCTCTTATCAAGCAAGTACAACCTTGTTAATCCCTCCTTGCACCTCTCAAAGTCATCATTCATAATATGGATTTCATTATGTGAAATTGGGAATTCTAAAGCCTTGCAAACCCTAGCTTTTTTCCTAGACCCCTAAAAACTATTCTAAAATCCTACTACACTACTCACATCACAATAAACTCCATCCCTACTGCTGAGTTGCTAAATCCATATCTCAAGTGCATTCTCCCTTAGACCCTAATTCCTAGGCCACAAAATCCCTAGGCATCCATACTACATACCTGTAATTAAATATAAAATCCAAAATCGCATACACATTTCACTCCCCTATCACTTCCCTGAGTTCCCTAATCCCTTCCTCCAGTCCCTAAGTTTTTCCTACCCCATTCCCACTCCTATTTCCTAATCCCTAGGGCTTCAAGCAAGAAGAAATAAAACACATAATGGAGGAAGAAAACATAGATTTTTCAGAGGAAGAAGACAAAGAAGAAAGAAAACCACATGAAGGAGGAATAATCTTGAGGTTCGAACCTACCAACACCAAAGAATTAATGGCCTCACCTATGATAGTCACTTCCTTCAAGCATTTGGGCTGTTTTGATTTTTGTATGATGGTACACAGAGTCCAAAGCCATCTTCTTTTAACTAGAGTGTTCATTTCAAATCTTGAAGACAATCAAGTGACCCTTGTTGGGGTAACCTTCACCATATCCTCAGACATTATTGTTGCTACTACTGGAATACCTAATGTGGGTGAAAGGTGGTTTAAAGCTAAAAATCTAGATCATAAGTATTATGAGCCATATTTGAAGCCTTGGTATAGAAATGAGAGAAAGATATTCTTACCTTTCAGCCACCTTCTTGGTACATATGCTCCCATGATGAAAATCATCATGAAGTACTTCAATTGTGAAGGTAGATTTTCCAGACTTTATTCATACCATATCAGATTGCTCATGCACTTCACAAGAGTCAGAATGCTCAATATCCCTTATAATTTTTTTAGAGAATTGAAAAAATGGCATACATAGTTCAGGGAAAAAGGTACGAGCAACAAATGAACAATCTTTTCCAGCACTCTCTGATCAAGATCATTTTCCTCCATCACCTTAACCAGCTAAACATTGCATGGAACACTCTCATTGCCAATAATATTTTCACTACTCCAAAACCTTGACATGTTGAAGACATACCCCCTCCATCTCAACCCACTACATCTATCCCTCCATCATCTCTGCCTATTTCACCACCATCATCACCATTTCATGATCATGGAGGGTCACCTGGCAGAGCTGAGGCCATCAAGCCTAAGAGGAAAGATTTGAGCACATTGGCACATACTTATTAGAGAAGCCATAGGTAGGTGTTTTCCCCACAAATTATGGGAGGGATCTTGCCTTCTTCATCAACAAAGAAGGTACAAAAGGTCAAGTAAAAGATGATAGAGGTAGAAATCTAGCAGCAAGAGGAGGACCTCCATGAAACAGAACAAGATTTTGAGCTTGTTGATCTAAGTGAGTAGGATGACTATGAGGACATGATCCTATACCTCAAGGGTAAGGATGCCAAGATTAGAGAACTCCAAACTAATCTTGACAGGGCCATATTTGTCATTAACTTCTACAAGCAGGAGAATAAGCAGCTGAAGACAAAGCACTTCATTGATGAAGTGAAATTCATAAAAGAACAAAGAGAGGCAGAAAAGGCTAAGGCCTTACTTGATGAAGCATATGGATAATATGATGATGAGATGGAATAATAAGTGCCAAGGAAAAGTCCAAGGATTAGAGGCCTAAAAAGACAAGGCTAAAGGAGACAATAACATACAGAGGAGGATGGGAAAGTGTTATTTCCAAGGAAGCCAAATAGTAAGGTCCAAGCTCAAGGAAATGAAGTCAAAGCTTGAAACCCTAAAGGTGCAAGAGGAGAAAAGAAAGTTGGATATCCTTGTTGAGGCCTATTTCCATGCCTAGCACACTTCCTCAACAGCTTATACACCAATTTTGACAAGATTTTGGGCCCTTTTGACATTTTTGGTCTTTTTGTGCAACATTGGATAGTTTTGGCACATGTGAACTGTCCTATGCACAGTTCCCTAGGAACTACGCATCTTCTTGAGGCCTCAAAATGCAAAATCAAGACCACCATTGGATTCATAAGGCCAAGAACATACACGTTTGACTATTGGAACACCAAATTTGGACCATTGGATAGGGAGAAATGGCCAAAAACACCTCAAATTCACCTTTCTATCCTCTTTTTTAGCTAGACACTGTGCACATAAGCAGTCTTGGGATATTAACCTTTTTTAGGGTTAAATCTTATCATTTTTGGGAACCAAGGTAATTTTTGGAAATTATATAGGATAAGGTTTCCAGTGAGCTATCCTAAGCTCGATTTGGACATCAGAAAATCCTTCAAAAATCAGCTTGAAGTTGGTGCTCAGCATAGGCTTAAGGCGTTGCACACAGGCTTAAGGCATAGAGCACTGGTGCTATGCATAGGACATATTCCCTGATATTTTCACTATTTTGCTCTAGTTTTAATTTTCACCTTTGGAAATAAATTTTCAGTTATGTAATTGATGAAGTAAATGTAATTATCATGTTTTGACTATTACCTAGGGTAAATACATTAGGTAAATGGACTCAATGAGGTGTAATGAACCAGTTCACTTAAGTTAGGGATGAATCATTTTGACCACCCTACATTCTAGCTATTAGTTTAGTTTTTGATGGAACTGATCCTCCTCTCATGGATTCGACCCCTGAGGTTGGGAGGAGTTTGTTTGAGGCCTATATCATGTAATTTTTCAGTCATTCTACAGGTTGGACTCCATTGGATGTTGTATTAGTAATTCAGACTTTGGCATGGAATATAGTGGATGAGTTGCAACTATTTTGGTGGGATTCCTGTGGCATGGTATTTTGACATTGTTTCTTCTTCAGTTACATGTGTGTGAATGTTTTTTTATTTTCCATGATCCATTTCATTTCTAAATATGTTTGATTTTCAAGGGTGATAAGCAGAATTCATCTTCTATGCTCTATTTTGGGAAAATCATCATAATTTGTTTCATTTCTCCAGTTTAAGAAGAATTCATGATTTCCATGCTTTTTTTAGCACCTCATCAGTCTAAATCATTCCATCAACATACTACAAACTGTTAAAGTACTTGCCTACCTTGCCCCATCAAATGTCTATACTTCTAATTTTATTTTTCCCTGACCTAGTTCACTCTATGACCTAATTCACTCATCCAGTGACTACCCTAATCAAATTGAATCAAAACCGTGAGCTACTATACCTAGCCTAAAACCCTATTCCATCCATCCTTCCGGGCCATGATTCTTTGGAGACAGCCATCTCCGGCTTGGTAGGGCTAGCTACCAAGTCAAAAGATCTGTCTGCGGTTACCTCAGCTAGACTCTTCCTCAGCCTTGGAGATCCGGAGGAGTGATAATAGGCCACATGATCAAGGAAGTCCTCATTAAGTGAAAATAAATCTCTTAAGAAGATGCGACATGGGAACCAACCACTATTCTTCAACATTTTTCGCAGCATTAGCCTTAAGGAAAATGATGCTTTTGGTGGGGGAGGGCATGTTAAGGTCCAACCCTAACCTCTTTATTTATTCAATAAACCCGAGGGGCCTAGTCAGAGTCATATTTAGTTAGTGGAGTCAAGAATTATTGAAAGTGGATATCCACATTAATAATAATTGTAAGTGGTTGACCCACGTTATAGATTAGGGACCACAATTAATTATAAATGGGCCATAGTTAATAAATAAAGTGGTTAACCCATATTATCCAAGGGACTACTAGTAATTAGTGTTTTGGATGTCATAAAGCTATAAAATCTTAGATAGCAAGGGAAGAATCATTGAGTCTTATTGTAATTGAGCTCTGATCTGTTGGAGGTAGTTCCCTTGAAGAGGAAATTGAACATTGTAATCTACTTTTGAATAATAATATATATTTGCAGCTTGTCTCAATTAATGTGATATTTTTATGCTTCTAGCAATATTGTTTGTATTTTTGGAATTCTGTTATTCTCGATGGTTAAGTGCATAACACATGGTAACTTGATGACCCAACTATTATTTTTTGTAGCATCAGATGTGTTCTAGCCATGACACAGGGACTGCGTAGAGCTAGCAGAGAGCAGCCTATCTTGAGCCAAGGTCAGTGTCAGATTGTCGGTGGGAGTGATATTTCTCACTAGACATATTGTCAATCATTTCTCTATATGGGTTGCTTGATTTTAGCATCCATAGTTTTGTACTCAAATTTACTATTGCATAATATTTAAAACCCTCAGCTGCTGCACCGGTTTTCCTGAGTTGGGGATTTTCGAGGAATTACTCAAAAAATAATTGTGTATTTGTGTGTGTGCATCTATTCTTCTGATTTTTTTATTTCTTCCGAAGTATTTATTTTGTGAAGGTTGCAATGTACTAGTTTCGATATTTTCTGTAGAACACAATAAATAATTTGTTTAGTTTATTTAAAAAATATAAGAAACTTAATGAGCTGCAACAGTAGGAATTTGGGTCATAGGATTTTCAAATTGTATTAGAGTGCAGTTGATCAGCTGGAGAGATCAATAGCGAAGACATGAGGAGTTTCACTCTTCAGTGGGGGTAGAAAATTGAAACCCCAGAGGGAACACAGTTACTTTGTCGAGAGGTCGCGTTTCTTGAGGAGATTCAATTTTTTTGAGTGAGGGACAAAAATTCGATCTCTCCAAATTGAGGGATTCCAGAGGTAGAGGGAGCAACCTATTATTTTCACAGAGCGGGTCTCTAGCTGGACGTAGTAGTTTTTGCAATATTTTTCTAGAGCAGATCTAGTGTCGGGTTGAAGAAGAAACACAAACAACATAGGGAAAATTTATGTCAAGGTATCTCAAGTTTTATAGGTCTAATATTTCCACTTGTAGATTGGTAGTAGTTGTGAGCAGATTTTCCCACTCTAGCAGGGAGTGTATAGAGTTAGTCAACAGTTGCAAAGAGGAGAAGAGGAGGAATTCAAATTTTTGCAAAGATGTCATCAATAGGGCTAAGAGATCAGGATTGGTTGGAGGGAGCCACCAATAATGTGATCTAGAAGGAAATAATTACTTTTCTTCTAGATGAATATGAACTCAAATACATCAATAGTGTGGTAGTTGTACCCGTAGATGTAGATCTGCTAAAGGCCTACAAGAAGGATATGGTGAAGGCAAAGTGTATGATTCTCGATGGGGTTCGAGATCATGTGGTGTCTCACATAGTTGGCAAAGATATTGCCCGAAAAATGTTGGAGACACTTACTATGCTATACAAGGGATCTTCTGAGCAGTGGAAGATGTATCTTGAGGAGGAGCTAAGATGTACAAGGATGCAGAAAGGGGAGTGCATAGATCCCTTCCTCACTAAGCTTCAAGATATCTGAGACCAGCTATCTGCAGTAGGGTCAACACCCCAACCTATGGAATTGGTGTAGTTAGCTCTAAACAACATTTCCAAAGGATGGAAAGTCTCTATCCAAAGTATTTTGGGTAGAGAAAAATTTCCATATTAGGATCAAATGTGCATTGATTTGTAGCAGGATGAGATGAGGTGAGATTTGGTGAAGAGCACCATCAGTGGCACCAATAAGAACAAAGGGAAAAAATAAGTGAAGGAAGAAGAGAATGTGGCCCTTGCATCAAAGGGGTAGTAGGAGAAGCATAGGAGGAAGAAGGATGTTTCCAAGGTCAGATGATTTAGATGTGGTGAGCTTAGCCACTACAACACTCAATGTCCTCTCAAAAATAAGGACAAAGAGGAGAAGCAGGATCAACAAGCTGCATCTACGAAGATCGACAGGTTGTCCTCCAGATTGGAGAAATATTTTTCCATGATCACTGATATACCTCCAGGAGTGAGGTGGGGTGATTTGGTTTTGTAGCCCCAAAGAGCTACATATGAGTAGGATTCTTGAGGAGGTCCACCTCATGAATCAATACCTTGCTACGGGATCCCATAACATGTAGTTGTAGGATGGATCAATGGGAAAGGATATAGTCAGATGCTAGAGTGACAGTAGCAGTGGATAGTAGCGGTCGAATACTGGGAAATGCAGTGCAGAATTGGCAGTAGTGTAGTTGACACAGAGCAGAGTCAACAACAATGTAGAGCCTTTAGTGAAAACGTAGAGTCTAGTAGCAATCAAGACTTGGGTGGCAGATGCATCATACTGATCACAATTTATTTAGTATTTTGGATGCTTTTCAGTTGTAGTTGCTCCAGTCACAACAACAACAGATGGAGAGGGAGTTGCAGTGTAGATAAATATTTGACAATAGTAGAACAGGGTCTGTAGTAGCACAAATGTAGCGTATATAAAAATTGTGCAGTGGTTGGTGGGAAGTAACATCAAGACATTAGCAACATAACAGGAGATGGTGCAAAGAAAAGGTGTTGCTTCAGTGGGTTGCAACGCTAAAACACACTCCTTGCTAAGAGGGAGTATTAGTTTTTGTAGCATCGGATGTGTTATAGCCATGAAATTTTGTGGAGAGTCTAGAATACATGTATTCTCAAAAAACTAGAAATCATTTATTGAGATTCCACCTAGAGATGACTTAATTAAAATAATTAACCATTTTTTTTTTATGGTTCCTAAGTTTAAACCTGGGAAATATGATTAATTAAAGGGTATTAATTAAGTCATGGTGAGAATATTCGAGAAGAAGGAATGGATCGATTTCTAGTTAATCTTAGCCATCAATTATGTTTTAATCTTGGTTTTAGATGTCTCAATGAGAAATTATAAGAAGAAATTCAATGGGGGTTGGAGAACACACTTGAGCCACTAGCAGTTCAAATTACTGGAAGATCGAACTCCAAAGTAGTAGCACTGAGTTGCTAAGGAGAGAGATAGTGAACTGGAAGCAGCGAGAGAGGGGCATAGATAGTAAGGTCGAAAGAAGATTTTCCAGTTTGGTGAAGTGAATTGCAAAGAGGAAGTGAGTTCCATAGAGAGGCAGGGTAGATCCACGTATAGGCAGTGCAGTGCTTCAAAGGGGAATCTGTATTTTGCTGGGGAGAAATAGTGATTCAGTGCCAAAAGCCGGAGTGGGAGCCTGAAGGCCAGGAGAGTCCATCTTCTAGACAAGATCTGATCATATAGTGAGAGAGGCACAGTGTCAAGTTGTGGGATGTAGTACTGCGTAGAATGATGCAAGGAGTGTGCAGAGGTAGTAGAGAGAAGCTCATCTTGAGCCAAGGTCAGTGTCGGATCACTAGTGGGATTGACATTTTTCTCACCAGACTAATTGCGAATCATTTTTCTATATGGATTGCTATATTTGAGCATCCATAGTTTTGCACTCAACGTTACTACTGCATAATAATTAAAACCCTCAACTGCTGCATCGATTTTCCCATGTTGGGTTTTTGCGGGGACTTAGTCCAAAAATAACTGTGTATTTCTGTTTGTGTGCATCTATTCTTCCAGTGTTTTTATTTCTTATGCAATATTTATTTTGTGAAGGATTCAATGTATTAGTTTCGATATTTTCCTTAGAAAACAATAAATAATTTGTTCAGTTTATTTAACAAATAGAAGAAACATAATCAGTTGCGACAGTATGATTCTGGGTCACGAAATTTTCACACCAACTAATTTGTTATTCTCCTTGCAGAAAGAAGTCATTGCAGATTAAGATATAAAATATAGAATAATTATTTGTCAAATTAATATGCTCCTTTTGATGATGATATCTTCAACTTGATTCCATCTTGATGATGTTGATTATTGAAGATGCTTTCTTGATGGTGATTGCTTCATTGATGACCTTGTTTCTTCAAGTATGCTTGAGATGTGATCCTTTATTCAATGAGAGGGATATCACCTTGATTTATTTGATGATGATGGAAATGCTTCTTCTTGCATCCTTTTATTGAGGATTGTAGGATGTGTGAGCTTTCAAGAATGCTTCAATTGTAGATTCCTTTGAGTGGAGGTAGGGTCTTTGTGGTCATCCCCTTTTTCTAAGAGTTTATTTCTTCAATATGATGTGTATATGATATGATACTTGTGATTGATAATGCTCCTTTATGATCTCCTTGTGCTCATTCTTCATGTATCCTTCTTTAAATGGACTATCTTCAAGCTTCCTTTCCTTGTCATTTTCACCTTAGCTCTGAAACCATGTTGAGAAACTAGGGCATCTATATTAGGTGATTTCTCTACTTTGATAACTTCTTGTGATGTCATTTTACATATCTTGATGTACTTTTTACTAGATTCTTTCACTTGTTTATTATTATGTTGTTTATCATCAAACAACTACCAAATAATGAATATCAATGAGACAAGAGGACATAAAATGTAGGTTGCTAGTCAGAGCCAAAACCTCTCCTCTTGAGAGGATTAACCCATAAGAATTCCTCTCTCCTCATAGAATGTTCAGATGATAAATTCGAAGACCTATGACAGAAGACCAATACCCCTCTAAGACCAAGTCACATCTCTGCTTTAATCAACTTCTCTTCCACAAAGTCAACTCTAGTCAAACTTTCTTCAATGCTTTAGATTTCAACCTATTTTCATAATTTTGGCTTGCTTGTTTAAGATGACAATTTTTAGCCTCTACTACAAAAACCCTCACTGACACATGTGAGAGAATTGATGGAAAATTTTTCCTTCTAACTTCTTCGCTTGGATAGAATTCTCTTCCTTGACTACTCAACTTGTAAACTTGATGCTTCTTGATACTTGACTCCTTGAAGTGACTACAATTCGTTCTTGTTGTAGTAGTAGTGATGTCCTAACTTCTTTGCACATGTGGAGGATGGAAACCCAAAAATAGTTCCAAAAACCTTGATTTCACTTTTCTTTTTTTTCTCTTATTTTCTTTGGTTATTAAGGTCATGTTCTTAACTTTTAATCAAACTTCTTGAATTCTTGATTTATGTCCTTCAAATGAGGCTAAGAGCTTCTTATTTATTGAGGCTGACTTCACTACTTTTTAGGCTGACTTGATTTTTATAGGTTGACTAGACCTTGGAGGGTCTTTGTGACACTTTTTGACTTACAATAATTTTCTTGACATGATACAATATTCCCAATGGGGTCTTACATATATGACAATGAATCAATTTATTTTTTGACTCAATAAAAAACCATAGAAGCACTGAATGGATGCTTGACCTACAAATAAAATGATATTGAGCATGAAACCCATGCTACAATAATAATAATAATAATAATAATTTTTATTTTATTTTTACAATATACAAGAATCAAGAGTATATTTCATATTTATGAAGACCAAACCTAGTTATAGATTTCAACAAGATTCTCACACAAGAGTAAACACACAAATGAAATGCAACTACTTATCTAAAATACATCAATTCCCATTAAACAAAGGGAGGTGCTTTTCTCCTATTAGAGATGGCAAGATTTCACCATCAAGTTTAACAATGTAAAAGTACACAACCCATACTTTTCCTTGGACAATAACTAAGATAAGATTACCACTAAAAAGGACTAGATCACCCATCACCCACTTTAAACTCTTTGCAGTGTTTTTCAACCCATTTTGAAATGTTAGCCTCTTTTTTTTGTTCATCTGTGCGTTCTTAACTTGGTATAGATTTCCTGAAGGTTCAACCTCTTTAAGCTTTTCATGACCCTTTGACCCAAAGTGTTTTTGCTTTGTACGTAGGTCATTAGGAGGTATATGAGCTTTGAATTTTCGACCAGGTTTAGGTAATGAAAAAGGTTCCACATTTTCTCCATGCTCATGTATGGGTGGCTTCATGTAAAGGATGAATGGTGCTCCATCCATGGTAGGTATAGTGGCATATGATAGGTCCATTTGTAAGTGTCCACTAACTGAGACACACCACTTTTATACAAGGGCATCCCTAAAGATATGGCACATCTATGATTGCAATATCACATGATACAAAAATGTCCTCATTAGAAACCAAGGATGCCTTAAAATCCTTCATAAGACAATATAAATGCGTATAATTTAAGTCAAATCCACAAACATACTTATAAGGAATTGATATTTATCTCTATTTCAATAGCCAAGATTGTAGCCTAATCTAAATATTTACAATTTTTTTTCTCTCACAACATATTATGCGTGTCGATGGAAAGTTGTAATGAATCTAGCAAGGATGGAATCATCATTTGGTCTATACATACTAGGAACATCCCTTATTATGTTATCAAATTGTTGCATCAATTCTTTAACATTTTCATTATCAGTTTGTCTAGCCCCCTGGAATCAATCAAGGAGCATAACGAATTCTTTGACCATGCCCCATCTTTTGTCAAAGCCTTGGAGAAAGGTATCTTGGTCACTGAGACTATGTTGAGGAAAACTAAAGTATCAATCCTTGGGACTTCCTTATAAGGTAAAGGAAAAAAGCATCATAACCACATCCTCATCTTGGACTGGCCTAGCACTAACAACATAATAGAAATCATGTGTATGTTTTTATGCAACAATAACATTATTTCCATTGAATTTGAATAACCATTCTTCATAATTCTCAGGCAGTGAATGGGGAGCTATAGGGAGTTTTCTAACACCCATTGTCTTGAATTGTAATGAGTTAGGGTTTTTTCATGCTATTAATGGTATTGTGTGTCTAGTAATAGGTTTCTAACCACATAAGTATTTTGAAATAGGGTAGATGTGGTAACGTCAATATTTTTTTTCTTGTGAGTGGTTCTTTTATTTCTTGGAGCCTTGGTATTTTTAAAATAACTACTAGGGTAGATAATAGGATAATGTGACATGGAAAATTTGAGGTATGAAAAAATAAAAATGAACATGCTACTTCAATCCATGTTTTGCAAGTAGTGCCCCTCTTATAAGAATAAGGCCTTAGGGGAGGTCCCACTAGACTAGGGATAAATATTAACTCCTTTAGTAAGGTGAGAGAACACGTTTACACTGAATATCGATCAATCATCTATATTTTATAGCCCATGATGACTTTCAAAGCTAAAAAATTGGTCATAAAACTCTTAAGGAATAAAGTGACATAAAACATAGAAGAAATAAATTTGCCTTTAGGATGCAACATTCCCTTGGCTTATCTCTTTATTTGGATTGAAAATATTTAAAATAGCCCTTGGGGGCTCTCCTTAATGTATACATATCCTTAATTTTTCTTGCAAAAGGCTTAATATTGCTTAAGGATGGCTCAACCTCCATCCTTGGTCCTATATCTTCCTAATGACTTACTTAATCGAGAGAAAATGCTTGGATTTGACCTTTGAATTTATATTACTTTGCTTGATTTAGCCTAGCTTACTTCTTCATTTATTCCTTCAATGTATTGCTTGGAGATGTTTCTTTTTCTTGCTTGGAGGTCTCAAAATCTCTTTCCTCTTTGGGATGCTAGCAGCTAGGATGACTTGGAGCCCTTTGACCTCTTATTTCAGTAATTTCTAATCGAAACTTGTATAATTAGCCCTCGTAAGCTCCAATTTTGATGAATAGACTTCAATGTTCCATTATGTTTCCTACTATTTTTTCATTATACCTTCAAATAACGCCAAAGAGGATGACTCCATGATCCAAATTTGGTACACATAGTTGGAAGAGCTCAATTTAATGTCACTTTTCTTGAGAGTTCAATTAACTTTGGCTTGGATATGACACTTTATTAACCCATATTATTTGCCCACTTCGTGATTTTACTTCAAACATTTTTGCTTGCAATGCCACATGGAAATACATCTCACTCCAAAAGTGGGTCTATTGGTGTTGAAAATGCTGAGAGGGGGGTGAATCAGTATTCCCTAGCAATTAGCACTTTTAAATCTTTTCAGAGCATTTGTTAATTTTCAATTATTATTAATGTTTATGCACTAATAAAAGTTAATAAAATAACATAGTAGACACAAGAATTTTAGGTGGAAAACCCCCTCCAGGTCAAAAATCACTGAACTCTTTTCTAATAAAATATGTAATCTTCAGCCCCAACTGAAATGAAAGCAACAAATTCTTAGAATTCTAGAAAATCATTCTTCTCTAGCACCCACTTGAAGGATGCCTCAATGCCCTGGTTTCTTTAGTAGTCAACCTTATGGATGCCCCAACATCCTAGACCAACCTACTACCCTGAAGTGTTCACAGGCTCCAACTTGTAGGCGACGTCATGCACCATCCTAGCACCTCCCTGCCACCCTATAATTTTTTAAATGAGACAAGAGTGTGGATTCTCGTACCAGGGAAAATGATCCATGATACAATATGATTTACAATGATTTTGACCAAAAACCCAATAATAATTTGAAATGAAACCCAACCATGACATCATCCCAACAGAGACTCCTATACCTCCCAATAATTCCTTTTTGACTCTAGGTAGATTGACTCTTTTAAAATTATGACTCTTCCAATGATGACACTTTTACAACTTTACAATGATGGCTCTTGGCCTTGACACTTCTTCACAATATATGGATGGATGTAATGTCTTCAAAGGATGTCCTGCTGCAATGCTTCCTTTGATTTGATAATTATGCTCTTGAATTCTTGCTTGAAGTTTTACTTGAATATTCTTATACCTACATGCAGAATTTTCCCGGCGAAACCAATCCCAAAACAAAACAAAATACCCTTCAACTTACCTCTGCCTGCAAAACACATGTAAGTGCATAATAATTAATAAATACAAATTAAAAATTACAATGCATACTTGAATTGTGCTTGTCACTTTTGTTGTTGACTTTCTGCAGCAATATACAAAGACTCCCACTCTTGATATAGCCTTGGACTCTATGCAAGACTATATCAAAAAATGACCTAAAGATATATACAACAAAAACTGATGACAGACTCTAGACTTGTGATGGATCAAGTTCTAAGTACAACAATAGAGACCATTCTATCAACTATGACAAGACAAGTAACATGAACCTACAACATCATATAGATTTAGAAGAATTGGTGTAGCATTAAGAATATGTAGCATAAAATTTGTAGTATCAAGAATAGGACATCCAAAAAACTAATTGTGACATATAGAGACATAGAGATATAACCAAGACACTGCATATGCTTATGTTGTCCTACAAAAACATATGTCAGAGATGATATTCAAAATCAAAAAGTAAAAACTAATCATACATACCTTGTTGTAGGAGACTTACCCTTGAATGTTGATGTGTGGTCCTTACTGCAGTGATCCTTGAATGCATGCTTTTTCTTGCCTTCTAGGAACTCGATATTTAATCTATTGCATTTATGTAATTCCTAATCTCCAGGTTCTTACATTGTCCTATGGTAGCCCTATGAGTCCTCTTTCCAACCCCATAAGTCTGATCAAGATTGGATTCTTCAAGAAATAGTTATGCCCAATCTCCCACGATGACGTGATTATAGACTAGTTAAATAGAGTGAACTTGTATGAAGTGCCACGTGTCATTGTTGTGACCTTCGGCCATGTAAACTCTTCTAAAAATGCTGCAGTTCGTTTGATTTCTATGACTATTTACGAAATTTCAATCCAATGATCAGCGTGAAAGTTATGATTTCTATGACTATTTACGAAATTTCAATCCAATGATCAGCGTGAAAGTTATGACGATTTTCCTAATGTCACCTGTTTGCATTGAATTTGGGAGCCTGCAAAAACCCTAGGGTTTTGTAGATAATGATTGTAGCTGTCAAAAAATTCACAATCCCTAGCCATATGTCCATAGTTAGCACATAAAAAGAAATAACCCTTAAATAAATGTGTGTACCTGAATGGTTCATTTGGATGCGATGGTCCTTGATAATTATACCTGTCAATAACTTTACAATCCTTGGCCATATGTGCATAGTTAGTGCATTAAAAACAATAACCATTAAATAAATGAACATACCTGGAAGATTTTTCATTCGTCTTTGGAGGTGGTTTTGTAATTTATTGTGGTCCTTTGTTCTTGATTACTTTGGCCTTGTTCTTTGGAGTTGCAACATTCTTCTCTAGCTTTTCACTTTGGTCAACTTCCTTCTCAGAACTATCCCACAAAGATGTGCAACTTGTACCTTCATCAACTAAAGCTTTACCATCTTTAATTGCCTTCATTTTTTTTTCTTCATCTCTCTTATCTTGTATGTGTTGTTTTTGTGATCCTTTTAGTTTGTTGATCTCATCACAGGTTGCATGAATTTCTTCTTTTTTTGAGGAAGATCTTCTTGAAACCATCTTTTCAATATCTTCCTTATTTTTTCTGCCTCCTCAACCTGTAGCTTGATAAGAGTGGTTTTCTCTACTTCTCCGTTGAGAACCTGTATCTGTTCCTTCTACTTCTGATTTTCAATCTTGGGCCTCCTTATTTCTACTGAATATTTTTCTAATTCCTTTCGCTTTTGGTCAACAGTGGATATGTATCTTTGATCAAATTCCTTCATTTCAATTTCTGCTTCCTGCATCTGTTGTGTGATCCTACTAATCTCTGCAAATGCTACGTCGAGTTCTTGTTTCTTGTGTCAGACTTCTCTCTTGAGGTCTCCTGTCACTATATTCTTGATTTGTTCCAATTGAGTTCTAAGACTATTAATCATCTTCTCAGACTCTTCATTCTATTTGATGAGTTCTTTTGTTGTCTTCAATTATTCTTCCAAAAGTCTTATCTTTTCCTTTTGACTTTTGAGTTCCTTTATTGCCTTGATCACTTGATTTTGAAACTCTGGTTTACTCATTTCTCCCATTTATTTATCATAATCAGAAGGATATGAATTTTCAATAACATCTTGACCTGATTATTTTGATGAATAGAGATTATGAAGCTTTTCCCAAAGAGCTTTAGAAGTTGAACATTTACCAACTTTTGTTTTCACATAATTTGGCAAAACATTCAAAATTACATTCATGGCCTTTGAATTGTAGATTCTAGCTTCATCGGTAGATGTGTCTCTAGAAACAATTGATTCCCATATTCCATGTGCTTGCAAATGTACTTCCATCCTAGATTCCCATATCTAGTAATTATCTGCATCAAAATCAGGGGTTGGTACACAATACTCACTTTCTTCAGATTTTGTTGTACATGTACCTTCCTTTGAAATCCTTGTAACCTACTTCTTTGACTTTCCAATATCTATCCCCTTGACTTCCATGTTTAAGTTGTTACTGAAGGAACCAAGCTCTAATACCAATTGTTGGAAATACTGAGTGGGGATGAATAAATATTCCTTAGCAATCAACACTCTTAAATAGTTTTAGAGCATTCGTTAATCTTCAATTATTATTAATGTTTATTTAATAATAACAATAAATAAAAGAACACAATAGACACAAGAATTTTAGGTGGAAAGCCCCCCGCCGGGTCAAAAACCACTGAACTCTTTTCTAATTAATTATCTAATCTTCAACCCCAATTGAAATGAAAGAAACAACTTCCTAGAATTCTAGAAAAACATTATTCTCCAGCTCCCACTAGAAGTACCCCCCAACACCCTAGTTTCTTCACTAGTCAACTGAATGGATCCCCCAACAAACTAGACCAACATACCACCCTGAAGTGTTCACAGGCTCCAACCTGTAGGTGACTTCATGCACCATCCTACAACCTCCCTTCCACCCTATAATGACTGAAATGAGAGAAGAGTGTGGATTCCCATACGAGGGACAATGATCCACGATACAATATGATTTACAATGATTTTGACCGAACACCCAATCACACTATGACCTACAACCCAACCATGACATCATCCCTACAAAGACTACTATACCTCTCAATAATGCATTTTCGACTCTATGAAGATTGAATCTTTTACAATAATGACTCTTCCAATGATGACACGTGTACAAATGACTCTTTTACAACTTTACAATGATGACTCTTGGCCTTGACACTTATTCACAATATACGTATGGATGTCATGTCTTCAAAGGATGTCCCACTGCAATGATTCCTTTGATTTGATAATTATGCTCTTGAATTCTTGCTTGAAGTTGTACTTGAAGATTCTACCTGCATGCAAAAGTTTCCCAATGAAACCAATCCCAAAACAAAACAAAATACCCTTCAACTTACCTCTGCTTGCAAAACACATGTAAGTGCATAATAATGAATAAATACAAATTAAAAATTACAATGCATACCTGAAGTGTGCTTGTCACTTTTGTTGTTGACTTGCTTCAGCAGTATACAAAGAATCCCACTCTTGATATAGCCTTGGACTCTATGTAAGACTATATCTAAAACTGACCTAAATATATATACAATAAAAACTGATGACAAACCCTAGACTTGTGATGGAACAAGTTCTAAGTACAACAACAAAGACCATTCTATCAACTACGAAAAGACAAGTAACATGAACTTACAACATCATATAGATTTAGCAAACTTGGTGTAACATCAAGAATATGTAGCATAAAATGTGTAGTATAAAGAATAGGACATCCGAAAAACTAATTGTGACATATAGAGACATAGAGATATAACTAAGACATTGTATATACTTACGTTGTCCTAAAAAAACTCCTAGGTTGTAGATCGGAGATGCCTGGTAACATATAATCTTCAATATCATCCTCAAAACTATTGGAATGGATGATGTTTTAGATCAAGTCAGATGACCATTTCAACTCTATACTTACTAAAGACATGCATGAACACCCTCAACAACACAAGGCTTTAGACCACTAATTCTCAATAGTTTGTAGATTTAATGGATAGATGGAGAAAACTCACAGTACCAACAAATTGCATACATGAACGTATATGAATGGCTAGCTACAGGCAAAAAAGAAGCTTGCAAATCTAATATATCAAAGCAGAGATAAGATGACAATTATCTGGCCTTAGACACAAAGAAAACCTGAACAAACTAGTCAAGTGCAAGCATAGAACAACAAAGAGAATGGACATTGAACATATAATGGCAAAAGAAGCTTATACTGCTAGAATGAAGATAAAAATCTTGAATGAACAGAGGAGGAATAATATCCAAAAGTTGAACCCTTGTTACATTTAGTTTCTTGCCTTTTATAGTCCTTTCACAATGCTCCTGAGCTCTCTAGAAGGCTAGGAATCTTAATCTTCCTGATATGCATTGTTAACTGATTTGATGCCCTCTTGGCAAGCATGGGATCAGATTTTTCTACTTCTGACAATAGAGTAACCGATTTCAGATATTTTTGGTGGCTTGCTGCACTGTCCGGGAGTTTTCCTATGCCAGAGGTTGTCCATAATGTTTGTTGGTGTGGCTGTTGCACTGTAAGTGCTATTGATGCTCCTTGATCTTGTTTGATTTGGATGTGTTGCGCTGTTGATGCTCCCTGGTCTTTTTGTTTTGGGTTACAATGTGCTGTGGCCCTTCTCTCTCCCTTTCAGGGCTCCTGTTTCCCAGTGATATGTCTTCTGGGCTTTGTTATATGATGGAATGGGTCTTCATGCCCTTATAATCCCTTTACATCGCCCCTTTCTGTTAATACATGACTATTCTCTGTTTCAAACAGAGAATGCAACAACACAGTGAAAATCCCACCCATCTCTATCCTTTTTCGGACTTAAGAAATCCTTAGAAATGTCTTATTCTCCTATTGGGTCTACCTTTGCAATGACAACACATCTCCACCATCGATCTGAGAGTCCCAGATCCAACGGTGATGATCCATTTGGGGCGCCTCTTTTGTACTAGAGTTAACCACCCGATGAGGGCAGTTTTCTCTCTCCTCATCTTGGACATGTGGTAGCAGCTGTATGGCATTGGGCAGAGCTTGGCCTAAACCACTTACTGCCCACGGCCCGCCCGAAATCCTGCCTATTTTGTGATTTTTCCTTCATATCAGAAATATGTTGAAACATTGAAAATTTATGAAAAACGGCTCTGGCAGATTTCAAATATCATATATTCCAGCATTGTCCCCGTTTCCCTTTGTATTTCATTGCATAAAAAAATACACGGGAAATACATTAAAATGGCATGGGCACAAACTTCAAATATTATCAAACGTTGTAACACATAACCATCGGGTTCGGTTATCACATCGCAAATATGTATGTTCATAAGCCCCACCCGTCGTGTATTGCCAATGCAATACAGCAATGTGATCCAATTGCAATCGTTGATTGCTCAATACCCGGGTCTTTTATATATACATAACATAGTTCCCTACCGATGCGACCCGCAGATCTGATCATCGGTGATCGTTGATCGGCTGTTCCATGCACCCGTCTTTAGATTGTCGCCTCTGTCTGACCGATATGCGATTCTCCACTTAGATCTGGGCTGATGATTGGCCAGATCTAACGACTGCTGTGCAATGCCTAGTTTAAGCCTGGGATAATGGTTTTTTCACGGTTTTAGAGTGTTTTGAGCCTCCCGATAGTGTATTTCGGCCCTTCCAAGGGCTTTCCTCCCACGACCATTTCGACTTTGAATGATTCTTAAGAATATTTTGAAGAATTTTGGGGCATTCTTGGATCCTTTGGGATGATTTTAAGCCATCTTGGAAACTTTAAGAGCATACTTGGATCCATTTTTGGACTGTTTTCCCACAAGGCTAACACTGGCTCCTTCTGGGGATGAAAGCCTCCTTGTGAGGTTGCAAGAACTGTAGATCAATGCCTTTCCTGTAAAAACAAAAATTAAACCTTCCTTCTAGTGTTCCATTGAGTATGGAGTAAAAACTGGAAAAACATATTTACAATAACAAGGCCTTAAACCTTAAACAAAATAAATTTTCAAGAATCGCCCATTTATTGGGTTGCTAAAGGTATCTTCTCCTTCTATACTGTGCAGGATGAATGTATTATTCTGCTGAGCTTGAGCGATGACAAAAGGACCGGTCCATGAGGAGTCAAACTTTCCATGATTTCCTCTCTTTTCCTTAAATGCATGCCATTTAAGCACCCAATCACCAACTTGGAAATTGTCCACTTTTTCTTTCTTGTCAAAGGTTTCTTTGATGTTCTTCTGATGAGCCTTTGACTTCTCAACCAGCTCCTCTCTGATTTGATGTAGTTCGACTAGGTTATTCATTCTTCTTACCAAGCCATTTTCTTCATCTTGTTCTTCTTGCAAGAACTTAGACACTGGGAGAATCAGCTAGATGGGGAAAGTAGCATCAGCACCATAAACTAGTTTAAATGGAGAATTCCCTATGGATTTTTTGATGGTAATTTGGTTAGCCCATAGTGCAAACCTCAGCTTGGAATCCCAACTCTTTTTGTTGTCCTCTAACAACTTTTTGATTACCCTTAGAAGGCTTTTGTTAGATGATTCTACCAAGCCATTTCCTTGAGGATAATATGAGGTAGAATGCACCACTTGAATGCCCATGGATTTAGTCATGTCCATCAATTGTTTTGCCTTGAAAGCTACTGCATTATTAGTGACTAGTTTGTTTGGGCAACCAAATCTAGTGAAAATATTCTCATTCAAGAACTTTATGACAACTTGATGATTGGCATTCTTAGTGGGTTTAGCCTCAATCCACTTGGCAAAATAATTAGTGGCTACTAAGATCCGTTTTTGTTGGCCACTGGAATGTGGGTTGATCTCACTTATAAAGTCCAAGCCCCACTGCTGGAAGGGACCATTGACATGCATTGGCTTTAAGGGCAGAGATTTTAGTTGTTGTCTGCCTGTAAACCTCTGACACTTGTCACAAGATTTTACAAAAGAAAACACATCAGAGAACAAAGTAGGCCAATAATATCCATCCCTCAAGATTTTGTGAGTTGTGGTTTTCCAATAATGATGCCCTCCAGAGATGTTAGAATGAAATTGATGCATGAATTCCACAAATTGTTCTTTATCTAAACAACTCAAGAGGATTCCTGATGGGTCTTTCCAATAAAGAATTTTTTTATCAATATAGAATTTGGCTGATCTAAGTTTAACGGCATGAGCTTGACTTGAGCTAAGCCCTGGAGGGACTTCTAGCTTTTGCAAAGAATGAACTATTTTGTAATGACATTCACATGTGGCTAGATTTTCAGCCAAAGACTGATTCAACCTTGCTCTTCTAATACTCCCTCTGCCTGCTCATAATCTGAATTTAGACTTATGGAATTTATATCTAACAAGCTGAAATTTTCTTCAACCATAAGTTTAGCAAAACCCTGGCCTTTAACAAGCTCAGCGAGCTTCACCTCTATGTTAAATTCTATGATTTTTGCAATCCATTTAGCTCTCTTCCCATCAATATCCGTCTGCATTAAGACATATTTTACTGAATTTGAAGGTGTATATGCAACTACTTTGGAATGCAGAATATAAATTTTGAATTCCTTTAAAGACTTTATGAGAGCATAAGCTTCCTTTTCAATGAAGTCATACCTTAATTCAGTATCCCTTAAAGTTTTGCTAAAAAAGAACCACGGGGAGCTCTATGCCTTCATCATTTTTCTACAACAGAACTGCTGCAAGTGTATCATAAGAGGAAAACGAGAAGATACATAACTCCTTAGTGTAATATGGGCTGATTAGAGTGGGAGCTTCCATGATATCTTGATTCATGTGCTAATTTTAGGTATGTTCTATGCTAGAGCAATTTATTTCAATTTTAGTTATTTTTTCCTGATCAACAATCACACTAGCATTAAAGTAAAATGCATATAGAGCATAAATATAAATAGCAGAAGACAAGCCAAGACAAGAGGACACAAGATGTGGCGCTAGATAGGGACAAACCCCACAATGTGGGGAAACCCTTGATCAATTCTTCTTTTATGTTCTTCATAGTTCAGCAGAGAAAGTGAGAGAGATAGTACATTTACAATAGAAGTCAACATTTTGACTTTTTATATCTATAGAGATCATCTCCTATAATGATGACGAGATCAGTTGAAGACATTCTGCTTCAAATGATTCTGCAAGGTGACGACTTCACCTAGTAGTGTTGCATTTCATCCATTTGCTACACATAACTGTGTGACACCATGCTTTACTGTCACAATGTTGAACCTTGATGACTAAGCAGCTCTCATCTGCTCTTGTCATCATGCAACTCATTATCTTCCATCATCATGGTACCCTTGCTAATGTGCATCATTCATCATCATGCCACCCTTGCTAATGTGCATCATTCATCATTATGCTGCCCTTGCTAAAGTGCATCATTCAATATCATGCTGCAAATAAACCCATCTAGGGCTGCGGAGTACCTAGGTTAGCTCCCTCACTTGCCACGTTGTCTTTATATGGATATGTCCACCCTTGACGACCTTCAATGCAAGCTTGACTGTGTGCTATGGCCTGCGGCCTAGCTCAACAGTCTTCCAGAGTGAGCTGCCTCCAAATGTCACCACAAAACCCTTCAAACAATCCCTAATAGCCAGCGTTTTTCCCCTCTACTACTTAGCCTTATAGCCTAGCTCCTTGACCCTCAACACAACTCTTTGGAACTGATGTTTAGCCCTTAAGCAGCCCTTAGACAGTCCATAGTCTAGGCCTTCAAACACAGTCCTTTTCCACACTGTCCAAGGCTGATTCTTCACACTGTCTAGCCTTCAAACTTTGGCCTTTCTACCCTGCAAGAGCACACAATAACAACACTAATCAACCACCCAAACATGCCTAGGTTCGCACGCTGTCACCTACAGCAATCCTGAAATCTTCAACGTTGTTTCTAGGGCTTCTCCATGCTGTGGTTACCATCTACTGTGGCAACCTATTTCCATCGTGGCTACCATCTACTGCGACTACCATCTATGCTTGCAACTCTCTTACTGTATGATCTACTGCTACCTAATTATGACTATGGCTTCCATATGACAACGAATCCAGATTAGGACATCATGTTGACTATCTTCATGAATTACGTGTAATGAATTTATGACTATGGCTATTCCATATGACAATGGATCTAGATTAGGTCATCACATTGACTGTCTTCATGAACTGTGTGTAATGACCTTCCCAATGACCTATATATATCAGTCTCCATGAACAACGTATGTATGCTTCCATGACCAGCGTAGATAAGGGCATCATCTGCAGCTAGGGCTCCTTGTAGACCAACATATTCTTTTGTTCTCTCCTTCTCCAAAAACCCAAGACGTAGAGAGGAGATCACCTTAAGAATACATGTCTAAAATGACTTCAAGTCCTCACCAATTTATACTAAAACGTGGATGATGAATAGACATGTCTGTTGGGCTTCTGAGCCTATTCAATGTGTTGGCCAACTTGACAATTTGATTTGTAACATAAATAAATTCATAACTTCATAAATACTTATCAGAATCAGATGATCTTTACATCAATCCTACACCTCTCAATGCAAGGGATCCAATAAAAATATTAGCTACCATAAATAATATGACCCACATGGAGTTTGGCCCCAGTTGCCAATTTTAACACTCCCTCTCAACTTGGGAGAACTCCATCTGCTGATCCATATGTCCGACTGTACTGTCTCTGCCATCAGTACCCTACGATTCTCTGCTCAACTCTGCTCAGATCTTGCTAGCTCTGCTTAGCTCTACTAGCTCTTCTCTGCTCTATTTAGCTCTACTTAGCTCTGCTGGCTTTGCTCTACTTAGCTCTACTTAGCTTTGCTGGCTCTGCTATGCTCTGCTTAGCTCTGCTAGCTCTGCTCTGCTGGCTCTTCTCTACTTTGCTCAGTTCTTCTCAGCTTTGCTGGCTCTTGCTCTGCTTTGCTCAGCTTTGCTAGCTCTGCTCTGCTCTTCTTAGCTCTGCTGAACTATGAAGAAGAAGAATTGATCGAGAATGTGTCATACCATTCTCCACTAACCCAAAGTCAGTCTCAGAGTGTGTACCATTGGTCCCATACAGTTCCTCAACCAACCTGAAGTTAGTGTCATAGTAAGTACAACTCCTACCACGGGTCCTAGACCAGTACTCTACTGACTCGAAGTCAGTCTCAGAGTATGTACCACTGGTCCCAAACCAGTCCTTTATTGACCCGAAGTCAGTGTTATAGTGGGTACAACTCCTACCACTAGTCCTAGACCAGTATCATTGATCCCATATCAATGAAGGTCATACTAGCTTAGGGAGTACGATAGATACAACGATGCATCCATTGGTACTACTATGGTCCCTATCCTCATTTCCCTCCTCATTGATCAAATGAGAGGTACTTCCCATGAGCACCAGACTACATGGGTAGGATGCCTTAACAATAGAACTAATTAATCTTGTCCTCATAGGAGAACTAATCATCCTACTACACAACCATCATGGAGAACACATCATCTAGACCTCATAGGAGAAATAATCATCTTGCTGCACAGGAGAGAAAATCATCCTGTATTGTAAGAGAGTGAGTCATCTTGTCCCACAAGAGAGTGATTCATCTTGTTCATAGGAGAGCGAATCATCCTATCCACAGGAGAGCGAATCATCGTCTCCCATAAGAGAGTGAATCATCTTGTCCCAGTGCGCACCACCGGGGGAGGGTGAGTTACCCTGTGGTTGTATGTTGCTCTAGTAAGAACCACAAGCCCCTAGAGCTCCTAGAGCTCAATGTATGCAACATTTAGGACCCTTTTACAAGGGTCTCTCGACGACTCCAAGTTGTTCGGGAAAATCACAAATTTGATATTTCCCCGGGGCTCTGATAAAGTGTAGTGACTTGTACATCATCTCAGTGTGATGGAGCCTCCTTGCTTATCAACTTACAATATCCCAAATAAGGCAGTATCTAATGTCTATCTCCTAGATAAATCATTGAATATGGGATTCCTCAATAATCGAATCCCACCTCTGGTTGTCACAGAGAATCACAGTGGTATTCATCATGTGTACTCACTGAAGAGTTTCCACAACCAGGCAGCTTCATATGAGGTCATACTCATAGTTATGTATCTGATCTCGGTGGTACTTATAACAACTGACTTCTGCTTCTAGCTCATCCATGATATCAAAGTAGAATCCAAATAGAACCAGCACTGAAAAGTGCTCTAGTGATCCTCCACACTACCTGCCTAGTCAGCATTTGAATAGTCATGCAATTTTCATATTTCCAGCAGTGTATCTCAATCCATGAGAGATTGTGCCCCAAAGATATCTCAAAAGATTCTTGGCATCAATCCAGTGAGGCTTAACCAAATATGATCTCACCATGCTAACTACAAAACATATGTCCAGAATCCAACTCCCTCTTACTTCTTCAAATGAGAGGGTCTACACCTGTCAGAAATAGTTCATCCGCATAAGGTGTCGGTATGAGAGGTCTATCATCCACAACCTTCGGGTAATGGTTTGGATTGGTTTCACTCCTAGTGAATATCAACTTCATCAAACAACTATCGATCCTCTCATACTACGCCTGGGGTGTTTTGCTTCAAGCCATAAAGGGCTCTCTTCCACTTGTATACATCAGATTCCCGTTCATGAATCTCAAACTCCACGGGTTGTTCCAAACCTATGAACCTGCTACATGAGGGGAATGGTCCCCTTGTAAGATCTTCCTTCGGTACATCTCAGACATGTACCTTCATGCTCTTTTTGAATTCAGGCATCCCGGTCACCATATGACTTACAGACCTCTGGTGTTGAGTTAATGGACATGATCCCTAGTAGACTTGATACAACCCTGAACTCTAAAACATCTTTGAAAAATCTATTTTCAAACACGTACCTTTCCATTGATGAGTGCCACCCTGAAACCTTTGACTTCCATTTCTGAGATGGACACCAGGTTCTTCTTGCGATTAGGAACATAAAAGAGATTCTAGGGTTCCTTGCTTTCTTTGAAGAATCGACCATTTCCTTGATGACTTGCATTACTTATCATTCCTCTGATCATTGAAGATGTCCCCGGAATGATTATTATCTTCGTCAAGAGATGTGTCATTGTCCTTCAGACACTCCTTTGCATCATGGCTGAACTTATTGCAACCAAGGCATCTGCCTTTCCTTCCACCCTTAGATCCGAACTTCCCAAAGAAGTGATCTTTAAGTAGGCCATCAGAAACTTTCGCTGTGCCATTTTGATAATACTCTCTACTTTGACTTCACACTAAGTGAATTAGAAAATGGATGAGGAACCCATTGATCCTTTTGTCCTATCCCAACTGTCTTCGATGATTGGTCTTTCACTCTTGCTTGGGCATTGTCTTCACCTCAACTCCGATACCATGTTAATTTTAGGTATGTTCTATGCTAGAGAAATTTATTTCAATTTTAGTTATTTTTTCCTGATCAGCAATCACATCAGCATTAAAGTAAAATGCATATAGAGCATAAATATAAATTGCAGAAGACAAGCAAAGACAAGAGGACACAAGATGTGGCACTAGCCAGGGACAAACCCCACAATGTGGGGAAACCCTTGATCAATTCTTCTTTTATGTTCTTCATAGTTCAGCAGAGAAAGTGAGAGAGATAGTACATTTACAATAGAAGTCAACATTTTGACTTTTGATATCTACAGAGATCATCTCCTATAATGATGATAAGATCAGTTGAAGACATTCTGCTTCAACTGATTCTGCAAGGTGACGACTTCACCTAGTAGTGTTGCATTTCATCCATTTGCTACACATAACTGTGTGACACCATGCTTTACTATCACAATGTTGAACCTTGATGACTAAGCTGCTCTCATCTGCCCTTGTCATCATGCAACTCATTATCTTCCATCATCATGGTACCCTTGCTAATGTGCATCATTCATCATCATGCCACCCTTGCTAATGTGCATCATTCATCATCATGTTGCCCTTGTTAAAGTGCATCATTCAATATCATGCTGCAAATAAACCTATCTAGGGCTGCAGAGTACCTAGGTTAGCTCCCTCACTTGCCACGTTGTCTTTATATGGGTATGTCCACCCTTGATGACCTTCAATGCAAGCTTGACTGTGTGTTATGGCCTGCGGCCTAGCTCAATAGTCTTCCAGAGTGAGCTGCCTCCAAATGTCACCACAAAACCCTTCAAACAGTCCCTAATAACCAGCGTTTTTCCCCTCTACTACTTAGCCTTACAGCCTAGCTCATTGACCCTCAACACAACTCTTTGGACTTGATGTTTATCCCTTAACCAGCCCTTAGATAGTCCACAGTCTAGGCCTTCAAACAAAGTCCTTTTCCACACTGTCCAAGGTTGATTCTTCACACTATCTAGCCTTCAAACTTTGGCCTTTCTACCCTGCAAGAGCACCCAATAACAACACTAATCAACCACCCAAACAGGCCTAGGTTCGCATGCTGTCAACTACAACAATCCTGAAATCTTCAACGTTGTTTCTAGGGCTTCTCCATGCTGTGGTTACCATCTACTGTGGCAACCTTTTTCCATCGTGGCTACCATCTATTGCGGCTACCATCTATGCTTGCGACTCTCTTACTGTATGATCTACTGCTACCTAATTATGACTGCGACTTCCATATGACAACGAATCCAGATTATGACATCACGTTGACTATCTTCATGAATTGCGTGTAATGAATTTATGACTACAGCTATTCCATATGACAATGGATCTAGATTAGGTCATCATGTTGACTGTCTTCATGAACTGCGTGTAATTACCTTTCCCATGACCTATATATATCAGTCTCCATGGACAACGTATGTATGCTTCCATGACCAGCGTAGATAAGGGCATCATCTGCAGCTAGGGCTCCTTGTAGACCAACATATTCTTTTTTTCTCTCCTTCTCCAAAAACCCAAGACGTAGAGAGGAGATCACCTTAAGAATACATGTCTAAAATGAATTCAAGTACTCACCAATTTATACTAAAACGTGGATGATGAATAGACACGTCTATTGGGCTTCTGAGCCTATTCAATTTGTTGGCTGACTTGACAATTTGATTTGTAACATAAATAAAATCATAACTTCATAAATACTTATCAGAATCAGATGATCTTTACATCAATCCTACACCTCTCAATGAGAGGGATCCAATAAAAATATTAGCTACCATAAATAAGATGACCCACATGGAGTTTGGCCCTAGTTGCCAATTTTAATACTCCCTCTCAACTAGGGAGAACTCCATCCGTTGATCCGTATGTCCGACTGTAGTGTCTCTGCCATCAGTGCCCTACACTGCTCTGCTCAACTCTGCTCAGATCTTGCTAGCTCTGCTTAGCTCTACTAGCTCTTCTCTGCTCTGTTTAGCTCTACTTAGCTCTGCTGGCTCTGCTCTGCTCAACTCTACTTAGCTTTGCTCGCTCTGCTATGCTCTGCTCAGCTCTGCTAGCTCTGCTCTGCTTTTCTCAGCTCTACTGGCTCTTCTCTACTTTGCTCAGCTCTTCTCAGCTCTGCTGGCTCTACTCTGCTCTGCTCAGCTTTTTTGGCTTTGCTTTGCTTTGGTCAGCTTTGCTAGCTTTGCTCTGCTCTGCTTAGTTCTGCTGAACTATGAAGAAGAAGAATTGATCGAGAATGTGTCATACCATTCTCCACTAACCCGAAGTCAGTCTCAGAGTGTGTACCATTGGTCCCATATAGTTCCTTAACCAACCTGAAGTTAGTGTCATAGTAAGTACAACTCCTACCACGGGTCCCAGACCAGTACTCTACTGACTCGAAGTCAGTCTCAGAGTATGTACCACTAGTCCCAGACCAGTCCTCTATTGACATGAAGTCAGTGTCATAGTGGGTACAACTCCTACCACTAGTCCTAGACCAGTATCATTGATCCCATATCAATGAAGGTCATACTAGCTTAGGGAGTACGATAGATACAACGATGCATCCATTGGTACTACTATGGTCCCTATGCTCATTTCCCTACTCATTGATCAAATGAGAGGTACTTCCCATGAGCACCAGACTACATGGGTAGGATGCCTTAACAGCACAACTAATTAATCCCGTCCTCATAGGAGAACTAATCATCCTGCTACACAACCTTCATGGAGAACACATCATCTAGACCTCATAGGAGAAATAATCATCTTGCTACACAGGAGAGAAAATCATCCTGTACCGTAAGAGAGCGATTCATAATGTCCCACAAGATAGTGATTCATCTTGTTCATAGGACAACGAATCATCCTATCCACAAGAGAGCGAATCATCCTGTCCCATAAGAGAGTGAATCATCTTGTCCCAGTGCGCACCACCGGGGGAGGGTGAGTTACCCTGTGGTTGTATGTTGCTCTAGTAAGAACCACAAGCCCCTAGAGCTCCTAGAGCTCAATGTATGCAACATTTAGGACCCTTTTACAAGGGTCTCTCGATGACTCCAAGTTGTTCGGGAAAATCACAAATTTGATATTTCCCCGGGGCTCTGATAAAGTGTAGCGACTTGTACACCATCTCAGTGTGATGGAGCCTCCTTGCTCATCAACTTACAATATCCCAAATAAGGCAGTATCTGATGTCTATCTCCTGGAGAAATCATTGAATATGGGATTCCTCAATAATCGAATCCCACCTCTGGTTGTCACAGAGAATCACAGTGGTATTCATCATGTGTACTCACTGAAGAGTTTCCACAACCAGGCATCTTCATATGAGGTCATACTCATAGTTATGTATCCGATCTCGGTGGTACTTATAACAAATGACTTCTTCTTCTAGGTCATCCATGATATCAAAGTAGAATCCAAATATAACCAGCGCTAAAAAGTGCTCTAGTGATCCTCCACACTGCCTGCCCAGTCAGTATTCGAATAATCATGCAGTTTTCATATTTCCAGCAGTGTATCTCAATCCATGAGAGATTGTGCCCCAAAGATATCTCAAAAGATTCTTGGCACCAATCCAGTGAGGCTTAACCAAATATGAGCTCAACATGCTAACTACAAAACATATGTCCAGAATCCAACTCCCTCTTACTTCTACAAATGAGAGGGTCCACAACTGTCAGAAATAGTTCATCCGCATAAGGTGCCGGTATGAGAGGTCTATCATCCACAACCTTCGGGTAATGGTTTGGATTGGTTTCACTCCTAGTGAATCTCAACTTGATCAAACAACTATCAATCCTCTCATACTACGCCTGGGGTGTTTTGCTTCAAGCCATAAAGGGCTTTCTTCCACTTGTATACATGAGATTCCCATTCATGAATCTCAAACTCCACGGGTTGTTCCAAACCTATGAACCTGCTACATGAGGGGAATGGTCCCCTTGTAAGATCTTCCTTCGGTACATCTCAGACATGTACCTTCATGATCTTTTTGAATTCAGGCATCCCGGTCACCATCTGACTTACAGACCTTTGGTGTTGAGTTAATGGACATGATCCCTAGTAGACTTGATACAACCCTGAACTCTAAAACATCTTTGAAAAATCTATTTTCAAACACGTACCTTTCCATCGATGAGTGCCACCCTGAAACCTTTGACTTCCATTTCTGAGATGGATACCAGGTTATTCTTGCGATTAGGAACATAAAAGAGATTCTAGGGTTCCTTGCTTTCTTTGAAGAGTCGACCATTTCCTTGATGACTTGCATTACTTATCATTCCTCTGATCATTGAAGATGTCCCCGGAATGATTATTATCTTCATCAAGAGATGTGTCCTTGTCCTTCAGACACTCCTTCGCATGATGGCCAAACTTATTGCAACCAAGGCATCTGCCTTTCCTTCCACCCTTAGATCCGAACTTCCCAAAGAAGTGATCTTTAAGTAGGCCATCAGAAACTTTCGTTGTGCCATTTTGATAATACTCTCTACTTTGACTTCACACTAAGTGAATTAGAAAATGGATGAGGAACCCATTGATCCTTTTGTCCTGTCCCAACTGTCTTCGATGATTGGTCTTTCACTCTTGCTTGGGCATTGTCTTCACCTCAACTCCGATACCATGTTAATTTTAGGTATGTTCTATGCTAGAGCAATTTATTTCAATTTTAGTTATTTTTTCCTGATCAACAATCACATCAGCATTAAAGTAAACTGTAGATAGAACATAAACAAAATTGCAGCAAACAAGCGAAGACAAGAGGACACAAGATGTGGTGCTAACCAGGGACAAACCCCACAATGTGGGGAAACCCTTGATTAATTCTTCTTTTATGTTCTTCATAGTTGAGCAGAGAAAATGAGAGAGATAGTACATTTCCAATAGAAGTCAACATTTTGACTTTTGATATCTGCAGAGCTCATCTCCTCTAATGATGACGGGATCAGTTGAAGACATTATGCTTCAACTAGTTCTCCAAGGTGACGACTTCACCTAGTAGTGTTGCATTTCATCCATTTGCTGCACATAACTGTGTGACACCATGCTGTACTGTCACAATGTTGAACCTTGATTACTGAGCTTCTCTCATCTACTCTTGTCATCATGCCACTCATTATCTTCCATCATCATGCTGCCCTTGCTAATGTGCATCATTCATCATCATGTTGCCCTTGCTAAAGTGCATCATTCAATATCATCCTGCAACTAAACCCTTCTAGGGCTGCGGAGTACCTAGGTTAGCTCCCTCACTTGCCATGCTATATTTATATGGATCTGTCCACCCTTGACAAGCTTCAATGCAAGCTTGACTGTGTGCTATGGCCTACAGTCTAGCTCAACAGTCTTCCAGAGTCAGCTGCCTCCAAATGTCACCACAAAACCCTTCAAATAGTCCTTAATAGCCAGCATTTTTCCCCTCTGCTTCTCATCCTTATAGCTTGGCGCCTTGGCCCTCAACACAACTCTTTCGACCTGATGTTTAGCCCTTAACTAGCCCTTAGACAGTTCATACTCTAGACCTTCAAACATAGTCCTTTTCCATGTTGTCCAAGGCTGACTCTTCACGTTGTCTAGCCTTCAAACTTTGGCCTTTACGCCCTGCAAGAGCACCCAAGAACAACACCAATCGGCCACCCAAACAGGCCTAGGTTCCCATGCTGTCACCTATAACAATCCTGAAATCTTCAACGTTGTTTCTAGGGCTTCTCCATGCTATGGTTACCATCTACTGTGGCTACCTGTTTCCATCGTGGATACCATCTACTGCGGCTACCATATATGCCCGCGGCTCTCTTATTGTATGATCTACGGCTACCTAATTATGACTGCAGATTCCATATGACAACGGATCCAGATTAGGGCATCATGTTGACTATCTTCATGAACTGAATGTAATGACTAAATGACTGCGACTGTTCCATGTGAAAACGGATCCAGATTAGGGCATCACATTGACTGTCTTCATGAACTACATGTAATAACTGTCTCCATGACCTATATATATCAGTCTCCATGAACAACGTATGTATGTCTCCATGACTAGCGTAGATAAGGGCATCATCTGTAGCTAGGGCTCCTTCTAGACCAACATATTCTTTAGTTCTCTCCTTCTCCAAAAAACCAAGACGTGGAGAGGAGATCACCTTAAGAATACATTTCTAAAATGACTTTAAGTCCTCACCAATTTATACTAAAATGTGGATGATGAATAGACACGTCTGCTGGGCTTCTGAGCCTACTCAAGTTGCTGGCCGACTTGACAATTTGATTTATAACATAAATAAATTCATAACATAAATAAATTCATAACTTCATAAATACTTATTGGAATCGGATGATCTTTAGATCAATCCTACACCTCTCGATGAGAGGGATCCAATAAAAATATCAACTGCATTAAATAAGATGACCCACATGGAGTTTGGCCCTAGTTTCCAATTTTAACATGATGGCCTCAAAAGAGCTTCTTGAAGTATCTTTCCATTTTATTTCTACTCCTATTTTTAACATAGAAGTAATGTGCTTTACAAGCTCTACAAAGTTTGGAATGAACCTCCTTGCAAAGTTAATCTTACCCAGGAAGGATTGAATGTCCCTTTTTGACCTTGGAATGGACAATGTCTGAATGGCTTGAACCCTTTCTAGATCGATTTTTACACCTTCAGCAGAAACAATATGTCCCCCAAGTTTGCCTTCTTCTAGAGCAAACTGTGACTTCTTTGGGTTCACTGAAATTCCAAACTGTCTGCACTTTAGGAAGACCTTCTTCAAATATTGTAAATGGTCTTTATGACTGCTGAAGAAGAATATTATGTCATCAAGATAAATAAGGACAAAATTTTCCTTCTCTCCCACAAAGCCTATGTCCATGGCCCTCTTAAAAGTAGCCCTAGAATTCATCAGTTTGAAAGGAATCTTGGAGTACATGAAAGTGCCCCAACGAGTAGCGAAGGTAGTCTTTTCCCAATCTTCAGGATGTACAACAATCTGATTGTAACCTGAAAGTCCGTCCAAGAAAGACATGACTCTAGCCCCTGAATCTCTTTGCAGCAAGTTTTCCATCTTGGGCAGGGGATAGTTGTCTTTTTTAGAGCACTTGTTCAGAATTCTAAAGTCAACACAAAGCTTGGTTTCTCCATTTTTCTTTCTTACTACCACAATGTTGGCTATCCACTTTCAATACCTTAGGGGAACTATGATTTTGGCATCCAAGAGCTTCTTGATTTCTTTCTCAATCAAAGGCAACAAGAGAGGGCTGATAGGCCTTAATTTTTGCTTAAAAGGGATGGTGTCCTTTTCCAATGGAATCTTATGCTGTATGAAATCTGCGTCATAAGTTTTAAGATCATTGTATTCCCAGGAAAAAAAATTAGCGAATTGCTTCATGAGGGTGCAATACTCAGAATTTTGGGCAGAGGACAAATGCGTGGACAGATTTATGTTTTTTGGATGGGCTGGGCTCCCTATATTATGTTTACAGATAACAGATTCATTCTCTGTTTTGGCCGGCTTATATGGCAAGTCGTTATGATCAAAAACCTTCTCTAGAGGTACCAATCCTTTTAGTATGTGATTACTGGGCAGCTGGACGATGCTTCCTCAGCCGATCTATCTTTTTAGCTTGAGATGGCCGCATTCTTCCATGGTTTCATTTTCTTGATCGATGTGTGTTTCAGAAAATTCCTCCACGACTTGCAAAAACCTTTTAATTTCCTCATCGTCTTCAAAAACCTTCCAATATTTGACATGGTCAGGCATAGATGATATGTATTTTACCTGAACTTCATATGTCAATTTAGGAGGCAAAGGAGGAATAACCATGCTAGCATAGACAAAAAGGGAGTCGGCAAGCTAGTTCTTCATTCTTGGAATATAAGAAATGTTGAAATCATTGAAGGAATCGTTGAGCCTCCATACCTCATCTCCCTATGCCTTCAACCTTGGATGCTTAGCTTGGAAAGTTTTATTTACCTACTGAATAATGAGGTCTGTGTCTCCAAACACTTTCATGCCTTTGACACCCATTTCTTTAGCAGCACTTGAGCCCAGAATCAAAGCTTCATACTCTGTGATGTCGTTTGTGACCTGAAAGGTTAATTTGAAAGATAAATGCCTGTGTTGGGAACAAAAGGACTACACTTGCCCCTGTAGCTTCTTTAGAGCAAGCCCCATCAAAGAACATATCCCAAATCTATGGGTTTTCTTCTTCAGCGATATGGAAAACTGGTTTCCTGAGCTGCGTGGAGGTCAACTGAGATTCTTAAATATGAAGGATACAAGCTCCAAAATCAATATCGATAGCATATATGGGATGATTGGTGGGATTATTTTCATCACTGATTATATAAGCCAATGACACCTCTTTGTATAATCTCTTTCTCTCACCTCTGAAAATTGAGGTAGTAGCATAGGACAGATCATTTTGTAATGATCCACCTAATCTCTTGATCCAACCTCTGGAAAGTAACATGCCAAAATTGGGAGGTACATCTGCTACCACAATGTCCATCATCATGATTTTCGTATCAAACTAAGACAAAGTGATGGCTAGGTCCTTGATTAATCCTAGACATTTCACTTTTCTAGAGTCAAAGGAAAACAGGTCATGATAAGGCTTAGTGATGTCAAGAGCCAACTCATCCATGATAGCCTTGGGCATTAGATTATGGCTAGATCCAGTATCCAGAAGGAAATAGTGAAGGTTTTTATCATGAATAGTCAGGGATACATAGAACGATGGGAAGTTGTCTTCACAATTTTCAATCATTAGGCTGAGAATCATAACTAGCTTATCATCTTACAGATTTAAATAGTCAGTGGAGGCTTGGATGGCTTTAGGCTCAAGGGTTTGAGGATGGATCTTTTGAAGGAATCATTCTTCACTAATTCAATCAGAGGCATAGGTATTCTTAGCTTTTGAATTTCTGATTGAAAACTAAAAGGAGAAGGAGACTTGTCGAGGCCTCTTACCTCATTAGTTAGAGCTTTGAGGATGCTGGGATCAACTACCGGTTTTTTTTTCTTATTAGCTTGTTGTACTACAGGGACAATAACTCTTTGAATAGGAGTTTCCTTGGAACTATTTATCTTTGACCTCAAATTATATCTTTGCTGATCTACAGTTTGTAAAATAGCTTTACCATCCCATTCTTGGCTAAGCTGGTCATCGCATAATGACTTTTCATAGGTAGCTGAGGTAAAAAAGGAAGCATTTCCTTTGACTTCTAGACAATGGATCCCATCATCTTCTTCAAACTTCTCTTCTTCCATGACTACATTCTGAAAAGGAGCCTTCACCCTTTGGTCTTCATTTGCATCTTTTCTTCTTTGCAAAATCAGCAACTGCTCATTCGTTCTTCTATATAGATTTGGATTTGGATTTCTTGGGGTAAAGGTATTAGGCATTCTTCCTTTCCCTGGGTGCTGATCAACCTTCAATTTAGAGATTTCAGAGGGTAATGACTCGATAATTTTGGTCATTTTATCTATCTTAGGGTCAGAGGACGATGAAGAATCGCCTCTCTGTCTTCTTCTATCAACATTTCCCTTGAGATTCTTTGTAGCCATGATGTTTGATTCTACTTCCAAGGCTGCATCCTGCATGTCAACCAAAGTAGCACATCGCCTCTCTCTCAATAGTAGGTAGAAGTCAGAATCAAAAGCACTAGCATAGGTGAGTTTAGCAGAGGTAGTAGTAGGTTTTACTTCAGCCGGTATCTTGCTATACATACGGTTAAACCTCTTATTAAAATCAGACAGGAACTCACCATTTTCCCTCTTTAAGTTCCCAGACTCAGTGTGGTAATAAAGGATATCCTTCTTATCCCCCCAATGCTTTAGGAATGCATCATCTAAAGCTTCAATATCTGCTATAGATCTTGGGGTTAGTTCTCTGAACCATTTTCTAGCCTCTTCATCTAGGCTTTGGACAAAGACTCTCATGCACACATCATCTTCACTAATGTCTATATTATTAGCATAGCTATAGAATCACTCAAGATGTTCTTCAGCAGTAACACCTTCAGTCCCAATGAACTTAGGCCTATATTTATGATATTCTCCAGTAGGCATGGCATTCAAAGGTGTTGGTAGTAATAGAGGTCCATACCTAGCAGCTATGATTCTTTCCATTTTGGTTGGTGTTTGTGGACCTGCCATAGCTGTGGTGGCTGAAAGAGTACTAGTAGTTTGAGTGATAGAGGGCTGAGGAGTGACCGATAGGAATAAAGGAGTATGATGGATAGGAGGTGAGGTTTCCTTTGGGCTTAAAGCAAAAGGAGAACCTAAAGAGTAAGGAGATTTATGAATCTCTGAGAATTTTTCTTCACTGCTAGTATTAGATGCTATACTCTCAACATGTATTTGTTCTATTACAAACCTTTCTTGAAGAGATATAGGAGATTGTTTATGTTTTCCTAAACAAAATGCTCCTTTTTGCAATACCTTTCTCTCTTTGATGATTTTTTCAGGGTTAGGTACTGGGTCAGCTTGTAGCTTTTGAGGATTTCTCCAAGTATGCCTCACAAACTGAGCCAGAACTATGAAGTGGAGTCTCCAAGAGGTTCGGTCTCCAGTAGAGTCACCAGACAGATGATTACAACAAAAAATGTGCCCAGACTTTGTCTATCATCAAAACTGGATTTGTTTCATTTCCCAGGGAAGCTGAGCTTCAGTTTTCTCTACCCGACAATGGCGCCAATTATGTTATCACTCCAGGAAACTCTCCTAGGTTGTAGATCAGAGATGCTTAGTAACATATAATCTTCAATATTGTTCTCAAAACTATTGGAATGGATGATGGCTTGGATCAAGTCAGATAACCATTTCAGCTCTATACTCACTCAAGACATGCATGAACACCCTCAACAACACAAGGCTTTTGACCACTAATGTTCAATAGTTTGTAGATTTAATAGATAGATGGAGAAAACTCACATTACCAACAGATTGCATACATGAACATATATGAATGGTTAGCTATAGGAAAAAAATGAGCTTACTGACTATACTGGCAGATGCATATATAATAACACAAACAAATGGCTAGCTATAGGTAGCAAAGAAGCTTGCAAATCTAATATATCAAAGCAAAGATAAGATGACAATTATCTGGCCTTAGACATAAAGAAAACCTGAACAAACTATTCAAGTAAAAGCATATAACAACAAAGAGAATGGACATTGAACATATAATGGAAAAAGAAGCTTATATTGCTAGAATAAAGATGAGAAGCTTGAATGAACAGAGGAGGAATAATCTCCAAAAGTTGAACCCTTGTTACATTTAGTTTCCTAGCTTTTATAGGCCTTTTACAATTCTCCTGAGCTCTCTAGAAGGCTAGGAGTCTTAATCTTCCTGATATGCATTGTTAACTGATTTGATGCCCTCTTGGCAAGCATGGGATCAGATTTTTCTGCTTCTGATAGTAGAGTAACTGATTTCAGATATTTTTGGTGGCTTGCTGCACTGTCTAGGAGGTTTCCTATGCCAGAGGTGCTCCATAATGTTTGTTGGTGTGGCTATTGCACTGTAAGTGCTATTGATGCTCCTTGATATTGTTTGATTTGGATGTGTTGCACTGTTGATGCTCCCTGCTCTTTCTGTTTTGGGTTGCAGCATGCTGTGGCCCTTCTCTCTCCCTTTCAAGGCTCTTGTTTCCCAGCAATATGTCTCCCAGGCTCTGTTATTTGGTGGAATGGGTCTTCAGGCCCTTATAATCCCTTTAAATGGCCCCTCTCTGTTAATACATGACTGTTTTATGTTTTAAACAGAGAACACAATGACACTGTGAAAATCCCACCCATCTCTATCCTTTTCAGACTTAAGAATTCCTTAGAAATGGCTTATTGTCCTCTTGGATCTGCCTTTGCAGTGACAACACATCTTCACCGTTGATTTGAGAGTCCCAGATCCAACAGTTATGATCCATTTCAGGTGCCTCTTTTGTACTAGAGTTAACTGCCTAATGAGGGCAGTTTTCTCTCTCCTTATCCTAGACATGTGGTAGCAGCTGTATGGCATCAGGCAGAGCTCGGCCTAAACCACTTACCGCCCACAGCCCGCCCCAAATCCTACTTGTTTTGTGATTTTTCCTTCATATCAGAAATATGTCGAAACATTGAAAATTTATGAAAAATGGCCCTGGTGGATTTCAAATATCGTATATTCCACTTCCTAGACCCTTTTGGGTCTAGGCTCCATCGCATCGGCACTGTCCCTATTTCCCTTTGTTTACATTGCATAACAAAATATACAGGAAATACATTAAAATGGCATGGGCGTGGACTTCAAATATTATCAAACATTGTAACACATAACTGTTGGGTCCGGTTATCACATTGCAAATATGTATGTGCATAAGCCCCACCCGTGGTATATTGCCGATGTGATACAGTGATGCGATCCAATCATAATTGCTATTCGCTAAATACCCAGGTCTTTTATATATACATAACATAGATCCCTGTCGATGTGACCCTCCGATCCGATCATGGGCGATAACTAACCAATGGTTCCATGCACCTGTCTTTAGACTGTCACTTCTGTCTGGATGATATGCAATTTTCCACTTAGATCTGGGCTGCTGATCAGCCAGATCTAATGGTTGATGTGCAATGCCTATTTTAAGCGCGCGATAATGGTTTTTTCATGGTTTTAGAGTGTTTTGAGCCTCTCGATAGTGTATTTTCGCCCTTCCAAGGGCTTCCCTCCTACGACCATTTCGACTTTGAACAATCCTTAAGAATAGTTTGAAGAATTTTGGGGCATTCTTGGATCCTTTGGGATGATTTTAAGCAATCTTGGAAACTTTAAGAGCATACTTGGATCCATTTTTGGACCGTTTTCCCACGAGGCTAACACTTATGTTGTCCCAAAAAAACATATGTCAGATATGATACTCAAAATTAAAATGTAAATGATAATCATACTTACCATGTTGTAGGAGACTTATCCTTGACTGTTGATATGTGGTCCTTACTACACTGATCCTTGAAAGCATGCTTTTTCTTGCCTTCTAGGAGCTCGATATTGAATCTGTTGTATCTATGTAATTTCTAATATCTAGGGTCTAAAATTTCATCTCGTGGTATCCATTTGAGTCCTGTTTCCAACCCCACAGGTCTGATCAAGATCGGGTTCTTCAAGAAGGAGTTATGCCCAATCTCCCACGATGACCAGATTATAGAAGGGTTATGTAGAGAAAACTTGTATGAAGTGCCACATGTCACTATTACAGCCTTATTCCCTAAAAATGATACTCAACAAACTAAAATCTGTTTGATTTCTATGACTATTTACAAAATTTCAATCCAATACTCAGAGAGAAAGTTATGACGATTTTCCCAACATCACCGATTTGACATAGAATTCAGGAGCCTGCAAAAACCCTAACTTCTGCAGATCATCTCTATGAAAATTTAGCGAACCAAGATCTGAAATTAGTTCACGAGTTTCATGAAGATTTTGGATAAAATGGGTTTTAATTTTAGATTCTGAAGCTTCGCAAGAAACAAGTTATAGCGAAATTTCCATGATGACATGTTTGAAGCCACAAAATCCCTAATAGAGGAGGATATGAGGGTCACTATCTATATGAAAGTTTTGAGTTGAGAGGGTCCTCAATAAGTGAATGTTGGAGGGACTTCAAGAGATTTATTTATTTATTATTAATTATTGAATATTTAATGACCACAACCAATTATGAGTGCCATGCCACAACCCCATAGGGTTTTATCCCACTAACTGGGTTTACTAATTTCAGACATGAATATCTCTCAAACCGTGAAGAATTACTTGGCGTGCCATATATCAATAGAAACATATCAATGAGTAGAATCCATATAGAAGATCTTTGACTTAGTATAGAGTATTTTTTCAAGTCAAAATTCCCATGCAAGATTAGGGTAGCCATTGGTGCTGCTTGGGTTGACATCAATGACAACCACTAATAAAAAATCTCCCCCTTTGGCATTGATGGCAACACAAGTACTCCCCCTGCAATCATGACCCCTCTTTCTACACCTCCACTCCCCCTTTCTACTTGAGTAGACAAGAGAAATAGTCTAATGAAAACTTGGGAGAATCCCAAGCTTTTGGCGAAGATACTCAAATTCTTCACAAGGTAATGGTTTGGTAAAGATGTCAACAATTTGTTCCTTTGTGCCAACATATTCAATATTGATATTCTTTTCGATGACCTGCTCTCTCATGAAATGATATATAATTAGAATGTGCTTCGTTTTGGAATTCATCACAGGATTCTTGGAGATACTGATGGCACTAGTGTTATCACAAATGATGGGAATAGGCTCATCAAACTTGATTTGAAGATATTGCAAAATTTTCTTCATCCAGAGAACACACGTACAACAAGCTACTGCCACAACATATTCTTCTTCTACTGTGAATAATGAGATTGAAGACTACTTTTTACTTAACCATGAAACAAGACAACCACCTAGATAGAATGTTGCTCCACTGGTACTCTTATGATCATCAACACTTCCTTCCCAATCTGCATCTATATAAGCTTGGATGACAAGATCATTTCCTATGGGATATGATAGACCATATTCCCATGTGCCCTTAATATACTGAAGCAAATTTTTTGATGGTAATATTATGAGATTCTTTTTGTGCTGCTTGGAATCTTGCTACTTGTCCAACTTCCTACATCACATCAGGCCAGGAGGCTGTCACATATAAGAGACTACTAATCATGGATCTATAAAACCTTTGGTCCACATACTTTGATGAATTTTCTAAGTGTAACTTGCAACATGTTACCATGGGGGTAAGGACTGCCTTGCAATCTTCCATCTGGATTTTCTTGAGCATTTCTTTGATGTACTTGGTTTGATATATGAATATTCCTTTATCCTGCTAAGAAATCTAAAGCCCTGAAAAAGTATGTCAGTTCACGAATCATATACATTTCAAACTCACATTGCATTTTTGTTGAAAAGTATTTACTTAATCTGTCATCACTGCTTCCAAAGATTATATCATCCACATATACTTCGATAATTGTTGGGTTATCTTGATCCACTTTCACATAAAGATTGTTGTCAACACGTGTTAAAATTGGAAACCAGGGAAAAAATTCATGTGGGTCATCTTATTCATGGCTAATAATATTTTTATTAGATTCCTCTCATCGATAGGTGTAGGATTGATATAAAGATCATCCAATTCCGATAAGTATTCATGGAGATATGAATTTATTTTGATTATGGAATTATTATCAAGCTGACCTACAACTCATGTAAAGCTCAGAAGCCCAACAGTCGCATCTATTCACCCACCAAAGTTGTGTATAAATATAAGAGGACTTTTCCTCATTTTGACTCACTCATCTCATCACATCTCTCTCTCTCTACTGTGCAGATATGAGTCTCTTCTCTACTGCGCTGAAATGGGTCTCTCTCTCTCACACATGTGAAGCCGAAAGCTGTTGAATTTGAAGCTGCAACTGTAGAAGTAAAGATTGACTTGCGTGGCCTAGAAGATCTCCTCTTTGGAACTGTGCTGTAGGTTCATCTGAACCTCCTTTGAAAGCCACAACTTTTGGTGGTGGAATGAAGTCAGTCCGATGAATGGTTTGCAAGATATCGACTGCCCTAGTTTGAAGCCGGAAACTGCTAAAACTGAAGCTGCAACTGCAGAAGTAAAGATTGACTTGCGTGGCATAGAAGATCTCCTCTTTGGAACTATGCTGTAGGTTCATCTGAACCTCCTCTGGAAGCCGAAACTTTTGGTGGTGGAATGAAGTCAATCTGACTGTCGGTTTGTGAGATATGGTCTGCCCTAGTTTGATAATGAAGCCGCTAATGCTGATGCTACTGATCTAGGGTTTGCTACTGCTGATATGAATCAGATTTATTGTACTATTTCTCTCTACTGAATTATTGAAGATAAAATAAGATTTGATCAAAGGGTTTCCCCACACATTGTGGGGTTTGTCCCTGGCTAGCCGCCACATCTTGTGTCTCTTGTCTTGGCTTGTTTTCTGTCGATCGTTTAATGTTCTATCTGCACTTTACTTTATGTACATGTGATTGCTAATCGATGGAATATAATAAGAAAAAGAAGTAAACTGTTATAAGAATAGAACATACCATAACTTAACATGGTATTAGAGCTGAGGTGAAGACAAAGCCCGAGCAAGAGCAAGAGCAATCATTGAAGAGAAGATTGGCAAGGCTATCCTAAAAGAACTATGGGGTCCTCAACACTCTTTCCTGCCGAAGACAAGCTCCGTGAGAAAGCTTACTATCACGGATGGAAGATGTCTATCGATCTAACCCTTGAAGATCAAGGAGTGATGGACCATGCAAGAGGGAATATTGTTGATCCTTCATCAAATGCATATGCTGCTGCCTGGAACAAATGGAAAAATGGAAAAGTCAAAACAAAGAAGATCATCCGGGACTCTATCGATAAGCACTTGGTGGCCTACATCTCTGATCTAGACACCTCCAAGGAAATCTACGATAGACTGGTGAGTTTATTTAAAGTTGATGATGCAAATCAAGTTTTGTTTCTTAGAAATAAGTTGAGGGAAATCAAGAAGGGCAAAGATGAAAGTATGCAAGCATACTTCTTAAGAATCACCGAGATCAAGAACGATCTCCTATCTATTGGGGAAACCATTACTGACAGAGAGATGGCACTCACAACTCTCGGAGGATTACCATCTGAATGGTATGTGCTCAGGACTACTCTTTTGAACAATAATGTAATTCCTAGTTTCGAGGAATTAATGGCTAGATGCATTCAAGAAGAAACAAGGGAAGAAGTGCAAGAAATGCCCATGCCTAAAGGTCCTCCTGTTGTCTTTTCTTCTCATGCAAAGAGAAGAAAGGACTCACACCAGGACGACGATCAAAATCCCTCTTATGGAAAATCAAAGGAATGACAAATTCAACAGCAAAGGTAAGAGGAGACCTAGAGATCGAGGAAGAGGACAACCATTCAAGAAGGCTAGAAAGTCCAAGATGTATTAAATGCACCTGACCTCAAAAGGAACCTAGTGTCCATCTTGGCACTGGAAGACAAAGGCTACAAGGTAACCTTTAGCAATGGCAAGGTATGTATATGGAAAAATAATGTTAAAGATACCTTTACTCTTGGGTTTAGTGTTGATTCATTATATCAAGAAGTCCGCTACGTGTCATGTCTTGTGACACAACTCTTTAGTCCAAACTTTGGCATCGGAGGTTTGCTCACCTTCATTACAAAGCTCTACCCGATGTAAGACAGATGGTAACAGGGATGCCCGAATTCCAAGTAGAGAAAGAAGGTGTATGTCCGGGATGTGCCAAAGGAAAGCTCAAAAAGGGACCATTCCCTTCAAGCCAAAGCAAGACCTCCAATATATTACAGTTGGTTCACTCAGGCATACCTGAGGTTGGCATTAAGAGGGAGACTACTACACCACATACTCTTGAGCAGAATGGTGTGGTGGGAAGGAAGAACTGCACGATTGTGGAAGCTGTCCGGGCCATGCTACATGATTAAAGACTTCCAAAGTTTCTATGGGCTAAAACTACAAACACTGTCGTATACGTACAAAATTCAATGCCCTCATCAAGCATTGGGTTCCAAGAATCCTGAAGAAAAGTTCACTGGTAAGAAAACTGATGTTTCTCATTTCAGAATTTTTGGAAGCCCTGTATATTTTCATGTGCCGAAAAATTGGGTGCATCTGGAAAGAAGGGAATTTTTGTGGGCTATGGTGAAAATACTAAAGGCTATAGAATCTATGTAGTCGGTCAAAGGGAAGTCGCTCATGATGTCACTTTGACGAAGATATGGCTCTCAGTAAGGTGAACAATCTTCTGACTTTGAGGAGCTCTCAAGAAGCCGACAGCAGGGAACCGAAAGAAAAGGATGATGAATCAATGCCTGATGTAGAAGAACCCATGGATCCGATTGATCCTCATCCACATGAGCCTTCCTCTTCTAGGAAGAGGCCTTCATGGCTTAGGGGGATACTTGATGATGCAGAAGGACATGTTGCACCCTAAGGAACCTTCCATCAAAGTAAGAAACTTAACAGGTATCAGGGATACCTGACCATCATGAGCACGATCATACAAAATGAACCTTCATCATTCTCAGATGTCATCAAGCATTAATTATGGAAGGATGCTATGACCATAGAATATGAGTCTATTATGGAGAATGATGTCTAGGAAGTAGTTCCCAGACCCTAGACAAGACAATTGTTACTCCAAAATGGGTTTACAAGATATAGCATGCAGCAGATGGAAGTATGGAAAAGTATAAGGCTCGTTTTTTTGCTCATGGTTTCTCCCATAAGGAAGGTATAGACTATGATGTGATATTTGCACCTGTTGCCAGATATACGACCATCCGCTCGATCATAGCCCCTGCCACTTCACAAGGATGGAACCTACATCAGATGGATGTCAAGACTGCGTTCTTGCACGGTTTGATCAAAGAAGAGGTCTACGTGGAGCAACCTGAAGGGTTTGAGATTTATGATCGAAAATCTCATGTATGCAGGTTGAAGAAAGCTCTCTATGGGCTGAAGCAAGCACCCCGAGCATGGTATGAGAGGATAGATAGCTACTTGATGAAGTTGGGATTCACTAGGAGTGAAGTCGATCCTAACCTTTACTTTAAGGTTGAAGATGACAAGCCTCTCATACTGGTATTGTATGTGGATGACCTCTTTCTAACAGGTGCAGACCCTCTCATTCACAAATGTAAGAGGGAGCTGGCCTCTAAATTTGAAATGAAAGACCTAGGCTTGATGCACTACTTCCTAGGACTTGAAGTATGGCAGAAGCCAAGGGAAATTTTCCTATCTCAAGGGAAATATGTGGTAAAGATATTGGAAAGATTTGGTATGATGGACTGCAAGCCTGTGACTACCTCGAGGATCGTAACTTTTAGAAGTTATATGGTAGTGATGTCAGACCAGATTTGGGAAATGCCTCTGAGTTTCATAAACTCATTCGCATTTATGTCCTTGGTGAACCTCCGTCCGAACATATTTTTTGCAGTTAGCATTGTGAGCTCATATTTGGTTGAGCCTCACTGGATTGATGCTAGGAATCTTCTGAGATGTCTTCAGGACACAATCTCTCATGGATTAAGATACACTGCCAGAGATGGGAGACTACTTGGATATACTAATGTTGATTGGGCAGGCAGTGTGGTGGACTGTAAGAGCACTTCCGGGTGTTGTTTCACCTTGGGATCTGCTTCAATATCCTGGATAAGCAGGAAGCAAAAGTCGGTGGCTTTGAGCACCGCCGAAGCAGGATATATTGTTGCTAGCATAACCTCGTGTGAGGTAGTCTGGTTGCGAAAGCTCTTCAGTGACCTGTTTGGATTTACATTGGATACCACTGTGATTCTCTATAACAACCAGAGGTGGGATTCGATTATTGAGGAATCCCGTATTTGTCGATTGCTCCAGCAGATAGACATCATCTTGGATATGGTAAGTTGATGAGCAAGGAGGCTCCATCGCATTAATATGATGTACAGGTTGATACACCTTGTCAAAGCCCTGAGGAAAGATCTAATCTGTGATTTTCCCAAACGACTTGGAGTCGGTAAGAAACCCTTGTACAAAGGTCCTGCATGTTGCATACATTGAGCTCTGGGAGCTTTGAGGGCTTGCGGTTATTACTGGAGAAACATACGACCACAGGGTGACTCACCCTCCCCTGGTGGTGCACACTGGAACAAGATGATTCGCTCTCTTGTGGGACAAGATGATTCGCTCTCTTGTGGAACAGGATGATTTGATCTCCTATGTAGCAGGATGATTAGTTCTCCTGTGAGGCCTGGATTGATGTGTTCTCCATGGCGATTGTAGCAGGATTGATGTGTTCTCCTGTGAGGCCTGGATTGATGTGTTCTCCATGGCGGCCTGGATTGATGTGTTCTCCATGGCAATTGTAGCAGGATTTATGTGTTCTCCTGTGAGGCCTGGATTGATGTGTTCTCCATGGCAATTGTAGCAGGATTGATGTGTTCTCTTGTGAGGACAGGATTGATTAGTTCGCCTGTCGAGGCATCCTACCCATGCAGTCTGGGACTCATGGGAAGTACCTCTCATCTGATCAATGAGCAGGGAAATGAAGTTAGGGACCATAGTAGTACCGATGGATGCATCATTGTAACTACCGTACTCCCTACACTAGCATGACCTCCATTGATCTGGGATCAATGATACTAGTCTGGGACCAGTGGTAGGAGTTGTACCATACTATGACGCTGACATCGGGTCGGTTGAGACTGGTCTGGGATCAGTGGTACATACTATGAGACTGAATTTGAGTCAGTGGAGGATGATATTGGTCTGGGACCATTGGAGTTGTACTCACTATGACGCTGACTTTGGGTTGGTTGAGACTGGTCTGGGACCAATGGTACATACTCTGAGACTAACTTTGAGTCAGTATGATACATCCTCGATCATTTCTTCTTCTTCATAATTCAGACAAAAGCAGAGTAAAACAGAAAAGTGCAAGAGCAGAGCATAACAGAACAAAACAGTACAGATCAGAGCAGGGCAGAACAAGACAAAGCAGAACAGGCAAAATAGAGCAGAGTAGGGCAAGGGTCAGGCTGTACAAGGCAGTGCATTTGATGAATGAATAGTAACGACCGATAGACAGATTGCAGATGAAGTTCTCCATGGTTGAGAGGGAGTGTTAAAATTGGCAACCAGGGAAAAACTTCATGTGAGTCATCTTATTCATGGCTAATAATATTTTTATTAGATTCCTCTCATTGAGAGGTGTAGGATTGATATAAAGATCATCCAATTCCGATAAGTATTCATGGAGATATGAATTTATTTTGATTATATGGAATTATTATCAAGCCGACCTACAACTCATGTACGCTCAGAAGCCCAACAGTCGCATCTATTCACCCACCAACGTTGTGTATAAATATAAGAGGACTTTTCCTTATTTGGACTCACTCATCTCATCACATCTCTCTCTCTATTGCGCAGATATGGGTCTCTTCTCTACTGCGCTGAAATGGGTCTCTCTCTCTCACACATGTGAAGTCGGAAGCTGTTGAATTTGAAGTTGCAACTGCAGAAGTAAAGATTGAATTGTGTGGCCTAGAAGATCTCCTCTTTGGAACTGCACTGTAGGTTGATCTGAACCTCCTTTAAAAGATGCAACTTTTGGTGGTGGAATGAAGTCAATCCAACGAACGTTTTGCAAGATATCGACTGCCGTAGTTTGAAGCCGGAAACTGCTGAAACTGAAGCTGCAACTACAGAAGTAAAGATTGACTTGCGTGGCCTAGAATATCTCCTCTTTGGAACTGCGCTGTAGGTTCATCTGAACCTCCTTTGGAAGCCGAAACTTTTGGTGGTGGAATGAAGTCAATTCGACTATCGGTTTGTGAGATATGGTCTGCCCTAGTTTGATAATGAAGCCGCTAATGCTGATGCTACTGATCTAGGGTTTGCTACTGCTGATATGAATCAGATTTATTGTACTATTTCTCTCTACTGAATTATTGAAGATAAAAGAAGATTTGATCAAAGGGTTTCCCCACACATTGTTGGGTTTGTCCCTGGCTAGCCGCCACATCTTGTGTCTCTTGTCTTGGCTGTTTTCTGTCGATCGTTTAGTCTTCTATCTGCACTTTACTTTATGTACATGTGATTGCTAATCGGTGGAATATAATAAGAAAAAGAAGTAAACTGTTATAAGCATAGAACATACCATAACTTAACAACACGTCCTTTTTTGAATCCCAGTTGATGTAGATATTCGTCAAGATGAGCACACCAAGCCTAGGAGCTTGCTTGAGACCGTATAGATCCTTCTTTAATCTATAGATGCAGTCTTCTTTGTCAGAGAATAGACAACCTTTGGGTTGTAAAATGTAAAATTCTTCCTCCAATTCACCATTTAGAGAAGATAACTTAACATCCATTTGGTAGACCTTTATTTTTCTTGAGCAAGAATAACCGAGAAACATCCTGATAGCTTCCATTCTAGAAAATAAGAGAAAACATTTCTTCAAAATCGATTCCTTCAACCTGTGTATATACTTTGCAGACTAATCTTGCCTTGTTCCTGGTAACCTATAATCCTTCAACTATTTTGCTCCCCCTGAACCTCTAATGAAACTTCCATCTTTTTCAAAATACATTCTTATCAATCGTATACTTGTGCCATATACTGCTACATATAATCCTCCTCTACAAACATTAAGGAGTCAACATGCCAGATTGTTCAAAATAGTGAGTCACCTAATGGGCCATCTTGACTTGAGTCATTATTTGAAGCAACTACTAATTCTTCATGACCTTTTGCTTTTACAAATCCTGAAAGCATAATTGCTGAAACCTTGTTATCTTCTTTGTCTTCATGTACCTGTTTCCTTTTCCAGACCTTCTTATTCCTACAATCTCAAGCCATGTGCCCATAGTTATGACACTTGAAGCATTCAATGTTTTCCATAGGTGGTTCCATCTGATATCTGTAGCCGTAAGCTCTACGGCCATAGTTATGAAATTTGAAACATTCAATGTTTGGCCCATCTAACACGTATTATCTTCTGAAAAAATATGGAACCTGTATTGTGACCCTGAAAACTTGCTTCTAGGGTTTTGTAGATAATGATTGTACATGTCAAAAGCTTCACAATAGCTAGTTATATGTCCATAGTTAGCACATAAAAATAAATAACCATTAAATAAATGTGCGTAGTTGAATGGGTCATTCAAATGCGACGGTCCTTGATAGTTGTACCTTTCAATAAATTTACAATCCTTGGCCATATGTCCATAGTTAGCGCATGAAAAACAATAACCATTAAATAAACGAACATACCTGAAATATTTTTCATTCTTATTTGGAGGTGGTGTTGTAGTTTGTTGTGGTCCTTTGTTCTTGATTGTTTTGGTGTTGTTCTTTGGAGTTGCAACATTCTTCTTTGGCTTTTCACTTTGAACAACTTCCTTCTTATAATCATCCTGTGAATATGTGCAACTTGTACCTTCATCAACTGGAGCTTTACCATCTTTAATTGACTTCATTTTTGCTTCTTCATTTGTCTTATCTTGAAAGTGTTATTTTTGCGATCCCTTGAGTTTATTGATCTCATCACAGGTTTCATCAAGTTCTTCTTTCTTTTTAGCAAGATCTTATTGAAACCATCTTTTCATGATCTTCCTTCTTTTTCCTGCCTCTTCAACCTGTAGCTTGAGAAGAGTGGTTTTCTCTACTTCTTTGTTGAGAACCTGCATATGTTCCTTCTACTTCTCATTTGCAATATTGAGCCTGCTTATTTCTACTAAAGATGTTTCTAATTCATTTTAATTTTGGCCAATAGCGGATATGTATCTTTGTCAGATTCCTTCCTTTCAATTTCTGTTTCTTGCATCTGTTGTGTGATCATTCTAGTATTTACAAACATTGTGTTGAGTTCTTGTTGCTTTTGTTGAAATTCTCACTTGAGTTCTCGTGTTGTTGTATTCTTTATTTCTTCCAATTGAGTTCTAAGGCTAATAATCATTTTCTCAGACTCTTCATTTTCTTTGATGAGTTCTTTTTCTGTCTTCAATTCTTCTTCCAAAAGTCTTGTCTTTTCCTTTTGACTTTTTAGTTCCTTTATCACCTTGATCACTTGATTTTGAAACTATGTTTTACTCATTTTCCCAATTTCTTCAACATATTTAGAAGGATTCGAATTTTCAATAACATCTTGACCTGATTGGTTTCTTGAATAGAGATTATGAAGCTTTTCCCAAAGAGCTTTAGCTATTGAACATTGACCAGCTTTTGTTTTCACAGAATTTTTCAAAATAGTCAAAATTACACTCATGGCCTTTGATTTATAACTTTTAACTTCTTCGGTAGATGTGTCTCCAGAAAAAATTGATTCCCATAGTCCATGTGCCTACAAATGTACTTCCATCCTAGATTCCCATATCTAGTAATTATCTGCATCAAAATCAGGGGTTGGTACACAATACTCACTTTCTTCAGATTTTGTTGTACCTGTAACTTCCTTTGAAATCGTTGTAACCTACTTCTTTGACTTTCCCATCTCTATGCTTTGAAAACTAACTTCCACAGTTAAGATATTACTGAAGGAACCATGCTCTGATACCAATTGTTGGAAATACTTGGGGGGGGGGCGTGAATCTGTATTCCTTAGCAACTAGCACTTTTAAATCCTTTCACAAAATTATTTAATCTTCAATTATTATTAATGTTTATGTAGTAATAACAGTAAATAAAAGAACATAGTAGACAAAAAAAATTAGGTGTAAAACCCCCTCCAGGTAAAAAACCACCGAATTCTTTTCTAATAAATTATTTAATCTTCAACCCCAACTGAAATGAGAGCAACACCTTCCTAGAATTCTAGAAAAATATTATTCTCCAGCTCCCATTGGAAGCACACCCCAATGCCCTGATTTCTTTAGTAGTCAACTGAATGGATGCCCCAACATCCTAGACCAATCTACCACCCTAAAGTGTTCAAGGGATCCAACTTGTAGGCGACTTCATGCACCATCCTAGCACCTCCTTGCCACCCTATAATGAATAAAATGAGATAAGAGTGTGGATTCCCATACTAGGGACAATGATCCATGATACAATATGTTTTACAATGATTTTGACCAAACACACAATCACACTATGACCTGTAACCCAACCATGACATCATCTCAACAGAGACTCCTATATCTCCCAATAATGCCTTTTCGACTCTAGGAAGATTGACTATTTTATAATAATGACTCTTCCAATGATGACACTTTTATGAATGAGTCTTTTACAAATTTACAATGATGACTCTTAGCCTTGACACTTCTTCACAATATACAGATGGTTGTCATGTCTTCAAAGGATGTCCTGCTGCAATGCTTCCTTTGATTTGGTACTTCTGCTCTTGAATTCTTGCTTGAAGTTGTACTTGAATATTCTTCTACCTACATGAAATTTTCCCGGTGAAACCAATCCCAAAAGAAAACAAAAATACCCTTCAATTTACCTCTTCCTGCAAAAGACATGTAAGTGCATAATAATGAATAAATACAAATTAAAATTACAATGTGTACTTGAAGTGTGCTTGTCAATTTTGTTGTTGACTTGCTGCAGTAGTAGAGAAAGACTCCCACTCTTGATATAGGCCTGGAATCCATGCAAGACTATATCCAAAACTAACCTAAATATATACAATAAAAACTGATGACAAACCCTAGACTTGTGATGGACCAAATTCTAAGTACAACAATAGAGACCATTCTATCAACTATGACAAGACAAGTAACATGAACTTACAACATCATATAATTTTATCAAACTTCGTGTAGCATCAAGAATATGTAGCATAAAATGTGTAGTATCAAGAATAGGACATTTGAAAAACTAGTTGTTACATATAGAGACATAGAGATATAACCGAGACACTGTATATACTTACGGTGTCCTGCAAAAAAATATGTCAGAAATGATACTCAAAATTCAAATGTAAATGCTAATAATACATACCTTTTTGTAGGGGACTTACCCTTCACTGTTGATGTGTGGTCCTTATTGTAGTGCTCCTTGAATGCATGTTTTTTCATGGCGTCTAGGAGCTTGATATTGAATCTGTTGTATCTACGTAATTTCGGATCTCTAGGGTCAGAAATTTTGTCTTGTGGTATCCCTCTGAGTCATTTTCCAACCCCATAGGCCTGATAAATATTTGATTATTCAAGAAATCATTATGCCCAATCTCCCATGATGACCTGATTATAGATTGGTTCAGTAGAGCGAACTTGTACGAAGTGCCACGTGTCACTGTTCCGACCTTTAGCCCTAAAAATGCTACTCAACAAACTACAGTTCGTCCTATTTTTTTGACTATTTAATAAATTTCAATACAATGCTTAGAGATAAATTTATGAAGAGCTTCACTTGTTTGACATGGAATTTGGGAGCTTGCAAAAACCCTAACTTCCTTAGATCATATCTCCGAAAATACAGGGCACCAAGATTTGAAATAAAAACACTACGTTCATCAAGATTTTGGCTGAAATGGGTTTTAATGTCAGCTTTTGAAGTTTCTCAGAAAACAAGTTATAGCGAAAATTCCATGATGACCTGTTTGAAGCCACAAAATCCCTACTAGAGGAGGATATGGGGGTCAGTATTTATATGAAAGTATTGAGTTGAGAGGGTCCTCAACAAGTGAACGTTGGAGGGATTTTATTATTATTATTATTATTATTAATTATTGACTATTCAATAACCAAAACCAAATATGAGTGCCATGCCACAACCCCATAGGGTTTTAGCCCACTAATTGGGGTTACTAAATTAAAGGATGAATATCTCTCAAACCATGAATAATTGCTTGGTGTGCCATATATCAAAGAAAACATCTTAATGAGTGAATACATATAGAAGATCCTTGACTCAGAATAGAGTAATTTGTTAAGTCAAAATGCCCATGCAATATCGGGGTAGCCCTAGTGCTGCTTGGGTTGACATCAATGACCACCACTGATCAATAGGTGTAACTAAATATTTGTGAGGGTGATGTGATTGCTTCAAAAGATAAGTGGTTGATCTTGGCAAGGGGAATCAGATGGAAACCCTATTTGACTCATAATATGTGGCATGATGCCTTGGGAGATGTAAATGCATTGGGAACTATGAGACTATCATGATGCAAAACCAAGGAAAAGGAAGAGTGAATATTATGTAAGACACATGGCACATGTGGGGTAGGGTGGTGCACCTAGATGAGAAGGGATAATTTAGGGAAAATTACATATTTGACCACTCTTACAAGGATTTAATTTGATTTTTTTCCGTTAAACCTATTGAAAAGTGTAACTAGGTTCGGTCTTCATAATGACATGCATAATTGTGATTTTATATAATTGATGTGAAGAAGAAAATAAAATCATTATTGTAATTCTTGTCTCATGGGTTTCATGAGCAAGGGATTTTATTTTTAGTAATGGCTCCCATTGTGAGCCCTTAGGAATGGTCATAAATTCAAATTGAGTCAATGTCATGTATGAAGGACCCTTCTTGGGTATGTTACATTTGTATATGAGTCAATGAAAGAGTCAAATAGCCCTCCAATACCAAGCTCAAGTATATCCTTCAATTCAACCTTAAATGAAATAATGAATTTTCTCCAAAAGACATGTCAACTCACCTTCAAGTCGGCCTATTATGGATGCTCCAACCACTATAAATAGGGCAACTCAATGTCATTTCAGAGACAAAGTTTCGGTCAAGAAGAAGTCTACAACAAGAAGTGCAAGAATCACTAAGAAAGTAGTCTCATATCCAGTAAGAATAAGGGAGGAAGAGTGAAGGTATTCTGGGTATGTTTTAATGTTTTTCTTCTGTCACACGTGTGAAGAAGAGAGGGATCATCTACTGTAGGAAAGGTTCAGAATATTACACTCATTTAAGGCAATCAAATTGGAAGAAGGAGAAGTCAAAGGGAAACTAAATTGAGCAAGGAGTCTCTATAATAAGCGAAGGAGTCTAAGGCACTACATAGAAAGTGACACTTACTAAGCACTACAACTAGGGCTTTTGCATTAAGACGAGAAATCGTAGTAAACCGAAATTTGAAGTGTAGCCAAGAAGTAGAGATAAATTTAGCAGTTTGACTTTTGTTGACTCAAGGAAGATAAGGAAGCTTTGTTTTTGGTCTTGGAGTGTCAAATATGTCAAGGTTCTTGGTCTTGGTATTCATCAATTGAACTCTCTATATGAAGAAGAATTTGTTTGGGTTTTCCTCTCAAGTGGAAGAATTTTTGGCCATGGTTGATAGCCTATAATATGTGTCTCTTGTCTCTTTGTTGTTTATTCATTGGTATCTTTTTGACGAAGAAGAACACTATAATCTAAATAAATAGAAGATCCTAATATAAAGAAGTAAAAAGCATTCACACGCAATTATTAGCAAAAGAGGAATCACATAATTTCTATGCCTTAGATTTCTTAACAAAACCATGAGTCATTTTAGTTTCTAATCCATGATACCCACTACACTATCCAAGGGTGTAAGAATACTCGTTAAGGTAGGGAAGCACTGCCCCCTAGGGATAAGTTAGCAATGCCACAAAGGCATGCATGCCATGAAATAAACAAGACCGAAAGTATCCATGGTTGTCCACACCAATGGGGATCTAAGATATACTTTCACTAAATAATACAAGCCCACATGGATTTATAAGGTTATAAAACACATTCTTTGGGCTTGTATGGCATGGTAAAAACGTCTTGGAACTGTACCCCTCATGAAAGAGGGATACAATCAACCATGCTTGACCATAATAAGCCTAGGATACCATAAAACATAACCTCCAAATGGACTAAAGTACATTTTAATTTCATTCTTTGTGATTACCATCGTGTTTCCAAAAAATGAAAATGCTCATATATGTACCCTTGTTGAAAGAGGGGTAATAGAACCCAACAAGGTTAAGGAAAATAGTGAGGAGTCATCCTAACAAAGAGAAAGGAAGGACTTAATTATAGATTTAAGATAAGTGTTTCATTTTACATAATCCTAATCATTATGCATCATAGTGTCTATATAAGAAGGTTAAAGGGAAGAAACAACCAAAGTAGGTAGTATCCTTTAAAGAAACTCATATGAATGAGTTTTCTACCAAGTTTGTCAAGGAATTATCTATAGTATATTTCCTTACTAGGAATATGGTTCCTAGATTTATATGGTATGTGGATGACGGGAAATATTGTCATATGACATTATCTCAATAATTATTTTCTAGTCTAACAAAGCATGAATTAGGAGTGTAGATCAAGCTCAATGATGCCATGCATCTGATAATAGCAGTTGGTATTGTCCCCTTCTAGTTTGAGTTAGATAACTCTTTGAGTTTTTATGATATCTTGTTTGTCCCAAGTATTAGAAATAATCTTCTTTTATTTTCAGGTATGGAGGTTAAGTTCTTTGTTGTTTAGTTCAATAATTGGCAAGTCTTCATTAAGTAAGAGTCTAGCCTAGATATAGCTTAGGTAACAAGAGTTATAGAAGGTAATTTTTATAGGTTGCAAGGTGAAAGTGTTTGAAACTTAGTTCATAAATATGTTAGTTTGTGTCAAGGTTTCTAAAATCGGCATAGGGTTAGTTTGTGTAAAGGTTTCCAAAATTGGCATAGGGTTAAAATCAACAAGGGTTTGGAAAACAAAAATGTTGTAAAAGTTGGGAAAATATTGGTACAAATAAGAAAATATTGGAAAAAATAAAAAAAAAAAGTAGAAAAAAAGTGAATTAAGATGACTTTTTGGATTCACTCATGATTATTTTGTGTTTTTTATGATGTTATATCAATTTTATCTCAATTCTTATGATTTTTTTCTTGATTTTTCAAACTTAAAATTGGAGGCTTTTTTCGGCCAATAAAATTAGTGCCTGGAAAAAATCACAATGTTGCAATGTTATCGTGATTCTTTCGTGATGTTATCACAATTATTTCATGATGTTTGCGACAATGGTTTGTGTGATTCATGCAATAAGAGAACACAATACTTGTATCATAGTGAATTGACTATTCTAAGGGATATAGTCACAAGAATTTCAAATTTTTGTATTAAACATGATTAAGTACGTAGAGGGTGCACACTTGGGAAATATGCCATGAACAATTTCTGAAGTAGTGAGCATAGGTCTAAGGGGATTATAGACATAGTTTAGTTAGATGTCTATGAACTTATGTTAGTATCATCTATTATGTTTCCTTAATTAAGTGAATTCTCTCACAAAACTTAGATCTACTTTGTAAAGACCAAGGTTGAGGTATTTAACATGTTTTAGGAGTTTAAGGTTGTAGTTGTCTACTAGATAGTGAAGAATATCAATGTCTTGAGATTGGAAAATGAGGGAGAGTATACTTCCAAGGAGTTCAAGGGTTTCTAAAAGGAGGTATAAATCTAGAAGAACATGACTATTCCATACAAATTAGAATATAATGGTGTCTTGTCACAGCTACAACACCCTCCAAAATTTCGTCACGTTTGAATTTTGGAGCCTTATTTTATTGTCACATATAGAGTCACTTTGATCATAAAATGTTATTCCATGATACTCTGTGTTTCAAGTGTCTTTGAATGGTTTCAAGTGTAATCACATTGATTAGAACATCTTTTGCTGCATTTCATGGTCATAACATCTTTGTCATCGTAAAACTACACTTTGTGGTTGTAGTCGCACACATTACACTTTTTGCATTTTGGGAATGTGTATAGAGTGGAATCTCAATCTATATTTACCATTATTTAAGTTTTTCTAAGTATTCTTGATGATTTGGTGTGTGCCACACATGATTCTATGTCTGAACTTATCATGTTCGCCCCTTGCCTCATTTTTCAGACTTAGACAAATTTTGGTTCAAAGCAAACCCATTGAGGGAAAAAGTGCATGAGAACATTTCAAAGCCTTGATGGGAGATCATTCGTTGTTTGTAAGTGCACCATATTCCCTTCAAGGGCACAAAGCACATTCTTCAAGCTCAATTCCCATTCCTTATCTTGAACTGCACCCTCTAAAATGACTAAGTATTCATTGATTGCACTGGTTCGACTTGAAGAAGTACGATCTCCTTGAGCACACTAGCACAACCTAAATACCCTAAGCTCAATAATTCAATGTTCCACACTATGCCATGCATACTACTGGATTCCTGGAGCAAAAAAGAGCACTATGAAGGCATTAAGCCTCAACCTTCATCCTTCAATAATGTGCCCTACACCCTTCCTGAGGCCTCTGGAACTCATGAGTGCACCTTGAAGGCATGAAGCTTCATTCTTCTACCTTCGGGAGTGTGATATGAAGCCTCTCTCTCCCCCTTGAGCGCACAATGCAATTGGGAAGATCAAACCCATCCCTTTCATCCTTTGGTCTTGATACATGCTCCCGCCTTAACTTCCTTTCTCTCTTAAGTGAATGAGTGCATGCCGAAGCCCTAAATTCTTCCCTCTTCATTCCTTAAACCTTCCAAAGTGCTCCCATGAAGCTAAAAAATCATTTATCCCTTTGAAACACACCAAAAAAGAACAAACATAAATATTTGCATAAATCATAGTAGATAGGACATTTTTAGATTGATAGTTTCTCATCATGAGCGATTGAAAATGTAGGTATCCCAGAAACATTGCGGAAAGCACACATGGGGAATATCAGACAACGATAATAAACAAAGGAATCATGAAAAGAATGAGAAACACACTTGAATATCGATGATCAAAGCACCCAAAAAGTCCATTCAACCAAAGACCCTTTGGAGGTTGAGGACATCCATGATGAAAGTCACACAAAGAATCAAGATGCAATTGGAAACCATGTCACCACTGGAGAAATTCCTTGTCATTAGTCACTATTAGTCCTAGTCATCAAAGATAGTGATATGTCAAGTTTAATCATACCATGATGTGGAAGTGGGTATGTATTATTGAAATAATTGTAAAAGAGAAATAAGTAGAAGACCAAGAGTCATGTATCAACTAAAGAGTCATGGAAGTCAAAAAGACATGTAATACCAAAATTCATATGTAATTCAAAAAGTCATTTGGACCTCCAATGGGTGTATAAGTCCAAATGTCACTAGAATTTAGAAAGTCAAGAGTCATGAGGATGTGAAATGCGATTCCTCAAGTTATAAATAGATACACATTTCTCACATAAAGGAATGTTAACCTTGGCTTATCCCACAAGGCATCAGAGAGACAAAGTTAGTACTTTTAGGAAGCAAGTAGTGGCTCTAATGCTCCAATATTAGAGCTAGTGGTGTTCATTATATTTATGTATCTTGGGACTTTTACTTAATATTGAAGCCTTCTAGGCCAACACATTTTCATACAAGGATTGTGAATGTTTCTAAGGCTGTTCTTTGAATGTTTATGGTTCATGTTTTATTTTATTAAGTACTTGATTAGTTGAACTATTTCAGTTACTTCAATGCTCCTTGTTGGAAATGTGTTGTAATGCTATAATGATCATTGCATCATTGTGAACTATTTCGCTCGATGTTAGACGAGTATTTTTCTTTCATGTGTGTGTCTCCATTAGGGTAGTACTATTAATTCTCTCTTAGAGGCTCACTATATTTACCCCTCTACAATAAGAGAACCTTATTACATTGACAATTTAACATCCACAAGGCATACTAGATTTCTCATTCAGAAGAGATGTGCACTTCTCTCTCATGTTAACAGCTAAAGCCAAGGCATATAATTAAGTAAACGATAGTCGAGCCGTATTCTATATGGGACCCCTACACCAAACAATGTAAGGTATAATTGGGACCTTATATCAGGGAGCTCCTCTATATGTTGGCAATATCCAATGTCATCAACATTCTGGTGCTAGAAGGAGGGAAATTGGCTTCTTATGGCTGGTAGCTCCACACACCCAAATGATTCTTCTTCACCACAAGGTATCAAAATTCTGAGCACCATTCTAACTCTAATTCATAAAGAAGAAGGACCTTCTCAGCTAGTCCCAAAATAAACTTGCAAGGTTACTTACAAACATAACCAGGAAATTTGACGCATAACTCCTTGGTACACAAAGTCTATTAAATTGATTCCTAGAGCGCAGAAACTTCCACATTTTCTGAAGCAGAAAGAAACAACTAGTACAAGTATATTGGTTTCTAAAGTGGAAGATTTCATATTTTCCTCCCATGAAGAGTTGGCAGAATCTAAAAATGATATAGTACACCAAAAACATCTTTCCCCTATTAACGAAGGGTATGAGGATGAATAAATTATTTTTTCTGATGACCTATTTGATGGGTTAGATAGTGAGTATTCCTCAGATTATGATCAGGAGGAAGAACACATAGATGAGAACACGGCCGACTAGGATTTGAAATGGATGGCCCAATGTTATTTTTTTGTATGTTCTATGCTAGAGCAATAAATTTAATTTATTTTCCATATTAGCAATCACATCAACATAAAGTAAACTGCAGATAGAACATAAATATAAATTGTAGAAGACATGCCAAGGAAAGAGGACATAAGATGTGGCACTAGCCAGGGACAAACCCCACATTGTGTGGGGAAACCCTTGATCAATTCTTATTTTATGCTCTTCAAAGTTCAGCAAAGAAAGAGAGAGAGAGATAGTACATTTACAACAGAAGTCAATACTTTGACTTATCTAGATCTAGCATAGATCATTTCTTATAACGATAAGATCAGTTGAAGACATTCTGCTTCAACTGATTCTGCAAGGTGACTCCTTCACCTATCATCGTTCTGCATCCCATCCATTTGCTGCACTTGACTGTGTAGCACCATCATGCTGCTCATGATCTCATACATCATGTTGCCCACACATCATGCTGCCCATGAGCTGTCCATGATCTATGCATCATTGTGCTGTCCATGCACATGATTACATTTACCATGATGCTCATACATCATGCATCATGCTAATCATATTATTGCCCATTATGCAGCTCATCATGCTGCTCATAATACCCTTCTATTGCTTCATTATAGAGGTCATATACATATATATTTATTGATCACCAAGTATAAGTCATACCCTTACAGATCTTGACTGGGAGAATGTTGAATCACAGTGATCTTCTATACTATAATGGTTCTGCAAAGAACGTAGCCCTTCTGATTCAAACCCTAACCACTGCTGACCATTATGTTGAGACTGCTACATGAATAACACCTGGATCTACTTCATCAATGGTAAGGTGTTACAATGAATAGCATATAAGGTTTCCATGAACAACGTTGAGAAGTTTCCATCACTGCGTATAGACCCGTGTTTCAATACTGCGTGTGCGTTCCAACTGCGAGTTCCATATATGACCTGCATTCCATACATAACTGTGTTTCAATACTGTGTATATATATTGTTGCGTTGTGTCATTGCCCGTGAATATTGTTGCATTGTATTGTGTATATATATCCAATGCATGAATTTTCTATGTCCATATATAACCTAATTGCGTGTTTATGATCTCTGGACAGTGGTGCTACATTCATTACTTGTCTGCGAGTTAGGGCTTCTGGACAATGTATGTATATTGTGTATATTATGTATATTGTGATATATATATATATATATATATATATATATATATATATATATATATATATATATATATATATATATATATATATATATATATATATATATATATATATATAGATATATATAGATATGAACTGTGTGTAAGGGTAACTTCATAACTGCGTATTAATAACTTTACATCCTGCATTCAACATTAGTATGTGTAAGGGTTTCCATGAAAGTGTATTGACTACGTCTAATTCTATCCCAACACCTTAATTCATAGATGACTCATGACTGCGTTCTCCATTAGGGCATCGTAGATATTAGGGCACTCCTTTAAGATCTCTTCTCCATAAAACCCAAAATAGGATGAAGAGAGATCACGAGAGAGTGAGTGTATCGAATGACTTAAAGTCTTCTTTTATTTATACTAAAATGAGGATGATGAATAGACACGTATATTGAGCTTCTGAGCCTACTCAACTTGCTGGTCAGCTAGATGATAATTCCATAATCTAAATAAATTCATATCTCCATAAATACTTATTAGAATCAGATGATCTTTGGATCAATCCTACACCTCTCGACGAGAGGGATCCAATAAAAATATTAGATGTCATAAATAAGCTGACCCACATGGAGTTTGGCCCTACTTGCAAATTTAACAATCCCTCTCAACTAGGAAGAACTCCATCCGTTGATCATATGTTTGACTGTACTATCTCTACCATTAGTTCCATGCACTGCTTTGCCCATCTTTGCTCACCTCTGCTGTCTTAGCTGGCTCTGCTCTGCTCAGCTCTGCTAGCTCTGTTCAGCTTTGCTCGCTTTGCTCAGCTCTACCGTCTCAGCTGGCTCTGCTCAGCTCAGCTCAGGTCTGCTAGCTTTACTCAGCTCTACTGTCTCTGCTCTGCTCTCTCAGCTCTCCTCTGCTGAACTATGAGGAAGAAGAATTGATTGAGAATGTCTCATACCATTCTCCGTTGACCCAAAGTCAGTTTCAGAGTGTGTACCACTAACCCCAGACTAGTCTCAACTGACCCAAAGTCAGCGTCATAGTGGATACTACTCTTACCACTGGTCCCAGACCAATTAGAGAGTGTACCATTGGTCCCAAACCAGTCTCAGCCGACCTGAAGTCAGTGTCATAGTATGTACCACTCTCACTGGTCCTAGACAAGTACTGCACTGACACGAAGTCAATCTCAGAGTATGTACCACTGGTCCCAAACCAGTCTCAACCAACTTGAAGTTAGCATCATAGTATGGTATAACTCCTACCACTGGTGCCAGACCAGTATCGCAGTCTCAGAGAGTGTACCACCGGTCCTAGACTAGTCTTAGCCAACCTGAAGTCAGTGCCATAGTATGTACCACTCTCACTAGTCCCAGACCAGTACTGCACTGACATGAAGTCAGTCTCAGAGTATGTACCACTGGTCTCAGACTAGTCTCAACCAACTTGGAGTCAGCGTCATAGTATGGTACAACTCCTACCACTAGTCCCAGACCAGTATCATTGATCCCAGATCAATGGAGGTCATCCTAGCGTAGGGAGTATGGTAGATACAACAATGTGTCCATTGGTACTACTATGGTCCCTAACTTCATTTCCCTGCTCATTGATTAGATGAGAGGTACTTCCCATGAGTCCTAGACTGCATGGGTAGGATGCCTCGATAGGAGAACTAATCAATCCTATCATCACAGGAGAACACATAAATCCTGCCACAATCACCATGGAGAACACATCAATCCTGCTCCAATTTCCATGGAAACCACATCAATCTAGGCCTCACAGGAGAACACATCAATCCTGCTACAATCGCCATGGATAACACATCAATCTAGGTGTCATAGGAGAACACATCAATCCTACTACAATTGCCATGGAGAACACATCAATCCAAGACTCATAGGAGAACTAATCATTCTGCTACATAGGTGTTACCGGGAAAAGTGTCTATTTAGAACTTCTCTATCCCACTAAGGTGTGACATCTACCTTAGAAATAAACAGAGAAAACTACTTTTGTATCTCCTTTATGAACTATAAACAAAGAGGAATGGGAAGAACCAACCAGTGTCTTGCGCTAGTCCTTCGATCCAATCTCTCTCCTCTTTGACAGCTTCCAGCTACCTGCTCCCTTACTTGCCCAGCTTCACCAAGTACCTGTAAGATCACAGAAGAAGGAAACTATACAAAGACATGGGTTTATATTCATAAATAACTTAGGATCAGATTTAAGTTAACCATACAAATGTAACAAGCATCAATGATACAAAAGCATCGAGAAGAAACTCAAATAGTTTTTATTGATATACAAGAAGATCCAGGAGGAGTTACAACTGATGATTCCTGACCCAGCATCAACCTCCCAGCAAAGAAGTCCCTTCTTCACCCCCAACAAAGCATAGATCACCCAATTCTCTGATATGTATCTAAAAAACAACAACAATTCCTTGCAATGTGCAAAATTCTAGCCTCTGGATCTCTAGGATGAGGGATCCATATATAGATGTATGCAAGGAGGATGAGTCAACTTGTGATTTGATTAGTGGATTATCTCTGTTAGTTCTTGCTTCCACTTGGAGACTGAAAGCCTCTTACTCATCCTTGGTCGAATTCAGTGAGGCAAGTGTCATAGGAGAAGATTTTGGAAGCTTCCATTGTTTCTCCACCTCACGGAATGACCCTGCCATTTGTCATTTCCCGCTCAACGCACCCTGGTAGTGCATTTAGGTGCGTTGCAATGCACCTAGCTAGTGGGTTTAGGTGCTATGCAACGCACTTGGCTAGTGGAGCAGCTGAAATGATCCTGATTTGACTTATTCTGAGCAGTTTCTGGTGGAGAACTTCTAGGAGAAGCTATAATTTGTTGACCTTGTTCCTTTAGGGGTTGGAACAACACTTTTAGGGACTTAGGAGCCCTTGGTTTATGGACATTTCATGCTTAGAGCTGTAAAGCACAAAAATGTCTATAACAGTTGCCCCCTAAAGTATGAGGCCATTTATCGGGTGAAATTCTTTATTATGAGGATCCGAAGTTCTTTCAATGCTGGGAGGAGACCTGTAATAAGATACAATACCATACATTATCTTCATACTGTTTTCATGATCTAGCTGAGGCGGGCATTCCCATGCTCAGCTTTATAAATTCATTTTCATGTACATAGGATAGACAATCGTCTGATGGTAGACTGATGATTCTGATAGAGCCATCATCATTTTGGTAGGATGATTATCTGTGCTGTAATGCTTTACATTTGAATGTCTTTATTTTCCTGAATATATATCGTAGCCCGGATGGATGAAACTAGATCCAGGGTCTTCAATATCGTCCGATCTTCACTCGAAGTACAAGTTGATCCATGTGAAAAATGTTTTGAAGTCGAACATGGAAAGACATCGCTTGATTACCAGTCAATTATGTAAACCGTTAACAAGCGCGAGAGGAATCACCGATAATGATAATGATCCTCAAGGTACTGCAGTACAATTCATGTGGTGTGAATAAAGGACTTGGCGCCGAACACCACGCAAAATCTTTCGGTCGAAGGTCATTGATGTATACCTGTCGCCGGAAGTGAGAAACTTGCCATTGAGGCATGCAAGCTTCAAAGTACTGAATGGGGTGTTCCTAGACCAACTTCTTGGATAATGAGCTAATGTCGACAAGAAGTGATCCGTCACAGGAGGGCCTTAATGAATCCCACATCAATGACACGGAACGGAGCAAATGATTTTGATGGAGGTGAAAACGATCTGATGATATATGGTTCAGGGTGGCGGTCATGAAAGAATGGAGTATAATGTATGGTAGTGGGAGGGACACAGGTGGCCTTTCTGGATGACTTCTCTTGAACATATCGGCGACACTGATGTGATGGATTGGTAGCATTAACCCCAAATGTGGATGGTATGGCGTGACCATGGCGATGTGACCGGCGAATGAAACAACCCAACCCGACTCGGGCACGGAGCGGAAGTGCCATGTTCAAGAGTGACTTGCTACCAATAAAGATTCTTTGAGTTTTCTTCCCAATTCTTCCCCAGTCATTGCTGACTAGTACCTCTTTATTTTTGTCAAGCTTGAGGAGGATAACATATGCTTGTTCTATAATTTGCCCTTCGGGCAAACCCATCGCTATGTTTTAACGAGCCTAGCGACAGTGAAACTCGTTCTTGTCTAAAGACAAGTTTGTCGCTATTAACCTTTTTAACGAGTTTAACGACAAAGATAACTCGGTCCTTCTCATTTTTAGAGAGTCTGAAAAGGTACGTAAAGGAAACTCCAAAATTCATTTTTCGTCATCTAATCCCTTAAGTCCGAAAAAGTATAAAACAATACAGAAGGGATGAATTTTCGATTAGCTTTAACGAGCCGAACAAAACAAGCGCTCGATCTTTTTGTGCAATAATCCCTCAGGTCCAAAAAGATTAAAATCTAGAGGAGGGATAGCACTTCCTGTCCCTTTAACGAGCTGGAAGGCCAAGGACTCGACAATATTTTCATATTTTACGAGTCAGTTGAAAAGAGCTTAAAGAAGACTCGTCTTTTGAGGAATGAGTGATAAAATGGGTAGCAGCTGATTCCAGGTAAGGTTTGGAATTTTCCAATCACGGCAGTGTCACAAGGATGGCTATTGAAATCACTCTTCACAGATGTTCCTCAAAATGGGTAAACAATCAAATGGAGGTGAATGATTGGCCAATGAAAAAGTGGAGGTGACGGTGCAAACACGACCAAGGCTTTAATGGCTGAAGTACTACATTCACGGTGGTTATTTACCAGGGGATAGTTCATTTTTTAACGAGCTTGAACCTTGCGGTAACACTGCTCGATTAATCCAGTCATATGATAAGAATGTCTCATATAAAACGAAAACTTTTAGAGTTTTGCCCCACATCCTTTCTTTATGCAAGTTAGGTGACGACTAATCCTACGAGTTTAAAGGGATAGAGGTCCTAAAAATTTAAAAAATAAATAGCCGCCCTTCGCTTTCACTCCAAAAGGTTTGCATGCCCCCAGGTATAAAATAGAGTTTCAAGGTTACCTCTACTTCTTTCTGCCAAAACATTTGTTTTACCGAGAGAGGCCTACCTCTTACAGGTCACCCAAAGATTGTTCTATTCGCGGCGCAAACAAAACACTTCTTCGGTGATGTCTACCAAGATAAACAAAGGTGAGTGACGATGCCCGCCAACTCACATAACTTTGACAAGAGAATATTATTCAAGAATAACCCCTCTTCCAATCACGAACGGGGTACATACTAGTCATATTCTCCCGCGGAAACCTACCCTATACCCGAAGTTTTCCTGCCGAAGCAGACCAGGACGCATGCCCCCTGGGTTTTAGTCATATCCCTCCGAATTACTCGCACTTATCTGGAGGATGGACTGGGGATTGAGACATTTCTTGCGTGAAAAGACCATTTAGGGATGGTATATGACTATTTGTTATGCGTGATCCGGGAAATGAAAGCTGGTCCACGAGCTTGACCACTCTTCCTTCGTGCGGAAAACACATCACTCTAAAGAGTGAGGAGACAATCGCTTCCATGCAATAAATATAGTCTCGTCCAAGGAGTAGGTTATAATCCAAGGGTCCTTGAACTACCATTACATTCATGCGAACTGTTTTCCTTCTCAATGTTATTGGCACATCGGGAAGGATCCCTAAAGCTCGACTAGTTCCTTTATCAAAGCCTGTCAGATTTCTCATCGCAGGCAAAAGCAATGGCGAACCAAGCGCTTTCCAAGTAGTTGAGGAAAGGATACTCACAGAAGCCCCCTCATCTATGATGGTACCAGCCATAACCATTCTATATATTTGAATGATAATTCGGAATGGTACGCTTGCTGGTAAACAGGGTCTGCCTAGTTGATTCCAGTCGAAGGAGACAACTAGGTTGCTTGGAGGTGGGACCGAATAGACGGTCGGGTACGGCTCTGACGAAATTCCTCCCTGCAGTAAAGGAATGGGTAAATTTCCCCCATGTTCGTCGGAGTGTATGCTTATGAAGAGAATTTGGACGATGTCATCCTTGTTCTCTTCAATGACTGTATCATCTGAAGATGAAACTTCTGAAGGCAAGACCGGGTCAACTGCCACCTCGACCTTTTGACTTTCGTCTGGCATGGATCCATATGGTTTATCTTCAATGATAGGCGCTTCAGCCGACCACTTGAGCGGGCCAGCTGGATTCTCAACTAGTGACGGACTCGGCAAGAGATTTTTGTATCCAGGAGGAAGTCGTAACGGTCAAACCGGACGATCATCCAAAACTATTTTAGCTTCATCTAAGAAGTGACAACAGTGGATGGCGTGATTGCCTTCGCACAATTTACAAGGAAATCTAGCTTTCCCTTTTTGTCTTGGGGCTTCACTTTCACTAGTTGACGGTGTGCTTTCAGCATGATCACCAGAGGTTGACGACACCGGGTTGTGAAAACGGGGAGACCAGTCCCTTAATATCCGAGGGATGCAAGGACAATCTCTGTGAAAGTGGTCTCCTTTGCAAATGACACATGGTGATTTAGGCCTGGTCGGTGGAGTGTGTGGATTTTTGTTAGACGACACTCGTTTTCCCCCATTTGACTTTGGCTCCTTCTTCTTCTTCTCTTTCTTCTTCTTTTCCTTCTTTTCCTTAGGAACTTGACTTTTGGCTTTACTAGCCCCATCAAGCGAAGAGGAAGGAGGAGAGGAAGAATTAGAGGAGGTAGAAGGCTGATGGGCAACTCTGGACTCGTCTAATTGCTAATTCGATTGTTCAGGAATAGTGGTGTTCTGAATGACAGAGGTTGAGAAGAGCCATACTGGCAAGCCAATTTTCAGTCCTGGAAGCGACAATGTGGCCATATGGGGCGCACCAACATCTCCCCAAGAGGAGAAGGGACTAGGATTTCCACCAAGGGGAATTCCTTGGTTGGTAGGCTCCATTTTCTCAACCCAAGATCAACGTAGGAAAAGGGTATGAATATTCTGTTTAAAATAAATTTTTAACACGCTTTGACACAACTTGTTTTTTCAATTTTTAAGAGTCGAGAAAAAACAAAAGATGACTCTAGTCTCCTTCGATTTTTAATGAGCCTGAAGTGACAAGTGCTCAGATGGACCTTTTCCGTTAAAGAGTCTGAAAAGGAACGAAAGGGACTGCTTTGGAGGTCAAGGTAGAGGGAGTACCAAACCAATCACAAAACTACAGAATACTTTTTATGGTACGACAGTTAATCTTCCCGAATGCTGTGTTCGGTGCATTGTGATCAGTAGGGCGGCCAACACGGCTTCCTATGGATAAAGGATTTAAGCCTATAGGGGTCTCCCAATATATACTCGACGATACGTGGTAGCACAAGTCTGTACTGGCACTTATCGTCTCAAAGTGGAGGAATCACCCAACCATTAGTGAGGACAACAGTTACCAGGCTTTACGACGTCGGAATACGTCTCTAGCCTAGACCTCTGAATGTTGTGCGTTAAGTTCCAAAGCGTTGTTAGGTTCATTGAATTTATTTTAAGTTGATCTTTCTTATGAAGTTTGCATTTTGGGTTCACCACGAGATGTAGATGTAATTCCTAAAATGCAATCTAAAGATGATAAACAAAATTTTATCTCTTTTCAGCAATGAAAATCCTAGCTACTAGGGGAAAAGAAAGACACAATCTTTTCACAAAGAGCAAAGAGCACACTGTAAATGCACTTTCCTAAATCAAGCCAAACAGTCTGTCAATATGCAAATGCACATGCATGTATTTGTTTTTTCCCTTTCTTAGTATTGATGCTAAAAAGAAAGTTGATGTATAAATCTGAATTTGCTTTCAAGCGACAAACAAAAACAAGCTTCTTTTCGAAATATAAAGGTAGAGATGATTACGACACTTTATGATTTTGAAATAAACACTCGTTTCAAGACTAGAAAGTCACAAATTCAAACCAAAGGCAAAAGTAAAATCATAATCGACCATCAACATCAAATAAACTTTCTCCTATGATCAAAATCGACACTTGCGACAGATCTAAATCAAAGGACGACAGTATGATTATTATACTTTTGCAACGGAAAACTGTAAACGACTCAACAAACACATAAAAACATCTATAGTTCTTTTGTACAAATGAGCTGGAATATCAGTAAGGAAAAGGGGTCTGAAACAGTCATATACTGATCACAGGCTGCAAAATACAAAGACAAAACTGGAAAGAATGAAGCAAAGAACCTCAGCTGCACAGGGCTAGGCTGATCAGCGCACCTGTTACACAGAGAAACTGCATTGCAGCGCAGGTTTCCCTCTCGGGAAGCGCGTTGAAATGCAGAACCTCTTCACAGTGCCTGCGCTGGGGCAGAAACGAGAATTCTATCCGGGTTCTGGGTCACAGTTTGCAATTTAATCTTTGGTTTTTGGCCGAGTAAAAGCAATCAGTAATGCACAATCAAGGGTAGATCTAAGGAGGGTCTAAGAGATATCACAAGGGCAATCAGTTAGTCTATGAATCAGTTGTTCAAATCATAAACAGATCCAGTGAATGGATTAAAGCAGCAGATGTCTACTTTGCTTTTTTTAATGGCAAATGCAGTTCGATTGCTACTCATAAGTTTATGAAATAAACAACTAGAGATACAAAAACAAACTAATTAGACAATGTCCCCAGCGGAGTCGCCATTTTGTTACCGGGAAAAATGTCTATTTAGAACTGATCTATCCCACTAAGGTGTGACAACTACCTTAGAAACAAACAGAGAAAACTACTTTTATATCTCCTTTATGAACTATAAACAAAGAGGAATGGGAAGAACCAACCTGTGTCTTGCGCTAGTCCTTCGATCCAATCTCTCTCCTCTTTGACAGCTTCCAGCTACCTGCTCCCTTACTTGCCCAGCTTCACCAAGTACCTGTAAGATCACAGAAGAAGGAAACTATACAAAGACATGGGTTTATATTCATAAATAACTTAGGATCAGATTTAAGTTAACCATACAAATGTAACAAGCATCAATGATACAAAAGCATGGAGAAGAAACTCAAATAGTTTTTATTGATATACAAGAAGATCCAGGAGGAGTTACAACCGATGATTCCTGACCCAGCATCAACCTCCCAGCAAAGAAGTCCCTTCTTCACCCCCAACAAAGCATAGATCACCCAATTCTCTGATATGTATCTCAAAACCAACAGCAATTCCTTGCAATGTGCAAAATTCCAGCCTCTGGATCTCTGGGATGAGGGATCCATATATAGATGCATGCAAGGAGGATGAGTCAGCTTGTGATTTGATTAGTGGCTTCTCTCTGTCAGTTCTTGCTTCCACTTGGAGACTGAAAGCCTCTTACTCATCCTTGGTCGAATTCAGTGAGGCAAGTGTCATAGGAGAAGATTTTGGAAGCTTCCATTGTTTCTCCACCTCGCGTAATGACCCTGCCATTTTTCATTTCCCGCTCAACGCACCCTGGTAGTGCATTTAGGTGTGTTGCAACGAACCTAGCTAGTGGGTTTAGGTGTTATGCAACGCACTTCGCTAGTGGAGCAGCTGAAATGATCCTGATTTGACTTATTCTGAGCAGTTTCTGGTGGAGAACTTCTGGGAGAAGCTGTAATTTGTTGACCTTGTTCCTTTAGGGGTTGGAACAACACTTTTAGGGACTTAGGAGCCCTTGGTTTATGGACATTTCATGCTTAGATCTGTAAAGCACAAAAATGTCTATAACAATAGGAGAGCGAATCATCCTATTCCACAAGAGAGCGAATCATCTTGTCTCACAAGAGAGTGAATCATCTTGTCCCAATGTGCACCACTAGGGGAGGGTGAGTCACTTTGTGGTTGTATGTTTCTCCAGCAAGAACTGCAAGCCCCCATAGCTGCCAGAGCTCAATGTATGCAATATGCAGGACCCTTGTACAAGGGTCTCTTGATAACTCCAAGTTGTTCAGGAAAATCATAGATTTCATCTTTCCCCCGAGACTTTAGAAACCTGTACATCATCTCAGTGCAATGGAGCCTCCTTGCTCATCAAATTACCATATCCCAGATATGGTAGCATCTAATTTTTATTTGCAGGAGAAATCATCGAATATGGGATTCCTCTATAATCGAATCCCACCTCTGGTTGTCACAGAGAGTCATAGTGGTATTCATCATGTGTACAAATAGCTCACTGAAGAGCTTTCACAACCAGACTACCTCTTAGGTATCCATGCTAGCAACAATAGACTATGCCTCGGTGGTGCTCAAAGCGACTGACATCTACTTCCTGCTCAACCAGGATATCAAAGCAGATCCCAAGGAGAATAAGCATTTAGAAGTGCTCTAGTGATCCTCCACACTGCCTGCCCACTCAGTATTTGAAATATTTTTGCAATGTATCTCAATCCATGAGAGATTGTGCCCTGAAGATATCTCAGAAAATTGTAGACACCTCCAGTGAAGCTCAACCAAATATGAGCTTACCATATTGACTGCAAAACATATGTCTGGACGGAGGTTCACCAAGAACATTAATGCGAATGAGTTTATGAAACTCAGAGGCATTTCCCAAATCAGGTTCAACATCACTACCATATAACTTCTGAAATTTAAGATCCTCGAGGTAGTCATAGGCTTGCAGTTTATCTTTCCACATTCAGAATCCAACTCCCTCTGTCTCCTACAAATGAGAGGGTCTGCACCTATCAAACATAGGTGCCGGTATGAGAGGTTTGTCATCCACAACCTTCGGATGGTTTGGATCGATTTCACTCCTAGTGAATCTTAGCTTCATTAGACAACTGTTGATCCTCTCATACTATGCCCAGGGTGTTTTACATAGAGGGCTTTCTACCACCAGCATACATGAGATTCCCGATCATGAATCTCAAACTCCTTGGGTTGTTCCAAACTTGTGGACTTGTGGCATGAGGGGAATGATCCTCTTATAAGATTTTCCTTCAGTACAACTCATACATCTACCTTCATGCTCTTTTTGAATTCAGGCATCCCGGTCACCATCTGATCCAAAGACCTCCAGTGCTGAGTCAATGGGCATGGTCCCTAATGGACTTGATACAACCCAAAACTCAAAAACATCTTTGAAAAATATATTTTCAAGCACATACCTTTCCATCGATGAGTGCCACCTTGAAGCTTTTGACATCAATTTCCGAGATGGACACTAGGTTCTTCTTGCGATAAGGTACATAAAAGAGATTCTGGGGTTCCTTCCTTTCTTTGAAGAATCGACCATTTCCTTGATGACCCACATTACTTATCATTCCTCTGATCATTGAAGATGTCCCTGGAATGATTGTTATCTTCATCAAGAGATGTGTCTCCGCTATTCAGACACTCCTTGGCATGATGGTTGAACTTATTACAACCAAGGCATCTACCTTTCCTTCTATCCTTAGATCCGAACTTCCCAATGAAGTGATCTTTAGGTAGGTCATCAGAAACTTCGCTATGCCATTCTGATAATATGCTCTTCTTGGACTTCACCCTTGGTGAACTTAGAAGAGAGATGTGGAACCCATTGATCCTTTTGTCTTGTCCCAACTGTCTTTGGTGATTGCTCTTTCACTCTTGCTTGGGCATTGTCTTCACCTCATCTTTGATACCATGCTAATTTTTGGTATGTTCTATGCTAAAGAAATTTATTTAATTTCTATTCCATATTAGCAATCACATCAGCATAAAGTAAACTGTAGATAGAACATAAATATAAATCATAGAAGACATGCCAAGACAAGAGGACACAAGATGTGGTGATAGTCAGGGACAAACCCCACAATGTGTGAGGAAACCCTTGATCAATTCTTCTTTTATGTTCTTCAAAGTTCAACAGAGAAAGAGAGAGAGAGATAGTAAATTTACAACAGAAGTCAACACTTTGACTTATCTAGATATAGAATAGATCATTTCTTATAATTATGAGATTAGTTGAAGACATTCTGCTTCAACTAATTATGCAAGGTGACTCCTTCATCTATCATCGTTCTACATCTCATCCATTTGCTGCACCTGACTGTGTAGCATCATCACGGTGCTCATGATCTCATACATCACGTTTCCCATACATCATACTGCCCATGAGTTACGTCATACTACCCATACATCATGCTACCCATGAGATGTCCATGCTCAATGCATCATTGTGCTGCCCATGCACATGATTACATTTACCATGATGCTCATACATCATGCATCATGCTGCTCATACTACTGCCCAATATGCAGCTCATCATGCTGCTCATAATACCCTTTTGTTGCTTCATTATAGAGGTCATATACATATATATTTATTGATCACCAAGTATAAGTCATACCCTTACAGATCTTGACTGGGAGAATGCCGAATCATAGTGATCTTCTATACTACAATGGTTCTGCAGAGAACGTAGCCCTTCTGATTCAAACCCTCCTGACCATTATGCTGAGACTGCTACAAGAATACCACTTGGATCTACTTCATCAATGGCAAGGTGTTACCATGAATAGCGTATAAGGTTTCCATGAATAGCGTTGAGAAGTTTTCATCACTGCGTATAGACCTGCGTTTCAATACTGCGGGTGCGTTCCAACTGTGGGTTCCATATATGACCTGCGTTCCATAAATAACTGTGTTTCAATACTGTGTATATATATTGTTGTGTTGTGTCATTGCCCATGAATCTTGCTGCGTTGTATTGCGTATATATATCCAATGCATAGATTTGCTGAGTCCGGATATAATCTAACTGCGTGTTTATGATCTCTAGACAACGGTGCTCTCTTGATTGCGTTCATTACTGTGTGTAAGGGTTTCTGGACAGCGGTGCTATGTTCATTACTTGACTGCGAGTTAGGGCTTCTGGACAGCGTATGTATATTGTGTATATAACTACATTCCATCCACGTTGTGTTCCTTATCTTACTGCAGCTGACGACGTATATATATATATATATATATATATATATATATATATATATATATATATATATATATATATATATGAACAACTTGTAAATATATAACATGAATAGTGTGCAGATATATATATGAACTGTGTGTAAGGGTAACTTCATAACTGCGTATTAATAACTTTATGTCTTGCGTTCAGCATAACTATGTGTAAGGGTTTCCATGACAGCGTATTGACTGTGTCTACTTCTATCCCAGTGCTTTAATTTGTAGATGACTCATGACTGCGTTCTCCATTAGGGCATCGTAGATATTAGGGCACTCCTTTTAGATCTCTTCTCCATCAAACCCAAAACAGGATGAAGAGAGATCACGAGAGAGTGAGTGTATCGAATGAATTAAATTCTTCTTTTATTTATACTAAAATGAGGATGATGAATAGACACGTCTATTGGGCTTCTGAGCCTACTCAAGTTGCTAGTCAGCTAGATGATAATTCCATAATCTAAATAAATTCATATCTCCATAAATACTTATCGGAATCGGATGATATTTGGATCAATCCTACACCTCTCAACGAGAGGGATCCAATAAAAATATCAGCTGTCATAAATAAGTTGACCCGCATGGAATTTGGCCCTTGTTTCCAATTTAACACCCAAGGGCCTCTTTCTCTTCCGAAAAACTTGAATAAAATTCCAAGACATCCAAAAAAGCTTCTTTCAAAGTATGATCCAAATAAGAAGGCGAAGGCTTTGACCACCTTGATGAGTTTTACATGCATCTACAAATGGTGGAGGTAAGGTATGATGATGTTTCCTGCCGACTTTTCTCTTATACACTAGAAGGAAAGGAAACAATGTGATACCACAGTCTGCCAGTCAATTCGATCCATACCTGGAGGGAGTTTAAAACTTTGTTTCTTGAGAAGCTTGCTGACACAAGACTCCAACCATGTTACTTAAGGAGATAGGAAGCATCAGTTGGGGGAGAAAGAGAAGGTGAAAGATTTTAATAATAAGTTCAGTAACATATTGAATAAATTTTCCCTAGATATGCAACCAAATGATTCAATCACTATTTATTACTACATGATTGTTTTTCCCACTAGTATTTCCAAATTTGTAAGGAGAGTTGTAAAGGATACACTTTCATTAAAATTTACAGAAGAGATCACACTTGAGAAGTACCTTCACTCAAGTGGGGTCATTACAGACGATGACAAATATAAGGTCTCCAAAGAAACTATTAGGAAGTCACAACCTTCTTCTAGTAATGCTGAAGAAAAGGAATCATTAGATATCAAGAGCTTGACTATGATGGTGAAGAAACTCACCAATGAAATCTCAGAGCTAAAGAAAAGGTCAAGTGAAACTTCTACTAGCAGCCAGGCTCCCAAGTCCTTCCCTTTTTGAAGGGGAAATAGTAACAAAAACAATCAGCTCGTTAAGTATACACATAGCTTGAATGTTGTGATCAACATAGAAAGCATTGACATGGATAATGATTGTTCATTTCATTAGGAATATCACTCAAGAAATAAATTCCCCCAGTAAAACCACAACATGAATGCTTTCGATACACATATCATAGATACTCTATTAGCATATGAGTAGGAAAAAAAAACAGAGGAAACAAAAGAACCTATAATGGCTAAAGAAAGAAAAAGTATTAGACATGCAGTGAATGCATATCATTGTATTTTAAATGTTGAGAAGAAAAATGTTGAAGAGCCACCCCAAGGTGAAGCCCTTCCTTAGAAGAAAATTAGTCGATATAGTTTAAGGAGTAAAGGGCCCATCTCTGAATAGGAATTCAGAAGATATAAACTAAAAGAGTAGTTGTTAAGAAGAATATCATCCCTTATCAATCCTCCTCAAAATACACAAAGTAAGTCTCTAGATGCAACTAAGTCCAACAGAACTTCCTTGAGTAACAAGAAAAATTCTAGCATTCCGGAAGTGTCAAATAAATCCACTCCTCCAGACACTTTAGCATTGCCTACCATAGGTGAAACAATCGACTATAACATTATGGAAGATATGAAGAAGACACAGGCCAAAATTTATATTTATGAGCTTGTGAAGATCACAAGCGAGCATGAACTCATTATCCAAACTTTTTTGCAACGTTTAGCAAGCAGTAAAGCTTCCTCCCCTAAAAAAGTGTTAGGTAATTCTTTTGGTCCCCTTGAATCTGTTGTGAATGCTTTAACATTAGAAGCTAACACTCTCTGCCCTTTGTTTTTGTTAACATTTGAATTTTTTAATTATACTGTCCATAATTTATTAGTCAACTCTAGTGCATCTGTAAATGTAATGCCATTATCTGTAGAAAAGAAACTAAATGCAAAATGGGATAAAATCGATGCACAAATTGTTGAGGTGGATAGGTCTCTTTTCTAGGCAATTTGTGAAATTAGGAATGTTCTTATCAGATTGTTCAAGACAATCGAGTTCAATGATGTATAAATGTCATGATTGTAGATACCATAAGCTTATGGTGTAATTCTTAGTAGAGTCTGGTCTAACAAACTAAATGGATATTTCGCAACAGACTGGTCGCATTTTTAGCTTCCATACAAGGGAAGGAATAATAAAATTCGAGTGGATAATGAGTTATACATGGAATACATCATGACACCACTTGAGGGCCAGAACAAACTATTTCTTTTGCTGATATGATTTTTGGGAGTTTCTTTCTCGAAATTGATCTCAGGTGCTATCAGGTACAACCATCACCTATTCTACCAAAGAGACAACTGGAACTCATTCCTTGTTTTCCAGCTGGTGCGAATCTAACATGTAATATAGGTGTACACAATAGTAGTGATACTAGTAATACTAGTAATAAAAGTATAGGAAATTCCTTAATAGCTCATAATATTTGGACTTTATACTTTGATGGTTCAAAGACACAAGATGGTTCACTAATAATACCGTTAAATATGAAGCACTCATTCTCAGGTTAAAGAAATATATTGACCTAAAGGTAAAATTTCTGAAGCTAATCAGTGAATTAGAGGTGGTCACTCTTCAGATACAAGATACTATATGCTATGTTTTACTGCATTTAAAAAAATACCAACAGGAGGAATGGCGTTTGATTAATCATTTCAAAGATTTCATTATTTTTTTGTTCCTAGAGTTATAAATGTTGGAGTAGATGCATTAGAGAATGTAGCTTCTCGAATGTTGCCATTGAAAAATGTTTTTCTATTGAAATTATATCTAAACGATTTGTGCTCGACAATGTCACTAACTTATGTATTTTCAATTATGAACAACATATACTACACTTTATGGCTAATTCTCACATATTCAAATATGTTGCCATAGAGGAGGATGAGCACGATCAGGTTCTGCAGGAGGCATCTAATGTAGTGAAATGAAACACTATACCTAAAAGTGTGGTGTCCCTAGAAAAAATATATGTAGAACCGATTCAGGGGTCCAACCAACACTAAGACTCAGATTTCAAAGCTATCATCTGAATAAGTCAATTTAGGAACTCCCAAAGATCCAAATTATGTGAACCTTGGTACTTGTTGTTCTCCACAAGAATGACAAGAATTTATCCACTTATTTAAGAAGTATCATGATGTGTTCACATGGATATATGGTAATTTAAATACTTATGATACTTGTATTATCCAATATGTCATCCCTATAAAAGAAGGGGTGAAACCGTTTGAGCAGAAATTACAGAAAGTTCATCCGACACTGGAATCCATTATACAAAAGGAGTTGAGAAAGTTGTTGGATGCTTGGATCATATTTTAAGTTAGACATTCCACGTGGATTTCCAATCTCGTCCCAGTCAAAAGGATGTCTGGAGAGATAAGATTATGTGTATATTTCCAAAACATTAATTAGGCTTTTGATAAAGATAAATATCTAGTGCCATTCATGGTGCAGATACTCCAGATAGTATTTTGGGTTTGAAATGTTTTCACTACTAGATGGGTTCTCATGTTATAATAAAGTGCTAGTAGTGGAACCCAACTAAATGAAAATAACATTTGAGACCAAACATGGGACATTCTCCTTTAAGAGGATGCCATTTGGACTTATAAACATAGGTGCGACTTTCCAAAGAGCAATAGACATTGCCTTTGGTGGCCTGATAGGTAAGAGTATTGTTGCTTATTTGGATAATTTTATAGTGTTCTCCAAGAAAATATTGGATCACGCACGTCATCTGAAAAAAATCCTCTATCCACAAATCTGACCTTGTGTTTCTACACACTCCCATCTGCTGCTTTCTTTACCTTGTAAAGCCATATGGAACTCACCACTAGATTGTCTATTGGTCTTGGGACCACTTCCAAAACAATGTTTCTGATAATGGAGTCATACTCCTCATCCATGGAATCAAACCATACTAGTTTCTACACTACTTCCTCGAATTAGGATGGCTCAACCTCTACACACTCTCTCATTTGAGCCATGTAGCCTGTGTACCGATTTGATGACCTCCACTGCTTTCGCTACGATGTGGGTTCTCCCACATTCTCTTTAGTATCATGCATCAATCTGTCAGCCTCTCTGGTCCACTTCCTTCCATCTCTGTAAGTATCTACATGAGTGGGTGCTTCCACTTTCTTCTCCTCTGCATGTTGCTGCTTCACATCATCCGAGGTTCCTCGTTTGGAGTTAAAAGCTCCTCATTTGCATGTAACTAAAGATCTGATCCACGTGGATATTTATGGCCACCTGTCAAGTCCACTTGGACCCACACCATTTTTTCGTTCAACTTTTTAGTTTCCTTAATTGTAGCACAATTTACTATTTTCAGCAGTTTTTTGGGTCTTGAACTTCCGGAGCCGTTTTGAGGCCCTAAATGACATTTTTTGGGAAAACTGGGAGAAACATGGGTCCATGGACTGATGTTTCTCTTCCAAAAGTTGTATTTATCGGATATATCTTTCTAACGAGGTATTATACGCATCAAATGGAGATCGGATGCCAAATTTACAACCCCGAGAAGTCGATGTACCAATTTACCCAAACCGGGACCATAGTTTGGCGTTTCATATTTTAGGGTTAGGGTTTTGGATGTTTAGGGTTTTCCATTGTTTCTCAATAATAAATAGGCCTTTGAGCCTCATTGTAACATAGTTCAAAGGCATGTAGCCACCACATCTCTTCTCAGAGATAAGCTAGCATCGCCCTAGCTGGTTTATTTCCATTTCTGTTTGTAAGCATATTTCAATATTTTACAGTAATGAAATGAAGTATTATTTCCACTGCATCTATGTATTTATGGTTATCTCTGTAATTTGTTGCGTTCCCATTTAAATCTAGATCAATCTCCCTCTCAAGGGAACATTTCATGGCCTTATTTCATCAAAATTCACACCTCTATGAACCATTGTCATCTTGTTGGAGGGAAGGTGCACCCAATAGTTATGAGGTATATCAGTGTACCCCACAAATATATCCAACTGTTGGCTTTATCTTTAAAATGAAAGCTTTGAAATGTTGGCTTTAGCTATGAAATCTTTTTAGAGTATGAAGAGATATAAGTTGTAATGCTTAATGTTGGTCATAAGTTACTTCCATAATAGTACACAAACCTTCAAGTGAAGAGTAGAAGACAATAACCCATTCCATTTTTTTCAAGAGACCTTGATGGTGTACTAAGAAATTGAGGGGTGCTCATGACTATGTTGAGGCTCCTATGAGCAGATTTAGAGAAAGTAGATCTCTAAAGAAGTTTCCAGTCTAAATGGAATTATTGAGCATCATCATAGATCCCAATGTTTCATATTTTGCGAGGTAGTAGACCAATAGTTATGGTGGAATTCCATGATGGCAGAGTTGTGAAATTTTTATTATTCTGTTACAATTACTGGTTGTTATTCTCCTATCTTTTTAGATTATTTTTCAATTGCAAAATACTTGTAGAAAATGTTGAATAAAATACAACTGCAACTTCACTAAAAAATAAATACCATAGGAACTAATAAAATAATTCACACACATACACAAATATAGAAAACCAGTTTTTCCAGACAAATGTCCCTGGAAAATGCTAAAGGGTAAACCAATCTGCAGATGAGGCTTTTATTATTACAAATTTTCAGCAATTTGAGAGCATAATGATTTGCTTGCTTGACACTGGAAAAACACTAGAAAACTTTCTCCACTATTCTAATTGGAAAATCTAACTAGAACACTAAGCTTCCTCTGCAAAAGTCCACTTGGACTTCTCCTGCAAATTCACACTCTCTACCTGTAGCTCACACTAGCAATTGAGAATGCTTCCAAAAATTTGTTCGAACGAATATATTGCCTCCCTTTGTGTTATGAAGCTACTATCACCTCCTTTGGGAATTATTTCGGCAATTGGAAATAGAATTTACTGCTCCAACAATTTGTACTTGGTAAATTGGTTAGTTGCACTACTTGTTCAACCCTCATTTTTGCATATAAAAACAACCTTTTATGTCTCCGAGAATACTGAAAATCTCTATGAAAATATTATCTCGAAATATTCTCCCAAATTTTTCTTGTTGAAGCACTTCTACTAGTGTTCATGCACTGCCTCTACACCCTTGCTCTCACTGCAATTCGTCTCTCCTTCATGCTCTCCAAAATACCCTCGATATCATCTTATAATCTCTTGTTTTCATATCAATGACCATAATATAATCACAATCGATGGATAATATCATTTTGAATCCATCAAGTGACTTTTTCATATGTCTCTAGAGGAAACTGTATTTACCAAAATTACTATTGATTAATTAAGTTGTTTCCTTAAGTTATACTTAGGGAAATTTAATTTACTACTTAATTAAGTCTAATCAAGGCCTTTTCTCATGAAACCAATTCTAGGTATTGGAGAAAATGTGATCCCTAGCCTTAAACACAATCTAAGACTAGAAAAACTATCTGAGATACACAAACTAACACTCCCTCTTAGTGAGGAAGGTGTTACACATAACAACCAACTTGTATCTAAAGAAGATAAATATTTCCTTCGCCAAATACTTCATCAAAATATCCACTACCTCCTCATCTGTATGTATATACTGTAGCTAGACTATCTTGTGCTACGAAAAATCCCTAATGATGTGGTATCATATGTCTATATGCTTGGACCTATCATGAAAAAATGGATTCTCTAACAACTTGATGCAACTTTGATTTTCACAATGTATCCTTGTAGTCTCTATCCTATGACCAAACAAGGCTACCAATAACTTCCTAAGAAAAATAGCCTTGCATGTATCCATGCTCATTTTCTATGTACTCTACCTTGGATGAACTCAGTGCCACATACTACTGCTTCTTGTTGTACGAAGTGACAATCACTGATCGCATGTTGAAGTAACACACTGAAGTGGGTTTCTGACCTTCTACATTCCCTGCTTAGTTTGCACCCGGATAGCCCACTAATATGACACCATCATTTTGAGCATAATTAATCCCATACTCAACTGTGCCATGCAAATAGGATATGTCTAGCCTAGTTTTGACTAGATACATGAGAGAGCCTATCAACTTCCTGTACATGGTGGGGTCTATATCATTCTCCTTGGAAGCATCTATCTTCTTCCAATTACTAATCATGGCTGTAGACATGGCCATGCAATAATTTATCCCAAATCTCCCCAGGAACTCTATGTAGTATCTCCCGCGACTAAGGAATATCTTAGCATCTGTTTCTAATACCTCCATGCCTAGAAAGTAGTGAATTTACCAAAAATCCTTGATCTCGAACTGTATTGTAAGATCCCTCTTGCACTCCTCGATGATTACCATTCAACTTGTTAAGAAAAAGTAATCCACATATAGGAAAATAATGAGTACCTCTCCTCCAACCACCAAGTAGCAGTTGTTGTTGTTTTCCTGACTCTTCACAAATACTATGCCTTGCAAGTATCTACTGATGTTCTTGTTCTTACCTAAAGTGTACACCTAAGGAACAACGCTCAAAGCATGGGATATCACTCTGATCCCCACTCACTTCGTTTAATCTCTCTCATAGGAAAGATACGAGGGGTAGTCCATAAGGATGGAAAATGTAAGGAAAACTTGTTGGAATAAAAAATCTAGGAGATCAAAATCACTTTTTCAAGTAAATCGAATTAAGATTAGATGGCAAGTTAAGTGATTAAATTGAAAAAATGTGAGATGAATATGTTCAATTAGACCCAAATGACACTTAAGATGAAATTATAAGAGATAAGTGCATTGATAACAATGCCAAAGTAAATTAAATAACTTGCACATAATAAAAGATACTTCAAGTTATAAGACAAGCAATGCTACAACGAAATGTTAGTACAAGAAAAGTTCAAGATAACCAGATATATATGTAATCAACTTTAAGAGGACAGTTGCAAGTAAAATAAACTTGCTCTAAGTAAATATGATATTCAATGAAAATTAATTTTAAATGAGAAGAGAAACAATTAAGGCCTACAATTATATATTGAGCTCATAGTTCCAATTAGAAATTGATCAAATGAGATGCAAGATCTATCTAATGTGAAACGCAAGATGTTAGGATATTATGACACATAGGAAATAGTTAAGTATAACTTGGTCTAGGGTAGAGTTAGGTAAAGTGTGTTTCTTTACTATGTACATTTGTAACTTACAATCCGATGGTCACGATATGTTCTAGAAATGAAGTGATTTGACGGTTCATTCTCTCCTTGATATTACCAACACTTTATCCATGGCTTAACACCTGATTGGTCCATGATCTCTATTTAGAGAGCATGGAGGGTCTATAGAAATTTTGAATAATTTAACACATATTCAATGGATATTATCCTGATCATGTACTATTGCAGAAAACATACACAATACATAAGCTCCTCTACATTGATCATCAATATAGCAGCATCAATAACAATAAAAAATCAAGAGCATTCACACATTAACACAGTATGTATCCCGGGGAAAGAATCTCGCTAAAAACCCCACACTATCTGTATATTAATGATTGAGTCATGTAACATTACACAGCATAATACTTCTCACAAGTATCTCCACACAATACAACTCAGATCTGATCTCCAAATCTCTTCCACTGCTTCCCTTCCTCCACTGCTCAATACCTGCTCAAGAACTGATGAGAATGGCTTACCAAACTCGTTTTTCACCTGCAAAATAGTCACTCACACTTTGTTGGACGTGAGCACAAGCTATAATGTGGGAAAATATGTGAGCAAACTCATTGGCATACTCAATCTCTTTATTGTGCAAGATCTGGTGCACAACTATAGTCTCAACTGATAGCAATCTGATTCTCTACCACCTGTCCCTGTTGAACTGAACATGCACTGACATGCAACTAAGTTAAATGATGTATTCATTAGTTGTATTATGAGTTAATAACTTGTGAATTAATTAATAACTAATTCACCCAACTCATCTCTAGTCTATTTGCCAGTTAGACTAAATACAACTAGTTTAACAAAGCTAAACTGAACACAACTCCATCAACTCCACAATCAACTCCACCAAACTCAATTGATTGAGTTCTAACTGAAGTCATGCATGCAACAACTCAACTGACTCATAAGAAAAGCGTATTTCCTTCTGACAGCTGCATGTGCCACCTCTGTAGCTCAAACTGAAGTGCTCCAAGAGAATAAGATTAAGTTTATAGTCCAAATATTATTGTGAGATAATAATATTTGACTTTTCTATTTTTGACAGCCAGTCTAAAATAGACTTTGATCACTGACACTTTCAAAAATAGAAGTCCATCTATTTTTTTTCCAACTTGATCAATCATCCATAAACAACAACCTGCAATCCATAGACATGATCCATATGTCTAAAAATAGACATAGTCTAAAATTAGACTTACGCCAAAATTAGCCTGCGGGCCCACTTAGTGAAGGGGACTCTTTTCACTAAGCTCCATCATCTTTTTGCAATCTCAACACTCCCTCTCGACAAGATATGGATTATCAACAACCCCTATCCTGCCTCGGTGGTACTCGAATTTGCTCCTGGTGAGAGCCTTCGTCAGAATATCAGCATCCTGATCCTTCGCTGGAATGTACGAAAGTAACATGATCCTACGTTGTACACAATCTCTGATATGATGGTATCTGATGTCAATATGTTTAGATCTATCATGAAATATAGGATTAGCCGAGAGTTTAATGCAACTCTAGTTATCACAGTAAATCACAGTAGGATCCAAATGAGAACCAAACAAACCAACCAGGATCTTCCTCATCCATATAGCCTCGCATGCAGCCAAACTTGCTGCCATATACTCGGCCTCCGCTGAACTGAGTGCCACGGATCTCTGTTTCCTGCTGTACCAAGAAACTGTTGTCGATCCGATACTGAAGACCCCTCCTGATGTGCTCTTTCTGTCTGTTGGGCTCCTTGCCCAATCTGCATCCGTGAAGCCACATAGCTTCACCTCATCCTCCTTTCTATACCACAAACAATATCCCGATGTGCCTCTCAAGTAGCGCAATACATGCTTGCCCGCCTTCCAGAAGAGCTTGGTAGGCTTAACCATAGCTTGTGAAAGCTAGTTAACTACATAGCATATATCAGGTCGTGTATTGACCAAATACATCAGCGACCCCACCAACTGTCGATAAACAGTGGCATCCACTTCTTCTCCCGAAGTGGCATCCTCCTTCCTCCAACCTCCAGGAAGAGGAGTATCAACAGGCTTGCAGCCATGCATGTTGAACTTCTCCAGTATCTCCCGAGCATACTTGCCCTGAGAAACAAACAGTCCACAACTGCGCTGCCATATTTCCAATCCCAGGAAATAGTGAAGGAGGCCCAAATCCTTCATCTCAAACTCTGTAGCAAGATCCTTCTTGCATGACAGTATCAACAGCTCATCACCCGTTAGAATCAAATCATCAACATACAGTACAATGATAAGCAACTTACCCTCCACCACAATTTGGTAAAGGTTCGGATCCGCCTCGCTCTTGGAGAATCCAAGTCCTGTGAAATAGTTGTCTATCCGTGTGTACCAAGCACGTGGTGCTTGCTTCAACCCATACAACGCTCTCTTGAGCCTGCACACATGCGACTCGCTGCTGAAGACTTCAAAGCCTTCGGGTTGCTCAATGTACACCTCCTCCTCAATGACTCTGTTGAGGAACGTAGTCTTCACATCCATCTAATGAATGTGCCATCCCATCTGCGCTGAGAGAGCAAGAATCGTCCGTATGGAAGAATACCTTGCGACAGGTGCAAAGGTCTCCTCATAATCGATCCCCTCAATCTGTGAAAAGCCTTGGGCAACAAATCTTGCCTTGTACTTCTCCACACTCCCGTCAGCTGCCTGCTTAACTTTGTAGATCCATCTCGAACCCACCACTGATTTCCCTTCCGGTCTAGGAACAATCTCCCATGCACTGTTTCTGACAATAGAGTCATACTCTTCCACCATGGCGTCTACCCATGCGGGATCCTCCACAGCTTCCTCGAAAGAGGATGGCTCAATCACAACACACTTGCTCATAAGAGCCATGTATCCAGTGTACTGATCAGGTGACTGTCTCTGCCTGTGTTGGGCTGTAGGTGGTCCTACAACTTTCTCTGCATCTTGAGCCAGTCGCTCAGCTTCTGTCAAGCGCTTTCGCCCTCTGATGGGTGGCGCTGCATGAGTGGTCTCGTCCACTCCATGAACCTCATCGTGTGGCTGATCCACGTCTTGAAGCTCATCCTTAGGAACTAATAGCTCCTCATCTGCATGCAAGTGTAGCTCCCTCTCAAGCGAACACTTCATGGCTTTCTCCTCCTGAAATTTATATCCCGTCGCACAACAGTTTTACCACTATCTGGAAAATACACACGATAGTTGTGGGGTGTATCAGTGTACCCCACAAATATCCCAACCTCTGCGGTCGGCTCCAACTTCTTCCTGGCATCCTTCGTCTCATGCATGTAAATGTTAGCACCAAAAATCCTCAAATGAGAAAGATCAGGCTTCTTACTAGAATAAGTCTCCTCAGGTGTACTCATGCCAAGTATCCTATGAGGACAACAGTTCTGCACATAAACTGTTGTATTGCATGCTTCCGCCCACAAGTGAAGGGGTAGGCCCTGATCATGCAACATTGCCCGTGCAGCACCCACAATCGTTCTGTTCTTCCGCTCAGCTACGCCGTTTTGTTGTGGGTCATGGGGAGCTATGAGCTCTCTACGAATCCCTTCTGTCTTGCAGAAATCCTTGAACTCGTCCGAGATGTATTCACCACCATTATCGCTCCTAAGAGCCTTCACCTTCTTCCCCGACTCCTTCTCGACCAATGCTTTGAATTCACAGAACTTTGAATATGTCTCGCTCTTCTTCTGCATGAAGAAGATCCAGCACTTACGAGAGAAATCATCAACAAAAATCACATAATAACTGTGTTTTGTTGTCGAAGCAACTGAGAAAGGTCCACACACGTCTGTGTGAATTCTCTCAAGGATCATCGTGGCGCGACTATCCTTATCGTGAAAGGTGGCTTTCACAAACTTCCCCAAAGTACACCCCTTGCACTGATCTGACTGTGCAAGTGTGCCTTCAGGAAGCTTTGTAGTGATCTGCTGTAGTATCTTCAAGGCTCCATGGTGAAGGTGACCCAATCTCCTGTGCCACAACTCGCCATCATCTCGGCTCACAAATCCTTCTGCCTTGCCCGCCATTGCTGCGCATCCATCTACATGAAACTAATAAATGTTCCTAACTCGAACCCTTATCTTCCGGGTCTCACTGGTTGTCTTGCTGCGTAGGAAGGCCTTTCCCTCGCTGAAAACAACATCATACCCCTTGTCTTCTAACATCGCCACTGAGATGAGATTCTTCTTCAATCCTGGAACATGCATGACTTCCTTCAATACAAAGGGTTTACCAGACTCCCTCTCAAAGGAAATGGTACCGATACCGGTCACACTGTATCTACCATCATCGCCCATCTCGATGTGCACTCCAAGATCCTTGTCCTCCAGATCAGAGAACAAATCTCTATCTCCCGTCATGTGAAAATACGCACCACTGTCCAAGAACCACACTGATCCCATCACACTTGAAACCAAGCATGCGATCAATAAAAAATCAAGCTCAAACTGTGAGGCTAGAGCCTCTCCCGTTGAAGATCCAGCAGCCTACTTGTTCTTCTTCTTCTATGGACAATTAGTGGCATAGTGTCCGTGTTGGTGATAGTGAAAACACTTCACCTTGGACATGTCCTGCTTCTTGCCTTTCGCACCGGAATGAGAAGCTTTCTTGTTCTTCCCCTTCTTTGCTTTGGTAGCCAAAGCGCAATTCTCTTCATCAGATACCTTTGATGAAGATCCATTCTCACCTTTATTGTTACTGAGTTTATCCTTGAGTGCCAGGTCACTCTTGCTTTGGAATAACATTTAAAATCTGTTGAAAGACATTGTTGCGTTGTCACCAAGAAAACACTGTTGCAAATTCGAATTCCACTAGCAACCAACTCAACTGCTTACGATCTAGAATTCGTGAGAACACAATATTTCTCGTACAGAGATTGACTGTATGGGCATTCACCGGATATCTCACCTTCCAAAGGAAGGATGAATCCAGAGGCTACCTGGCCCGATTACAGACTCTGCCTGAAGAAATAAAATGTAAACACTTCCTGAATAGTAGATCTGATGATCAACAGCTCTGATACCATGTAGAAACTTTTTCTACAATTATCTAGCTCGCTCTGATACCATGTAGAAATTTTGAATAATTTAACACATATTCAATGGAGATTATCCTGATCATGTACTATTGTGGAAAACATACACAATACATAAGCTCCTCTACGTTGATCATCAATATAGCAGCATCAATAACAATAAAACATCAAGAGCATTCACACATTAACACAGTATGTATCCCGCGGAAAGCATCTCGCTAAACCCCACACTATGTATATTAATGATTGAGTCATGTAACATTACACAGCATAATACTTCTCACAAGTTTCTCCACCTCTGTTACACACAATACAGCTCAGATCTGATCTCCAAATCTCTTCCACTGCTTGCCTGCCTCCACTGCTCAATACCTGCTCAAGAACTGATGAGAATGGCTTACCAAACTCGTTTTTACCTGCAAAATAGTCACTCACACTTTGTTGGACGTGAGCACAAGCTATAATGTGGGAAAATACGTGAGCAAACTCATTGGCATATTCAATCCCTTTATTGTGCAAGATCTGGTGCACAACTATAGTCTCAACTGATAGCAATCTGATTCTCTACCACCTGTCCCTGTTGAACTGAACATGCAATGACATGCAACTGAGTTAACTGATGTATTCATTAGTTTTATTATGAGTTAATAACTTGTCAATTAATTAATAACTAATTCACCCAACTCATCTCTAGTCTATTTTCCAGTTAGACTAAATACAACTAGTTTAACAAAGCTAAACTGAACACAACTCCATCAACTCCATAATCAACTCCACCAAACTCAACTGATTGAGTTCTAACTGAAGCCATGCATGCAACAACTCAACTGAATCATAAGAAAAGCGTATTTCCTTCTGACAACTGCATGTGCCACCTCTGTAGCTCAAACTGAAGTGCTCCAAGAGAATAAGATTAAGTTTATAGTCCAAATATTATTGTGAGATAATAATATTTGACTTTTCTATTTTTGACAGCCAGTCTAAAATAGACTTTGATCACAAACACTGTGATCACTCACACTTTCAAAAATAGAAGTCCATCTATTTTTTTTCCAACTTGATCAATCATCCATAAACAGCAACCTGCAATCCATAGACATGATCCATATGTCTAAAAATAGACATAGTCTAAAAATAGACTTGCCCACTTAGTGAAGGCGACTCTTTTCACTAAGCTCCATCATCTTGTTGCAATCTCAATAGGGTCATTTGTAGGGTGATTTTTCATAGAGAAGCTTATGCAATTTTTCATTCTTTTATTAATAAATTTCTTGAAGTGGCGACGTTGGGTCAGGACATGGACTGTTTCCCTCTTTGAGGGTTTTAATCACGTTAAGAATATTGGTGTATTTATTTGTGATATGTTTGTGAGCAGTGTCCTCTGGTGTTCTATCTGAGGAACTTACCCTGTAAATTCCTACATGGTATCAAATCTATTTGAGGGCCACATTTTTTGGTGATCCAAATATGAAGCCGGTACAACTGCATCCGATTGTCGTGTCCTAGATCTACTGTTTTTGACTACTTTCGGGCTGAGAAGGTTGCTCTATTGTGTTAGGAGAATCTGTTCTATTGAGAAACCCCTAAAAGGTTTCTAGTAGCCCTAGCTATGCCATTTTTAAGATCTGCAGGTATGCAGTCTTTATTTGTAGTTTTAGTTATTCATCTCTCTATTTATTTCGGTTTATTTAAGTCTCTTTCTTTTATTACCGGATCTATACCATTCATTTCTACATATTCTCTTTACCCTGCGACTCTGTGCCATTTGGGAAAATCAGAAATATAAATCAAGGATTTTTCTCATGCATATGCTCTTTTCTGCCACGCCTTAGTGTGATCTTGGAAAACCAGAAACATTGAGGAAAATGTTTAGGTTCTGGTGAAAGCTAACTTCAAGCCATAAGGCTTGTTTTTTTTTTGTATGTCCGTGTTGGGTTGTGTGGTTTTTTTTTGTGTAGGAAAAAAGAGCTTTTTCAAGTAAGTACGCACCCCAAAGCTTCAGTGACAAACAAACAAAAAAGAAAAAAGAAAAAACTCCTTTCCTCTTTTCCAAAAATTACTAATCTTTTAAAGTAGCTCACTTGGTCCAAATTTACATTATGAGAATAGAGGTATTGAATTCAAGTCTTTCTTTTTATTGAGTTACTTTTTCAAAAAGCACATGTAACTTACGTTTTAAAGTTACTTTATGTAAAAGTCTTCTCACCCATTATAGAAAGTAAGTCACTTATAATTTTAAAGTCTCTTTATCTTTAATTTAAGTTACAATTTAGTGGGTAGCTCAAAAAGTACCATTATAAAAGTGACTTTCACTTATTTATAAAAGTGGGTCACATATATTTTTTTTAAAGTGAGCTAATTAGATTAATTTTGGAAGGGGGGTGGGGGACCTTTCCTCTTTTTCAAAAATTACTAACCTTTTAAAGTAGCTCACTTGGTCCAAAGTTACATTATGAAAATAGAGGTCTTGAGTTCAAGTCTTTCTTTTTGTTGAGTTACTTTTTCAAAAAGCACACGTAACTTATGTTTTAAAGTTACTTTATGTAAAAGTGTTCTCACCCATTATAAAATGTGAGTCACTTATAATTCTAAAGTCTCTTTATCTTTTATTTAAGTTACAATTTAGTGGGTAGCTCATAACGTACCATTGTAAAAGTGACTTTCACTTATTTATGAAAGTGGGTCACATTTTTTTTTTAAAGTGAGCTAATTAGATTAATTTGGGGTGGGGATTTAAAAATATATATATATATAATTATCATTCACTTCCGCACATTCACGCACTTCGTCGATATCTTCAACAACTTTTCTTAAAAAATCCATAACTTCTTCTTCAGGAAGCCATTTTCAGAGCCGTTTTTTTAATCAGCCTAATTTTTCGAGATCTTTCCATTGGAACACTTAGTTTTAGCATCTACAACTTTAGTTTATGTTAAAATGGAATGTTCATGCCAAGTTATTCCTGACAACACCAACTACTTCCAATGGTGGTCCTAAATTGTGGATTTACTTAGAAGTAAAGGTCTTTACAGAATAGCCTCAAGCCAAGAAACTAAACCTAAAGATGAAGATAAGGCAACCAAATGGGAAAATAGGAAAGATCAAGCACGTGGGCTTATAGGGATGTCTATTTCTCTAGACCTTAGATTCCATATCGTATAACTTCATACTCCTAATGAAGTAATGAAACAACTTGCTAAATTTTTTGGAATTAAAAATGAAATTAGAACTTGTCAACTTGAAAATGAGTTTCTTATGTTGGACCCCAATAAGTTTTCTTCCATTGAAGATTTTTTGTCCAAGTTCAAGACCCTTAGACTTCTCTTGGAAGGTGTTAAGGTTAAGAAAGAATATGGTAGCCTTATCTATTCCATTCTTACTAAGTTTAGACCAGCCTACTCTGTGTTTGTTTCCACCTTCCATTCTATTAGAGAAGCCTTTATTTCTCAAGGACAAGACTACAAGTCCCCCTCTTTTGATGCATTTTTTGATTCTTTAATAAGAGAATAAGAAAAAACCTTACATCTTGGTCTTCTTAATCTTGGAAACTCTTCTAAGAAAGCCTTAGCCATCCAACAACAACCAAATTCAAAGAATCCTAAGAAGAAGTATCCTAAAAAGAATGGTCATAAACCAAACAAGGGTCTTAAGCAATTTCAATCTCAAAATGAAAATCATTTCAACAAAATGATAAGGAAAACAAAAACAAAGGGAAGAAGACTAATAGACATTTCCACTTTCGTAATCGAGATGGCCACTTAGAATCCAAATCCTTTAAGAAGATGGAAGCCTTGGAAGCATCAATGAAGAAGCATAACATCCATTTGGAGCACTCTTCAACTTTAACTTCATCTTTAGCGATAACACTTTCTTCTTGTGGTTGTCAAGCATCTCGGTCAAGTTACGAACTAAATGTATATTCTTCTTCTCATTCTCATGAGTGGCTCATTGATTTTGGATCTACTTATCACATGGCAAAAAACAAAGCCATGTTTTCTTCTTTAAATGATTGTAACACCAAAAATATATATGTTGTTGATGATAGATCTCTTAGTGTTGTATAGACTGGAATTGTTCATCTATACAATGTTAATTTAATGATGTATTATGTGTTCCAACCTTATCCTACAACCTTCTATCTATATATCAGATAACTCATTTAGGTGAAGGTAAAACCATTGAATTTTCCCCTCATGATGTTGTAATTAAGGACCTAAGAGATCCTAAGTAGATTTTAGCTACTAGAATTGCTGATGATTATACAAGGTTGTATAGGTTTAACAACTTAGGGTCATCAACTCTTCCCTCGGTATTTGTTTCTCATAATGATGAAGTGAGCAAACTTTGGCATGAGTGATTTGGTCACTTAAACTATCGCTCCCTTCAAAATCTATGTAAAGAAAATATGGTGATAGGTCTTCCTACGATATCTTTTAGAGCTGGTGTTTGTTTCAGATGTGTACTCAGAAAACATCATCGAGATACTTTTGAAAAATGTCCCTCTTGGCATGCCTCGGCCCCTTTACAACTTATGCATAGTGATTTATGTGGTCCACTTCTAGTTGTTTCATTCTCTCTTATTTTCGTTGATGATTTCTCCAGACGCACTTGGGTATACTTCTTAAAACTCAAGGTGAAGTATTTAACATGTTCTTGGCCTTTAAGGCCTTTGTTAAAAAATAATATGGACATAGAATTCTTACACTAAGATCTGATAGTGGCGGAAAATATGTTAACAACAAATTCATCAACTTTTGCACAGAGCATGGAATTCAAACGCAACATACTATTCCATATACTCCATAAAAAAATGATGTAGCTGAAAGCAAGAATCACACCTTAAAGGAAATGGATAATTGCATGCTTCAATCTAAAGGACTTAGTCTTAATTTTTGGGCAGAAGCAATTAACTATGCAGATTACATAGTAAATTTCACTCCTACTAAGGTTTTAAAGAATATCACTCCAGAAGAATCATGGAGCTCAATGACACCAGATGTAAGTCACTTTCTGTTAGGCCCCTATACTACTAGTGGAACCCCTTACTGTTATTAGTACAACCCCCTTATTATATTGATGTACCCATGTAGTTCCCATATTGTTAGTATTGTGCCCCATAAAAGCCCACTATTGTTATTATTGTGCCCTTACATTATTGTTGTTATGTCGGCTCTGATTATATTATGACCCCTTAGACTCCTATATATAGAAAGGAGGCCTTTTCATTTGTATCATCCAAGAATTGTTCATTTATGTAATGTAAAGGAGGTTTCCACCTTGAAGAGGCTGAATTATAAGGCGTTGATCTATCTTTTCTATCTTTTTGTGAGCTGGTTTCATAACATTTGGTATCAGAGCTTTGGATTCTAGGGTTTCGCTGCTCCAAATAGGTTATCGTGACATTTTCACTATAAATTTTTTCTGTGACGTTTCAGAAGCTAAAAAAATCCAATTTGAGAAGAACTCACACTGAACCTCGGGTCTGAATTTCAAAGATTTTCGCGCTATATTTGCGGAGATATGATCTGAGGAAGTTGGTATTTTTAAATATTCCTGAATTATGTTCCAAATAGGTGACTGCAGGAAAATAGTCATAACTTTTGTTTTGAGAATCAGATTGAAATTTCGTAAGAAGTTACAGAAAGCGAATGGACTGTAGTTTCTTGTATATATCTTTTAGATCCTAAGGGCGAAACAGTGACACGTGGCACTTCCTACAAGTTAGCTATTCTGAAAAGGTCTATAATTAGGTCATCTTGGGAGATTGTGCATAACTATGCCTTGGAGAATCTAAATTTTATAAGACTGGTGGCATTGGAAAGAGGACATAGAGGGCTACTGTAGGTCACAATTTCAGAACTGGATGATCTGAAATTATAGTTTTATAGTCATTTCAAATTGAGCTCCTAAAATCAAGAAAAGACAATATGAGGAAGTTTGATGGCAAGGATCCGGTAAATTGGATACTTCAGATGGAACAATATTTTGATCTACATGGTGTACAATTGTTACAAAAGGTATGTATTGCATCTTCATATTTAGAACCTGATCAATTTTTATAGTATAAAGGGATTTGTTCTCGTAAACAACTTGTTACGTGGTCAATTTTCATGGAGGAAACGATAACACATTATGAGGATACAAAGAACAACACCTTCTTTAGAGCAACACCACAACAATTGGAAAGATTAAAAGGGCTTTGTTACATAGTGGAAAGTAAAATTATGGCAACAAGGAAGTCTACCCCTCACAACTATAAAGATGGAAGTGTTGTTTCTCCTAGCCTTCCACAACCTATAAGGGTTACACCACAACAATTGGAAGAAAAAGAGAAAAAGGGCTTCATTAAAATTGTGATAGCAAATGCACTAAAGGTCATAAGTGTGCTGAGAAGAAATTATTTTACATAGAGTATAAAGAGGAGAAAGAAAAGGATCAAGACACATCAAAAGAAGAGGATATATGCTAGGACCCAACCCCAGAGAAAGAAGAAATGAATCAGACCATATCTTGTAAAGCATTGACAAGAATTACCACTCCTCAAACTCTCAAGATAGAAGGACATATCGAGAAGAAAAAGGTGCAAGAAGTGAAAGATCACATCAAGAAAGAAGAAATGAATCCATCCATATCTTGTAATTCATTTGTCGGAATTACCACTCCTCAAACTATCAAGATAGAAGGGCATATCAAGAAGAAAAATGTTCAAGAAGTGAAAGATCACATCGAGCATCAAGAAATGAATCTGACCATATATTATAAAGGATTGGAAGAAATTACCACTCCTAAAACTCCAAAGATAGAAGGAGATATGAAGAAGAAAAAGGTTCAAGCTGTGAAAGATCACATCAAGCATCAACAACAAGTTCTCCAATTTTTAAAGGATAACACCACTTTGGTGCAAAATCGAATGAAACAATGGGTAGATCAACATCGTAGTGAAAAATGTTTTGATGTAGGTGATTGGGTATTTTTACTGCTACATCTCAAGCAAGCTATTTATGAGAAGGAAATGTTGGCAATACTACATGCACTTTAGAAATGGCGACCTTACCGAATGGGAAGACACTTCAAGGTAAAAATGGATCATGATAGTCTTAAATACTTCTTAGAACAACTATTATCTTTAGAAGAACAGAAAAAATGTGTCACAAATATGTTGGGTTATGACTTTGACATCATCTATAGAAAATGGAAGAAAAATTTTGTTGCATATGCACTCTCAAGAAATGATGAGGATGTGGAAGCATTTTTTTGTGCTATTTCTCTTATCCAACCAGACTAGATAAAGAAAGCAAGGGATGAATGGAAGAAGGATGAAGAAGTATGGTCACTTATTCAAAAGTTGCAAAAGATCCCAATTAAAACAATATTGCTAGAAATTGAGGAGGAATGAAAAATCATATTGGAACCTGGAGCAGTCATAGAAACAAGAACCTGATAGCTACAAAATCAATCAATTTCAGAGTATCTCATCAAGTGGAAGAAATTACCCACTAAAGGTTCCACATGCGAGGACAAGAATTTTATACAGAAGCATCAAGAACTACTCAAGCGTTTAGGACAACACTTTTTGAAGGAGAGGGGCATGTTAGGCCCTATACTACCAGTGGAACCCGTTATTGTTATTAGTACAACCCCCTTATTATATCGATGTACCCATGTAGTGCCCATATTGTTACTATTGTGCCCCATAGAAGCCAACTATTGTTATTATTGTGCCCTTACATTATTATTGTTACGTTGGCTCTGATTATATTATGGCCCCTTAGACTCCTATATATAGAAATGACGTATTTTCATTTGTATCATCCAAAATTTTTCATTTGTGTAATGTAAAGGAGGTTGCCCCCTCGAAGAGGCTGAATTATAAGGCGTTGATCTATCTTTTCTATCTTTCTGTGAGTTGGTTTCATAACATTTGGTATCAGAGCTTTGGATTCTAGGGTTTCACTGCTCCAAATAGGTGATCATGGAATTTTCGCTATAACTTTTATTCTGTGATGTTTCAGAAGCTAAAAAAAAACTGATTTGAGAAGAAATCTTACGAAACCTTGGGTTTGAATTTCAGAGCTTTTCACACTATATTTGCGGAGATATGATCTAAGGAAGTTGCTCTTTTTGTAGACTCTTGAATTACATTCCAAACAGGTGACCTGGGGAAACTAGTCATAACTTTTGCTTTGAGCATCAGATCGAAATTTCATAAGAAGTACAGAAAGAGGACGGATTCTAGTTTCTTGCGTATATTTTTCAGATCCTAAAGTTGAAACAGTGACATGTGGCACTTCCTACAAGCTAGCTCTTCTAAAAAGGTCTATAATCAAGTCATCTTGGGAGATTGTGCATAACTCTGCCTAGGAGAATGTAAATTCCATTATACTGGTGGCATTGGAAAGAGGACACAGAGGGCTACTGCAGGTCGTAATTTCATAACTGGATGATCTGAAATTACAGAGTTATAGTCATTTCAAGATCGAGCTCCTAAAATCAAGAAAAGGCGATATGAGGAAGTTTGATGGCAAGGATCCGGTAAATTGGATACTTCAGATGGAGGAATATTTTGATCTACATGGTGTACCACTATTACAAAAGGTATGTATTGCATATTCATATTTAGAACTAGATCAATTTTAATGGTATAAAGGGCTTTGTTCTCGTAAATAACTTGTTGCGTTGTCAATTTTTACGGAGGAAATGATAGCATGTTATGAGGATACAAAGAACAACACCTTCTTTAGAGCAACACCACAACAATTGGAAAGAGTAAAAGGGCTTTGTTACATAGTGGAAAGTAAAATTATGGCAACAAGGAAGTCTACCCCTCACAACTATAAATATGGAAGTGTTGTTTCTCCTAGTCTTCCATAACTACAAGGGTTACACCACAACAATTGGAAGAAAAAGGAGAAAAAGGGCTTTGTTGCAATTGTGATAGCAAATGCACTAAAGGTCATAAGTGTGCAGAGAAGAAAATATTTTACATAGAGTATGAAGAGGAGGAAGAAAAGGATCAAGAAACATCAGAAGAAGAGGAAATATGCCAGGACCGAACCTCAGAGCAAGAAGAAATGAATTAGACCATATCTTGTAAAGCATTGACAAGAATTACCACTCCTCAAACTCTCAAGATAGAAGGACATATCAAGAAGAAAAAGGTGCAAGAAGTGAAATATCACATCGAGAAGGAAGAAATGAATCCATCCATATATTGTAATTCATTTGTCAGAATTACCACTCCTCAAACTATCAAGATAGAAGGTCATATCAAGAAGAAAAATGTTCAAGAAGTGAAAGATCATGTCGAGCATCAAGAAATGAATTGTAAAGGATTGGAAGAAATTACCACTCCTCAAACTCTAAAGATAGAAGGACATATGAAGAAGAAAAAGGTTCCAGCTGTGAAATATCATATCGAGCATCAAAAACAAGTTCTCCAACTTTTAAAGGATAACACCACTTTGGTGCAAAATCGAATGAAACAACAGGTAGATCAACATCATAGTGAAAAATGTTTTGATGTAGGTGATTGGGTATTTTTACTGCTACATCTCAACCAAGCTATTTATGAGAAGGAAATGTTGACAATACTACATGCACTTAAGAAATGGAGACCTTATCGAATGGGAAGACACTTGAAGGTAAAAATGGATCATGATAGCCTTAAATACTTTTTAGAACAACTATTATCTTTAGAAGAACAGAAAAAATGTGTCACAAATATGTTGGGTTATGACTTTGACATCATCTATAGAAAATGGAAGCAAAATTTTGTTGCAGAAATTGAAGAGGAAGGAAAAATCATATTGGAACCTGGAGGAGTCAGAGAAACAAGAACCCGACAATTACGAAATTGATCAATTTCAGAGTATCTCATCAAGTGGAAGAACTTACCCATTGAAGATTCCACATGGGAGGACAAGAATTTTATACAGAAGCATCAAGAACTACTCAAGCATTGAGGACAACACTTTTTGAAGGAGAGGGGCATGTGAGGCCCCTATACTACTAGTGGAACCCCTTATTGTTATTATTACAACCCCCTTATTATATTCGTGTACCCATGTAGTGCCCATATTGTTACTATTGTGCCCCATAGAAGCCCACTATTGTTATTATTGTGCCCTTACATTATTATTGTTATGTCAGCTTTGATTATATTATGACCCCTTAGACTCCTATATATGGAAAGGAGGTATTTTCATTTGTATCATCCAATAATTTCTCATTTATGTAATGTAAAGGAGGTTTCCCCCTCAAAGAGGCTGAACTCTAAGGCATTGATCTATCTTTTCTATCTTTTTGTGAGTTGGTTTCATAACAATTTTGTGTTTTTGGAAGTGAAGCATGGGCACATATTCTCGATGAGAAACGAAAAGCCTTAGAACCAAAGAGTGAAAAAATGTATTTTTGTTGGATATTCTGAAGATTTCCAAGGATATAGACTTTTTTCACGTAAGTCCAAAAATGTTATCATTAGAAGAGATGTAAAGTTTTCTAAAAATATATTGGCCCACAAGCCTAGTTCGACGGATGTGCCACCTCTCTCTATCCCTTCCACTTCTAAAAATATTTCTTATTCAGATGATGACATCGAGGATGACAATCCTCTCCCACCTTCTCAGTATCCTCCTTCAACTCCTTAGCTGTTATAGACATTTTTGTGCCTTGCATCACTGAGCATGAAATGTCAATAATTAAGGGATCCAAAGTCCCTAAAAATGTTGTTCCTACCCCTAGAGGAACAAGGCCAGCAAACCACAACAGTTCACAAAAGTTCTCCACCTGAAAACACTCAAAAACAGGCCAATTATGGATCATGTCAACTGCTCCACTAAGCATCTGTGCTGAATGTCAACTGCTCCACTGTCTACCTGCGTTGAATGTCAACTGTAAAGAAGGCTACCTGCGCTGAGTGTAACTGGACAAGTGGCAGGCTCATTTCTCAAGGTGTCAATGCCCAGGAAGCTTCCAAAATGACACTTCGGTCAGGGAATTCAACTGGTGATGAGTAAGAGGTTCCAAATCTCCAAGTGGAAGCAAGAACCTCCAAGTGGACTCAAGAACTGAAGTGGGAGAGGACACTAGTCACTTCTCAAGCTGACTCATCCTCTCTCCAAAACTCCTATATATAGATCTCTCTCCATGAGGTCAAGGGAGGCTGGAATGTTGTGATTGCAAAGAATTTTTGTTGGTTTGTGGTTAGATCATTGGGTGTTTATGCTTTGAAAGGGGCTGAAGAAGGAATTCCATTCTGCTGGGAAGGAGATGCTGGGTTGGAGCCCTATGGGTTGTATCTCTTCCTGAACCTTGTTTATCAATCAATAAAGCTTCTTGGTTCTTTCCTATATGCTGATGTTTATTGGATGATTTGCATTAGTGTATTTGATTTACTTCTAATCCTGAATCATTTATGAATATGTATATTTGCCTTTGTGTTGTGTCCTTCTCTTGTCGCAAGTAGTTGTTCTCTTGTCACAGATAGTTGTTCTCTTGTGATCTCGTGGGAATCAAGTAGATGTTATCTTGAGCGAGCGAGGAGACGAGTAGCTGTGGACACCCAAAGAGGAGAGGATTTAGATCAAGGGACAACCGGAAGATAATGGTAAGTCTACCAATCTCCTCTCTTTCATATTTCATAAAGGAAGAAACCGAAGTAGCTGTATTCGTTTGTTTCTAAGGTACTATCACACCTTAGGTGGATAGGATCGTCCTGCATAGGCATTTTTCCCCACAACAAATTGGCGACTCCGCTGGGGAGATTTGTTTTAGTCATTTTGTTTGTTTTTACATCCTTGTTTACTTCATAGACTCAACAGCAAAAATCGAACTGCTTTGCAAAGTAGAATGTTGCTGCGTTGATCCTTCACTGGGTTTTTGTCTATGATCTCAACAATGGACTCACAAATGACTTGATGATCGTTTGTGATAGTCTTTAGTACCCTCTCAAAGCATCCCTCTGTTTATACCTTTCTTGTGTTTCTGATTTGGCCTGAAACAGTTGATTTTTGAGCATTTTATGACCCAGAAACCAAGAGAAACGAGAGTTTCTCCTTTCAGCGCAGACACTGTGAAGGCAGTCTGCATTTCAATGCAGGTCCCGTGAAGGCTACCTGCGCTGAATGTCAAATTGACAGTGTTACACCTGCGCTGAACTAGTGTGGCCTTGTGTAGCTGGGGTTGCTTGCTGTCTTTTGCCCTGTTTTGATCTCTATTTTTGCAGCCTTGAACCAGCATAGGTACCACTTCTGATAACCCCTTTTCTTTGCTTGGATTCCGCCTCATTTTTGTACAAAAAGGCTGTAAGTGTTTTTATGTGTTTGTGGCGTCATTTACAGTTTTCCTTTGCATGAGTGAAATAGTCATCCTGTAGCCTTGATTCAGATCTGATTGAGTGATTGATTGTGATCTTAGGAGAGAGTTCATTGGCTGTTTGCAGTTTGATTATCATTTGCTTTTGCTTATTGGTTTGAATTTGTCACTTTTAAGTGTCGAAACAAGTATTTCTTTCGGAAAATCGCAAAGTGATTGTAATCTCTTCTACCCTTGCTGATTTGGGAAAAAGTAAACTTGTTTATTTTCAGTCATTTAAAAGCAAATTCAAAGTTGTACAAAAAGCTTTCTTTGTAGGCATTTATACTAAGAAAGTAGAAAACAAACACCTGCATTGTGCATTTGCATTTTGATAAGTTTGCATGTTGGATTTAGGAAGAGTGCATTAGAGTGTGCTGATTGCTCTTTGAGAAAAGATAGTCGCTCTCTTTTCCCTTAGTAGCTAGGATTTTCAAAGTTGAAAGATTATAAAGCTTGCTTATCATCTTAGACTGCATTTAGGAATTTGTACCAATACATCTCGTGGTGATCCTGAAAGACAAACTTTAAAAAGATCAACTTAAAATATATTGAATGAACCTAACAACGCTTTGCAACATAACGCACAACATAGAGGTCTAGGTAGAGACGTGTTCCGACATCGTTAAACCTAGTGACTGTCGATCTCTAAGAAGGTGGGTGATTCCTCCTGAGGGACGATAGCACTAATACAGACTTGTGCTCCCACGTACCGTCGCGTATATATTGGGAGACCCCTATAGGCATATATCCTTTATCCTTAGGAAGCCGTGTCAGCCGCCCTACTGATCGCAATGCAGTGAACACAACATTCACGAAGATCGACCACCCGTACCGTAAAACGTATTCTGTGGTTTTGCGAAAAGTTTGGCACACCCTCTGCCTAGATCTCCAGAGCAGTTTCTTTTGGCCTTTTTTAGACTCTATAACACAAAAAGTCCAACCGAGCATTTGTCACTTCGGGCTCGTTAAAACATCGAAGGAGACTAGAGTCATCTTTAGCTTTTTCTCGACTCTTTAAAATTGAAAAAGCAAGTTGTGTCTAAAGCGTCGTTAACAATTTATTTTAAACGGAACAATCACCCTTATTCCCGCGTTGATCTTTAGGTTGAAAAGATGGAGCACACCAACCAAGGAGTTCCCCTTGGTGGAAATCCTAGTCCCTTCTCCTCTTGGGGAGATGTTGGTGCACCCCACATGGCCACATTGTCGCTTCCAGGACTGACAATTGGCCTACTTGTATGGCTCTTTTCAACCAGTGTCATTCAGAATGCCACCATTCCTGAACAGTCGAGTCAACAATTAGATCAGACAAGAGTTGCCTCCCAGCCTTCTACTTCATCTTCCTCTCCTCCTTCCTCTTCGCTTGACGGAACTGGTCGGTCAAAGAACCGGGTTCCTAAGAAGAAGAAGGAGAAGAAGAAGAAAGAAAAGAAGCAGAAGGAGCCTAAGGCAACTGGGGGCAAACAAATGTCATCTAACAAAAATCCACACACAGCACTCGTAAGGCCTAAATCGCCATGCGTCATATGCAGGGGAGACCACTTCCATAGAGATTGTCCATGTATCCCCTGGATACTAAGAGACTGGTCCCCCCGTTTGCACAATTCGGTAGCATAGACCTCTGATAGCCATGTCGATTGTTCACCATCAACTAGTGGGAGTGAAGCTCCAGGATAGAGCGGGAAAGCTAAATTTCCCTGCAGACTGTGTGAAGGCGATCAAGCCATCCACCGTTGTCCCTTATTAGACGAGGCGAAAAGAGTTCTGGAAGATCGCCTGATATTACGAGCAAATCTTCCTCCTGGATATCAAAAACTCTTGCCAAGTCCCTCGCTAGTTGAGAATCCGGTTGACCCGCCCAGGTGGTCAGCCGAAGCACCTGTCATTGAAGATGAACCGTCTGAATCCATACCTGACGAAAGTCTAAAGGTTGAAACGGCAGTTGACCCGGTTTTGCCTTCAGAGGCTCTATCTTCGGATGACACCATCACAGAGGAGAATAAAGACGACACCGTCCAAATTCTCTTCATCAGCACTGACTCTGATGATCAAGGAGGCAATGCCACCATTCCTTTATCGCAGGAAGGAAGTTCATCAGAGCGCTATCTGGCCGTGTACTCGGTCCCACCACCAAGCAACCTGGTTGTGTCCTTTGACTGGAACCAACTAGGCAGACCCCGCTTGCCAGCTAGCATACCATTCAGAATTATTGTCCAAATATATAGAATGGTAATGGCTGGTACAGCTATTGATGAAGGGGCATCTGTGAGTATCCTTTCCTCTATTGCTTGGAAAGCGCTTGGTTCACCTGCGCTTTTGCCTGAAATGAGAAATCTATCAGGCTTTGATAAGGGAACTAGTCACCCTTTAGGGATCCTCCCCAATGTGCCAATAACATTGAAAGGGAAGACGGTTCAAATGAACGTGATGGTTGTTCAAGGACCCTTGGATTATAACCTACTCCTTGGACGAGACTATATCTATTGCATGGGAGTAATAGTCTCCTCACTCTTTAGAGTAATGTGTTTTCCACATGAAGGAAGAATGGTCAAGCTCGTGGACCAACTTTCGTTTCCCGGATCACACATCGCAAATAGTCGTATACCATCCCTAAATGGTCTATTCACGCAAGAAGTGTCTCAACCCACGGTCCGTCCTCCTGATGAGCTCGAGTAATCCGGGAGGACATGACTGGAACCCAGGGGGCATGTGTCCTGGTCTGCTTCGGCAGAGAACTTTGGGTATAAGGTAGGTTTCCGCGGGAGAATATGACTAGTCTGTACCCCGTCCGTCTAGGAAAGAGGGTTGTTCTAGAATAAGATTCTTTTGTCAAAGTTATGTGAGTGGAATAATCTGCTTTTCGCTCACCTTTGTCTATTTCGGTAGGCATTGCCGAGGAAGTGTTTTGTTTAACGAGACAATCTTTAGGTAACCTGAAAAAGGTAGGCCAAGGAAGTGTTTTGATTAACGAGACAATCTTTGGGTAACCTGAAAGAGGTAAGCCTCCCTCAGTAACACAAATGTTTTGTCTTTGAGTAGTGTTCTTCTCTTGTCGCAAGTAGCTGCTCTCTTGTCGCAAGTAGCTGTTCTCTTGCGATCTTGCAAAAAATCTATTGAAAGTTGGACTAACGAGAAGACAAGTAGCTGCTCTCTTGTGACCTCGTATAGACCCGTTGAAACTGGACTAGCAAGACGACAAGTAGCTGTGAACACCCAAAGAAAAGCAGAGGTAAGAAGAAGGAGGGGAAACCTTGAAATTGTATTTTATACCTCGGGGCATGCAAACCTTTTGGAGTGCAAGCAAAGAGCGGTTATTTATCTATTTTTTGGGTTAGCCGTTTCCGAACTTGCATAAAGGAAGGATATGGAGTAAAGCGTAGTGAGATGAAACTCCTTAAAAAATAGCAATCTCACATGAGACGCTCTTATCATATGACTGGTATAATCGAGCAGTTTTACCGCGGAATTTATGCTCGTTAAAAAATAGAAAAGCGAGATCCGAGCAGTTTTAGCAGCATAGTTCATGCTCGTTAAAAAATAAACATAAGCTTGAGCAGTTTTAGCGGCGCATTCAAGCTCGTTAAAAAATAAACCCATCCCGGTAGATAACCGTTGAGTATGTAACCTGATCAACCATAAAAGCCTTGGTCGTGTTTGTGTACCGTCACCTCCACCGTTCATTTGGGCGATCGTTTACCTCCATATGATTGTTTACCCATTTTTAGGAATAGCTGCGAAGAGTGATTTCACCTAGCCATCCTTGTGACACTGCCGTGATTGGAAAATTCCAACCTGTACCTGGAATCAGCTGCTAACCCTGTTCATCACTCGTTCTTCAGAATATGAGTCTTCTTTAAGCTCTTTTCAACTGACTCGTAAAATATGAAAAGATTGCCGAGTTTTGGCCTTCCAGCTCGTTAAACGACCGGAAGAGCTATCCCTCCTCTAGATTTTAATCTTTTTGGACCTGAGGGATTATTGCACAAAAAGATCGAGCGCTTGTTTTGTTCGGCTCGTTAAAAATACCGAAAACTCATCCCTTCTGTATTGTTTTATACTTTTTCGGACTTAAGGGATTAGATGACGAAAAAGGAATTTTGGAGTTAACTTTATGTACCTTTTCAGACTCTCTAAAAATGAAAAGGGTTGAGTTTTCTTTGTCGTTAGACTCGTTAAAATCACTAAATAGAGACAAACTTGTCTTTAGACGAGAACGAGTTTCACTATCGCTAGGCTCGTTAAAACATAGCGATGGGCTTGCCCGAAGGGCAGGTTATAGAACAAGCATATGTTATCCTCCTCAAGCTTGACAAAAATAAAGAGGTACTGGTCAGAAATGACTGGGGAAAAATTGGGAAAAAATCAAGAAGTCTTTGATGGTAGCAGGTCGCTCTTGAACATGACACTTTTCCTCCGTACCACATCGGGTTGGGTTGTTTCATTCACCGGTCACATCACCATGGTCTCGCCATACCATCCATACTTGGGGTAATGCTACCAATCCATCGCATCAGTGTCACCATATGTTTAGGAGAAGTCATTCAGAAAGAGTCAACCAAGTCCCATCCACTGCCATACATTATCCTTCATCCATTCATGACCGCCACCCTGAATCATATGTCACAGATTGTTTTCACCTCCACTAAAATAATTAGCTCCGTTCCGTGTCACTGATGTGGGATTCATTAAGGCCCTCCTTTGACGGATCGCTTCTTGTCGACATCAGCTCATTATCCAAGAAGTTGATCTAGGAACAACCTCTTCAGTACTTTGAAGCTTGCATGCCTCAATGGCAAGTTTCTCACTTCCGGCGACAGGTATACATCAATGACCTTCGACCAGAAGATTTTGCGTGGTGTTCGACGCCAAGTCCTTTATTTCACACCACGTGAATTGTACTGTAGTACCTTGAGGGTCATTATCATTATCGGTGAGTCCTCTCGCGCTTGTTAACGGTTTACATCATTGACCGGTAATCAAGCGATGTCTTTCCATGTTCGACTTCAGCGCAATTCTCACATGGATCGACTTGTACTCAGAGTGAAGATCGAACGAGTTTGAAGACCCCGGATCTAGTTTCATCCATCTGGGATGCGATATATATTCAGGAAAATAAAGACATTTGACATGTACATCATTGCAGCAGATGATCATCCTACTCAAAGGATGATAGTTTCGCCAGAATTATCAGTCTACCATCAGACGATCGTCTGTTCTGTGTACCAAAATGTATTTATAAAGCTGAGCATGGGAATGCCCACCTCAGCTAGATCATGAAAGCAGAATGAATCATAATGTATTGTATTGTATCTTATTACAGGTCTCCTCCCAGCAAATGGATGAACTTCGGACTCCCCTGGATAAAGCATTTCACCCGATAAACGGCCTCATACTTTAGGGGGCAACTGTTATAGACATTTTTGTGCCTTGCATCACTGAGCATGAATGTCAATAATTAAGGGATCCAAAGTCCCTAAACATGTTGTTCCTACCCCTAGAGGAACAAGGCCAGCAAACCACAACAGTTCACGAAAGTTCTCCACCTGAAAACACTCAAAAACAGGCCAATTCTAGATCATGTCAACTGCTCCACTGAGCATCTGCGCTGAATGTCAACTGCTCCACTGTCTACCTGCGTTGAATGTCAACTACAAAGAAGGCTACCTGCGCTGAGCGTAACTGGACAAGTGGCAGGCTCATTTCTCAAGGTGTCAATGCCCAGGAAGCTTCCAAAATGACACTTGGGTCAGGGAATTCGACTGGTGATGAGTAAGAGGTTCCAAATCTCCAAGTGGAAGCAAGAACTGAAGTGGGAGAGGACACTAGTCACTTCTCAAGCTGACTCATCCTCTCTCCAAAACTCCTATATATAGATCTCTCTCCATGAGGTCAAGGGAGGCTGGAATGTTGTGATTGCAAAGAATTGCTGTTGGTTTGTGGTTAGATCATTGGGTGTTTATGCTTTGAAAGGGGCTGAAGAAGGAATTCCATTCTGCTGGGAAGGAGATGCTGGGTTGGAGCCCTATGGGTTGTATCTCTTCCTGAACCTTGTTTATCAATCAATAAAGCTTCTTGGTTCTTTCCTATATGCTGGTGTTTATTGGATGATTTGCATTAGTGTATTTGATTTACTTCTAATCCTAAATCATTTATGAATATGTATATTTGCCTTTGTGTTGTGTCCTTCTCTTGTCGCAAGTAGTTGTTCTCTTGTCACAGGTAGCTGTTCTCTTGTGATCTCGTGGGAATCAAGTAGCTGTTATCTTGAGCAAGCGAGGAGACGAGTAGCTGTGGACACCCAAAGAGGAGAGGATTTAGATCGAGGGACAACCAGAAGATAACGGTAAGTCTACCAATCTCCTCTCTTTCATATTTCATAAAGGAAGAAACCGAAGTAGCTGTATTCGTTTGTTGCTAAGGTACTATCACACCTTAGGTGGATAGGATCGTCCTGCATAGGCATTTTTTCCCACAACATCAGCTTCCAAAATGGGTTCGTTCTACTCGGGTTGCAGTAGGTACTCTTGTAGGTGATCGTACAAATCAACGACATACTCGTTCTCAGTTCGATAGAGCCTCTTCTTTACTAGCTGAAGCTTCAGCGAATTACGATCCTAACACCTTTGCAGAAGCTTTAGGCCATCCAGATTGGGACATATTTATGAATGAAGAATATTTTTCATTATTGGAAAATGGTACATGGGATCTTGTTTCTCTTCCAAATCGACGTAAACTTGTTAGATGCAAATGGGTTTACAGAACCAAGTATGGACCAGATGGAGAATTTGATAAACATAAAACCCGTCTTGTTGCTAAGGGTTTTTGTTAGGTACCTATACTACTAGTGTGACCCCTTATTGTTATTATTACAACCCCCTTACTATATTTTTGTGCCCATGTAGTCCCCATATTGTTATTATTGTTCCCCATAGAAGCCCACTATTGTTATTATTGTGCCGTTACATTATTATTGTTATGTCATCTCTGATTATATTATGACCCCTTAGACTTCCATATATAGAAATGAGGTATTGTCATTTCTATCATCCAAGAATTGTTCATTTGTGTAATGTAAAGGAGGTTTCCCCCTCGAAGAGGCTGAATTATAAGGCGTTGATCTATCTTTTCTATCTTTTTGTGAGATGGTTTCATAACATTTGGTATCAAAGCTTTGGATTTTAGGGTTTCACTTCTCCAAACAGGTCATCCTGAAGCTTTCACTATAACATTTTTGCTACAAATTTTCCGAAGCTAAAAAAAAATCCAATTCAGAAGAAATTGTTCTAAAATTGGGGTCTAAATTTGAGATCTTCTCTTACTATATTTTCGAAGATATGATCTGAGGAAGTTAGGGTTTTTGAAAACTTCAGAATTCCATCTCAAGTAGGTCACTAGGGAATTTTTGCTATAATTATTTTTATGCGAAGTTTCAGACTCTGAAATTAAAACCCATTTGAGCTGCAGCTTTGGTGAAGCTCGGAATCGAATTTCAGATCTTGGTACACTATATTTTCAGAAATACAGTTCAAGACATTTAGGGTTTCGATAGGCTCCCGAATTACATCCTAAACAGGTGACCTTGAGAAAATTGTCATAATTTTCTCTCTGAGCATCAAATTTAAATTTCATAAGAAGTTGTAGAATGAGGATGAACTGTAGTTTTTTTATATCAGTTTTAGGTCCTAAACTTGAAACAGTGACATGTGGCATGTCATACAAGTTTTCTCTACTGAACTAGTCTATAATCAGCTCATCGTGGGAGATTTGACATAACTCTTCCTTGAAGAATCTAATCTTGATCAGAGTTGCAGGGTTAGAAAGAGGACTTAGAGGGTTACTGCAAGACGACATTTCAAAACCTGGAGATATGAAATTATAGAGTTATAGTCATTTCAAGATCGAGATCCTAAAATCAAGAAAGGACGATATGAGGAAGTTTGATGGAAATGATCTGATAAATTGGATACTATAGATGGAGAAATATTTTTATCTACATGAGGTACAACTGTTACAAAAGGTAGATATTGCATCTTCATATTTAGAATCATATCAATTTTTATGGCATAAAGGGCTTTTTCTCATAAACCACTTGTAACGTGGTTAATTTTCATGGAGGAAATGATAGCACATTATGAGGATACAAAGAGAAACAACTTCTTTAGCCAATTGATAAATCTCAAACAAAAGGGTTCAATGGCAAAGCACATTGAGTACTTTCAAAAATTTAATATAGGGGTAAATGATATTCTAGAGAAGCAAAGGATTGATGTCTTCATAGGGACTTTAAAGGATAACATTCAACATGTGGTTTGTCTTTGGGAACCTGATTCACTGGAGAAGGCATTCAGGTTGGCAAGAAAAATTGAAAGTGAAATTATGGAAACAAGGAGCCCCACCACTCACGACTATAATTATGGAAGAGTTTTTTCTCCTAACCTTCCACAACCTACAAGGCTTACATCCCAACAATTGGAAGAAAAAAGAGAAAGATGGCTTTGTTGCAATTGTGATAGAAAATACATTAAAGGTCATAAGTGTGCTAAGAAGAAATTATTTTACATAGATTATCAAGAGGAGGAAGAAAAGAATCAAGAAACATCAAAAGAAGAGAATATACACCAGGAACCAACCCCAGAGAAAGATGAAATGAATCTGACCATATCTTGTAAAACATTGGCAAGAATTACCACTCCTCAAACTCTCAAGATAGAAGGACATGTCAAGAAGAAAAAGGTTCAAGAAGTGAAATATCACATCGAGAAAGAAGAAATGAATCTGACCATATCTTGTAATGCATTGGCCAGAATTACCACTTCTCAAACTATCAAGATAGAAGGACATATCAAGAATAAAAATGTTCAAGAAATGAATTCGACCATATCTTGTAATGCATTGGAAGAAATTACCACTCCTCAAACTAACAAGATAAAAGGACATATCAAGAAGAAAAATATTCAAGCAGCGAAATATCACATCAAGCATCAACAACAAGTTCTCCAACTTTTAAAGGATAATACCACTTTGGTGCAGAATCGAATGAAACAACATGCAAATCAAGATCGTAGTGAAAGAAGTTTTGATGTAAGTGATTGGGTATTTTTACGACTACATATCAAGCAAGCTATTTATGAGAAGGAAATGTTGGCTATACTACTTGTACTTAAGAAATGACGACCTTACCTAAGGGGAATACACTTCAAGGTAAAAATGGATCAAGATAGTCCTAAATACCTTTTAGAACAAAGATTATCTTCAGAAGAACATAAAAAATGAGTCACAAATATGTTGGGTTATGACATTGAAATCATCTACAAAAAAGGGAAGAAAAATGTTGTTGCAGATGCACTCTCAAAAAAAGATGAGGATGTGGAAGCATTGTTTTGTGCTATTTCTATTGTCCAACCAGATTGGATAAATGAAGCAAGGGATGAATGGAAGAAGGATGAAGTGTGGTCACTCATTCAAAAGATGCAGAAGATCTTAGTTCAAATAATATTTCCAAAACTTGACAAGGAAGGAAAAATCGTATTGTAACCTGAAGCAATCATGGAAAGAAGAACTCAATAGCCATGAAATCAATCAATTCCAGAGTATCTCATCAAGTGGAAGAACTGACCCACTGAATATTCCACATGGGAGGACAAGAATTTTATACAAAACATCAAGAACTACTCAAGCATTGAGGACAACACTTTTTGAAGGAGAGGGGCATGTTAGGTCCCTATACTACTAGTGTAACCCCTTTATTGTTATTAGTACAACCCCCTTACTATATTTTTGTGCCCATGTAGTCCCCATATTGTTATTATTGTGCCCCATAAAAGCCCACTATTGTTATTATTATTCCCTTACATTATTATTGTTATGCTAGCTCTAATTGTATTATGACCCCTTAGATTCCTATATATAGAAATGAGGTGTTGTCATTTCTATCATCCAAGAATTGTTCATTTGTGTAATGTAAATGAGGTTGCGCCCCTCAAAGAAGCTGAATTCTAAGGTGTTGATCTATCTTTTCTATCTTTTTTTGAGCTGGTTTCATAATAGCTTTTCACCGGTTGAAGGCATTGACTATACTGAAACCTTCTCCCTGTTGCTAAAATGAACTCTGTCTGTCTTGTTCTTTCCCTTGCAGCCTCTTTCAAATGGAAAGTCCATCAGATAGATGTTAAATCTACTTTCTTGCCTGGGGCCTTGCATGAAGAAATCTATATGCAAAAACCTCTTGTCTTTATACAAGTAGACTCCAACCTTATATGTCAACTTAATAAATCCATTTATGGTGTCAAGCAAGCCCCTTAGGCTTGGTATGCAAAAATGGATAGCTTTCTTTTAGATACTACTTTTTCTAGGTGTCATTTTGACAGTACTGTCTACAGCAAGAAAGTGGGTAAGTCTCTTATCATTCTTGTTCTTTATGTTGATGATCTTTTCCTTACTGGTAGTGTTCCATACCTTATAAACCATGTGAAGTCTAGCCTTAAAAAGTAGTTTGAAATAACAGAATTAGGACACTCGGATTATTTTCTTGGTCTTCAAGTCTTGCAATCCAAGGAAGGTATTTCCCTTTCCTAGTCCAAGTATGCCTGCGATCTTCTACACCACTTTCACATAGAAGAATGTAAGCCATCCCCTTCTCCCTTTCATTGTAGAGACAATTTTTTAGTCACGTGTACTTCCCCTGAAGTTGATGCTACCTTATACCCTCAGCTTGTAGGAAAACTTTTGTATCTGACCCATACCCATCCTGACCTTTCCTTTGCTGTTGGCATTATTGTTCGGTTTATGCAAAAAACACATGAAAGTCATTAGAAAGTAGCTAAAATAATACTTCATTATGTTCAAGGTACAATTCAATTTGGGATTCATTACAGTGTAGAATCATCTCCTCTATTGGTTGGTTTCACTGAATCCAATTGGGATGGTGACCCTGATGTTCAGAAATCTATCGCAGGTTATGTCTTCACTCTTGGTTCTAAACCTATTACATGGGCTTTCAAGAAACAAAGTACCATTTCTCTTTCTTCAGTAGAAGTAGAGTATCATGGCATTGTAGAAGCTAGTAAGGAAGCCCTGTGGCTTTGTAAGATCCCATCAGAGTTTGGATTTCAGCAGCAACATCTCACTACACTTTGGTGTGATAATCAAAGTGTCATTCAACTATGAAAAGATCCAGTCCAAAATCAACATAGCAAACACATTGAACTACACATGCACTTCATCAGAAAACTCATTCATGACCATGTTCTTGAAGTGCAATATTGTTCAATCGATGATCAAGTTGTAGACATCTTTACAAAGGCTCTCACAGAGGTGAAGTTTACAAAACTTCGATTTATGGTTGGGGTTCAAGAAGTTGTCACTAAGGGGGGAATAGGTTATAATGCCTCCTTCCTTCTCCTAGTGTATCATATTTGTATATCCTTCAATCCTATCCCAAGTTGTTCTTAAGGGGGGATGTTGGGATATTCCGACACATAGGAAATAGTTAAGTATAACTTGGTCTAGTGTAGAGTTAGGTAAAGTTTGGTTCTTTACTACGTACATTTGTAACTTACAATCCGATGGTCACAATATGTTCTAGACATGAAGTGATCTGATGGTTCATTCTCTCCTCAGTATTATCGCCACTTGATCATGGCTTAACACCCGATTGGTTCATGATCTCTATTTACAGAGCATGGAGGGTCATTTGTAGGGTGACCGTTCATGAGAGAAGATTATGTAAATTTTCATTATTTTATTAATAAATCGCTTGAAGTGGCCGTGTTGGCTCAGGCCATAGACTGTTTCCCTCTTTGAGGGTTTTAACCACGTTAATAATACTGGTGTATTGATATGTGATATGTTTGTGAGCAGTGTCCTTTGGTGTTCTATCTAATAAACTTACCCTGTAAATTCCTACAAAGTATCAGAGCCATAGCTTCTAATGCCTCCTTCCCTCTCCTATTGTGTCATAATACAATAAGTTCTAATGCCTTCTTCCTTCTCCTATTGTGTCATATTCGTAAATCTTTCAATCCTATCCCAAGTTATTCTTAGGGGAAATGTTAGGATATTTCGACACATAGGAAATAGTTAAGTATAACTTAGTCTAGTGTAGCGTTAGGTAAAATGTGTTTCTTTACTATGTACATTTGTAACTTACAATCTGATAGTCACAATATGTTCTAGACATGAAGTGATCCAACGATTAGTTCTCTCCTTTGTATTACTGATGCTTGATCCATGGCTTAACACTCGATTGGTCCATGATCTCTATTTAAAATGCATGGAGGGTCATTTGTAGGGTGACCATTCATGAGAGAAGCTTATGTAAATTTTCATTCTTTTATTAGTAAATTGCCTGAAGTGGTCGCGTTGGCTTAGGCCATGGACTGTTTCCCTCTTTGAGGGTTTTAACCATGTCAAGAATACTGGTGTGTTGATTTGTGATCTATTTGTGAGCGGTGTCCTTTGGTGTTCTATCTGAGGAACTTACCTTGTAAATTCCTACATGGTATTAGAGCCATAGGTTCTAATGCCTCCTTCCTTCTCATATTGTGTCACAATAGCATAGGATATAATGCCTCCTTCCTTCGCCTATTGTGTAATATTTGTACATCCTTCAATCCTATCCCAAGGTTTTCTTAAGGGGGGATGTTAGGATATTCCAACCCATAGGAAATAGTTAAGTATAACTTGGTCTACTATAGAGTTAGGTAAAGTGTGTTTCTTTACTATGTACATTTGTAACTTATAATCCAATGGTCATGATATCTTCTAGACATGAAGTGATCCGACGTTTCATTCTCTCCTTTGTATTACTAACACTTGATCCATGGCTTAACACCCGATTGGTCCATGATCTCTATTTAAAGAGCATGGAGGGTCATTTCTAGGGTGACCGTTCATGAGAGAAGCTTATGTAAATTTTCATTCTTTTATTAATAAAATTCTTGAATTGGCCGCGTTGGCTCAGGTCGTGGACTGTTTCCCTCTTTAAGGGTTTTAACCACATCAAGAATAATGGTGTATTGATCTGTGATTTGTTTATGAGTGGTGTCCTCTGGTCTTCTATCTGAAGAACATACCCTATAAATTCCTACACAAGATCTTGGTCAATTTTAATTATAATTCCTAATCTAGATGAAAACCTTCAGCTCAATTGTTTCGAAGTAGGTCTCACACAAAGTTATATATAGAACTAATGGTGAAGGAGGCTAAGTCATCACTAATGATACCTCCCCAAGGGTTGTAATGACCCAAGTGCCTCCATTCCTACAAGGGAATTCCCACAAGAGAACTGCAGGGTCTCATGTTTTAACTATTGCACAAGGTTCAGGCTTCCCAAATTGGGTGAAAAAGGTGGTCCTAATTTTATATCAACCAAGATTATGCTTGGAGATAAATTTTAGGAGTGAAAAAATAAACTAGGATTCTAATGCAAATGATGAAAAAATTAGGTAGTTTCAAATATATACAATAATGATAGTATGCTTCAATGTAATAGACGTAAATAACTTATATCCAAACTTTATTTAAATATTACCTTAACGCAAGGCTACAAGATTCCAATAGAAAATCAATAAAGAAATTTAGGATTACTCAATGAAACGATAATAATGATGACAACAATATAAAATTCCTTTAGTTATGGTTTTTATTAGAATTTTCTTCACTTGTAGCAATTAGAAACAAGTGAAATTCAAATGATATCAACGCAAGTAACTAGAAGACAAATGAGATTGCTAAAAGTGAATTTAATGATAAAAATAACTCAAAAAATAGATCTAACAGCAAGAGCCTATATACTCAATGAGAGAAATAAAGGATTAGTATCCAAATTTGAAACAAGAGAAGCTAACTAAAGATCAAGGTTGTTAGCAAGATCTTGAAGAGATCACAAGAAGATAAGAAACTAACAACAACAACAAATTTTCAAGCTATCAATCACTAAGGAGGAAAGCACAAATGCAATGAAAATTTTACTTCCATAACCAATGTTTGCACTTGAATTTAGAAAACCCTCACGACCAAGATGATTTAGTCCTACTAAGCCCACGACCAAGCAAGAGAAGAGGCTAGAAAACTTATTAAATTTTTTTATGAGTTATGTTTGATGAGTTTTAATGATTTCAATCCTTTTAATATACAAATTTTAATTTTAAAACCCTTAATTAATATGTTCTTTAGATAAAATAGGGTTTCAACCTCTTTGAGGTTCATGGCCAAGGAAGATAAGGTCTTCTAGGCTTGTGGCATAACCTTGAGAAAAATAAGTGACAATGAGATGCCAAAAGGGCTAAGTGTTGAGGATTCAATAGGGAAATGTATATGTTAATTATCTTAACTTGATTACTTCTTGTGTAGTCATTTTACTTATAAGCTTTGATATTTATTATTTCAAGTGCAATACATCAAACAACTACCAAAATAGTAATAACAATACAATATGTAGGCTATAAGCTAGGGCTAAAACCCCTCATCTTGAGGGGAAAACCCATAAAATATTTTCTTATCTTTCAGATCTTTCAATTGATGAATACCATGGCCTAGACTCAGAAAAATACCCTCCAATATGAAGTATTCCTTAGACTCTTGCTGAAATATCTTTGACCTCCCCAGTAAATCCGAAATTCTGTCCCCGAGCAAATGTTTCACTATTGTTGATTCTCTAAGAAACTTTGATCTCCCTCTAACTAATATTCCCTTGACCTCACATGCCTAGATTTGAGTCTAAGGGTTAGTACGAAATCCTAAGATACCTTTGCTTGTGTTTTTTCTCTTATTTGATTCAAAATCGAACTTTAGACTTTCCTAGTGCAGAAACCCTAACTTCACATTCCCATAATAAAGTAAAGAAACCCAAAACACTTTGAATTTTATTTTCCTTCTTCTTTGCACTTCCTTTTTCATCCTTCTACTTCTTCCTCCTTCGTATGAGAGATGAGTGAGTGAATGATCCAAATGGAGGACGAGTTCCTCTTATATATAGGATTCCTTCAAGGGTGGACATGGCTCTTCATGTAAGTTGACTTGATCTTGGAGGTAATTTGAAAATCTCAAGACAAAATAATTTTTCTTTTACAATTTACAATATGCCCATTAGGTCTTCCATATATGAAAATGACTGTTATACCTAGGACAAACCCTAGAAGCACTCATTGGGTGCTTAACCTATAAAATTAAATAACTTTAGCATGAAACCCATGCTCCAACATATATATATATATATATATATATATATATATATATATATATATATATATATATATATATATATATATATATATCATTTTATATATACAAGAATATATTTCATACTAATGAAGGTCGAACCTAGTTACACATTTTTCAACACTAACCCCTAGCCACAAACTTAGTGTTAAAATCCTCCAAATGAATGAGAATAACCATGCAACCACGAGATGTTAGTCCTTGAAATCAAATGAGGTTAAGAGAGGTCAATGAAAAGCCTTACAGCTAGGCTATATGTCGATGTGAGGCCTTGCGGCTAGCCTTAAGGGCACCTCCAAGTGATCGAACCCAAAACAAATGAATAAACACTAGAGAAATTTTGAGGTCTAAAATGGGCCTCATATAAAATAATAATACAAATAATAAAATAAGGTTAGAGTACATCATCAAATTTTAGAGGGAAAAAAGAAAAAACTATTTTTTCAAATCTTATTTTAAACTTATATCCCTATGGTTTTACTCAAATTTTGAGCGGGAGCACTCATTGGATGCATAATTTAATTCCTTATCTAAGGAGTACTTATGTTGCATATTTTTGATGAACCTTGCTACACGAAAAAAGAGAAATACATGAAAAAATGTGACTGCAAAACACATATTTCTCATTCTTAGTGTAGTAGGGTCCATCGAAAGTATGCAACATGGGTATTTCTTGGATGTTGAATTAAATTTTTCATCCAACAAATTCTCCCAATTTAAAATTGAGTAAAACCATAGGGAGATAAGTTGAAAAATTAGATTTTTTAATTATTAGTCTTTTAATCTTTTTACTTTTTTTACTCCAAAAATGGTGAATCACCCCGCTTGGTTGAAATCATCATCTTGAATCTTATTGGTTCTTATATGGTTGATTTTGGTTGTACGTTTTTGTCTTGAGGCCCATTTTTGACCTCAAAATTTCTCCAATGACCCTTTGTAACTTGATGGAGGAGGCTTACAAAACCATAAGATTAGTCTTCAAATGTCACGCAATAAAATTCGAACCCTAAATTAGCTTGCAGACAAGGATATCACCCTCAAAATGCTTGTAGCTAGGCCAATCAATGCTAAGTAGGTTGACAACTAGCCAAAAACAAGTAAAAAATTCAAAACTTGAGCTGAAGATGTGTCTACAAGTCTACAACAAATAACCCAATTTATATTTTGATTAAAAAATAATTTAAAATATTTAAAATATTTTGTTTTGGAATGTCAAACCCTTGCAAAGATTTAAATTTGAAGTGAGAAAAGGCTTCTAGGCCTAGCAGATGCACCAAATTGTTTTTTTGTTGAAGAGTGGAGCCACACAAATGGAGATTAAAACCCTCAAAGATGCCACAAACCCTTGTGACTTCTTAGAAAAATATGTTGAGGTGAAATAAGCACAAATGGTAGATGGATGCCTTGAGAGGGCTAGAAGGGCCCTAGATTCCTTGCGGCCCTGAAAGGGAAGGAAAATTGTCCTAGACGACCAACCATAATGTGAAATATAGAGCCCAAACCCTAGCCATCTAGGATAGGTGAGGAGTAGAACCCTCAAGAAGAAGATTCTCCGTTCATAACTACAAAAAATCAAATGAAAACCCTAATAGATATATAAAAAATTGAAGTAATATGTACAAGGGTTAGAATAAAATTATATAGAAAACAATTTACAATATTTACAATGATTTATGGCTCTTATAAGAAAATATATTCATTAATACACAAATAAATTCAAATAGATGAGAGAAATAATTTTAATGGGTGAGTAATGTTACTGCTCAATTTAGTAGGGGACCTGGGAGTACCTAATAAAAAAATTATAGAACAAATGGAAACATTGAGACAAGGACCCACTGTCACCTCAGTTGATATCCCCTACTCTTTATACACTTTCACCAATGGGAGGAGTCCCAATATGGTGTAAATCACATAGATTATAGGATCAATCACAAACTATAACATGATTTCCAAGGCCCATTCAAAGGAGAGGCTCAATTAATGGTTCAAATGTTTAAAGAAAAGATAAAAGGCTCCCTAATTAAGACCTATGAAGGATGACCTTAGGCTTAGGAATATTCAATAATAATGAATTCCTAAGATAGAAAATTTCCAAAAATCCTCACTTTTAACTGATGTGTTTATACTAGGGTTCAAAGTGAGGAAAGGATGGCTCATTCAATGGAAATATTCAATTGAAGTGTGAGCTTTATGAGAAGCTAGGGTGACTTTCCACAAAAAACTCCTTGAGAGAAATATTATAATATACCAAGGGTTGAGAGATATACCATGGTAAAGGCTCATATGATGATCACATATAGTTAGAGAAAAGGTTTTGAATGATGAAGTTCAAAGTGAAAACCTTCAATACATCTCCAAGTCAAAGCACCTCCAATGGTTGTCTCTTGGTGTGATTGCTAGGGCATCAATTTATTTGAAATTCCGCCATCAAAATTCGTTCTAAACTAGAGGATGCCTAGAGGAGACATACATGAAGAAACTTGTCCAGGTGGAATCCTAAATTTATTACTCCCTAAAATTTCACACCAATCCCAAGAAAATATCCTTTTCCTTAGAGGAAAAATAAAAGACGTGAAAGAATGATATTACATTAAGTTAATGTGATCACCAAGGATCTAGGACAAGTACCTAGCTACTAGGAAGATTGGAGTCAAAATGATCAAGATTTAGGAAATTTTCTCTTAAAAGAGACCTAAAGAAGTAGCTACGCTCTCTGTGGATGCAACTTCATCAAAAATTTAGACTTTTACACTTTCATATGCAATGTTTGATGGATTTTCAAGGTAAAAGGTGAACAACCTACCCCTAGGAAAATTCGTTTTTCTTGCCAAGGTTAATAACATATGCAACAAGTTAGGATTACAAGTGTTTCATAATTTTGCATTAATTTTTAGGGCCCAAATAAAATCATGACATAAAATTCTATACATTAGACATGAAACATTATGAAATTCACATGAAAAGTGCACTTACATGACTAAAAGAGTATATCCATCCATAAACTTTCCAAATAGAAGCTCCAAGAGAGATAACGAAAATATTACACACATCAAAATGTATTTAATCATCCAAATCATTCTACAAATTGTAGGTCTGAAATCTTTAGAAAGATATATTGAAAATCCAAGTGATGATGAATGAGAGAGAATGCATCTCTTATATTTATACAATCCTCTAAGGTGTTCAATTTGGCTAATTTAGCCTAATTGACCCTATAACAAAATAATGTGCAAAATACAATACTTTTGATGACAATCCCGCAAAATAGCTCCAAAACGTGAATAATTAGCCTTTCAAGAGGGCCAAAATGATATAAAAGTAGCTAGAAGGGTCGTTGGAAGGCCAAATGAAGTCCCTCATGTGAATAAGAGGGTTCCAATAACAATGATGAAGGGGCTGGGCCCTTGATCTCCAAGTAAATGATCTATGGTGCTCCCAAGTTCTTGTGGGGGCACAAATAACATCCCCACGGGTCTCCTGCTGAATCAAACAAGCCTGTGCTCCATCTATAAGGGATGGAACAATCGTGCAAGCCCTCCCTTATCTCCCTAGGTAAGACAAAACTCCATTTGGGCCTTGAATCATCTGCTTAGTGTGTGGTGCAACTGTGTAGTTAGCTGGGCAAGGTGGTCTAGATGCATCATCATCATGGAACAAGTGGGACAAGAGAAAGAAAAACTGGTGTTGAGGACCCCATGGCGTGACTATCTTCTCTCTACTATCGTGGAGGCCCATGGCTCTCAACGCTCACCCTAAAAATTCCATTAAGACCCTATGGAGGCCTTTGATCCCATATAGGTATACCAAGCAATAATATGAAGAGCCAACTGCAATCCTATATAAGTTCAAATGCATATCCTCACATTCGAACATAACAATTCATCAGTGCAATTGAGAAAATGAGCTTACAAATCATGGAACCAAGTGGGAACTTCATTGTGGCATGCGCTTCCATAATGGGATTTAAAATTTACAGGTGTCTCTAGGTTAAAGAAGGAGGTTAATCAATGACCCTATTAGGTGGTTTCAACCTTTAAGGGAGTGATATAGTCATGGTACATATGTCAAATGGTAGGTGTCATGTGAAATAGTGATGGAACAGAGTAGGGCTACAACAGAAGGCTCCAAGCCACATTCCATGGTATAAGGGAAGCTATAATGAGGGAAACCCACACATGGGTGTATAGATGTAGGAGGGAGTAATCATGGTACATGAATTACCTCGACCTTTCTTTTTCTACCCTTCTTCATATGCCTTTTCCAGCATGATGTGAATCATATAGAAGTGAATTACCCTCTTAAGGTTGGGTAGTTCATTTTCGATCAAGGGTTGAGACAATCATGGGTTACTTAATGATGTAGGAGGGGCTCATATAGGTGCCCTTGGGACTGGGTTGATGGTAATGATAAGGGGTAGAGATTATTTTTCGCTTTTACCCACATGCTAAATTTTTATGTCCTAACCATCTTTTGCATTTTATGGTACATTTTCCTATTGTAATTGGCAAAATTATTCTTTTTTCTTCCTATTAGCTGCATCGACCTTTGGGGCATCATTCCAAGTGAAACCCAAAGTGTGGACAAGGGGAGGGGAGGCTTATTCCTTCTTAACCCAATGGAAAAATGTGGACCTGGATGGGAAAATGTGAAAAGGAGTTATAATGAGGAGAGGGGAATGATGTATGTGGTGTTGGGTTGGAAAATAAAAACTCAAAATCAATTTCCATCTCGACAATATCATAAAGGGTAGTGCCATGACTGGGATGATAAAAAATAGTGGCTTCAAAGGTAGTGTGGGGTGAAGAATGATGAGAGTGAGGAGTGGAGGCTAACTTAGGATTTATCTGCCTAATCATTTGATGAAAGGGTTTATAATTTTCATATTTTAAAAGGATACCGTGTTCCATAACATATTCCCTATAAATTTCAAGTCATCATAAGAAAATGATCAAACATATTTATATTCATGAAGTAAATCAATCAATTTCTTCCTTTCTTCTTCACTAGTATCTTTCCAATTTTAATAATCTTTGGGTTACTAGAGGTACCAATATTTACTTCAATGAATTCCCCTGGATCTATCTTATTCTTTTCTTTCCTCTTTGTGTAATTATGCCTATCAAAGTGTTGCTCGAAGGCTACAATATTCCTAGGAGTAGGATTTGTTATATCTTATGTTTATCAGATCCTTACAATTAACCTTGAAATATTCAAATTCATACAAACTATTAAGAAAGTGAATGGCACATATTTGATCATCAAAGACTTGCCAATGCTTATATTATCAGGTGTTGAAGGCCTAAATATAATTTCCATTTTAACTTTATCATTTACAATATCATCAAACATATGCGAAGTGGATACAACAACTGCAAGTTCATAAGCTTGAATTTATCTTCTCTAGGGATAGTCTCAATATTAATAGCATCAAATTGTTCAATAGTGTCCCATACTGCATTTTGATACTTCCTTAATATATCATTTTTACAAGAAAATTTATTCTTAACCTGCATAATTACAAGATCCAAATCTACCTTGATACTAAGAAATTTAATTTTTAAATCCTTTCCCAATTTAAGACCTAATAATAGGGCTTCATATTCAACCACATTGTTACTAGCTTCAAACCCCAATTTATAGGAAGATTTGAAAATATGACCGAGGGGAGATTTCATTGCCAATCCAACACCTTTACCATGCCTAGAAAACACACCATCAAAATTTATATACCATACTTTACCCTTTAAATACTTAACCTCTTCATCAACCTTTAAATCCATGGAAAGTATGGAGTTAGATAAAACAACATAATTCCAAAGGTTAGGTTGTTCCATTATGATCTTATTATGAGGGTTCTTGGGGTCTTCAACATGGAATCTTATTTCATGCTCTTTGTTAAGTCTAAAAAATCCACTGCCTCTAGGAGAAGGAATCATATCATATGACCAATTCATCTAAATACTCCCTCCTAGATCAAGGTCCTTTTTTATATATAACAACATACCCCAAAGCATCTATCATATCAACTACAAAGATGTCCATTGAAATCATTATATCAAGGTAAAACAACAAATGTATATGGAAAACCTTAATTTACCCATGAAATTCAATCTTCTTAGAATCTGTGGCATGCATGTTGTATTAAGGTCAAAATATCCTCAAATTGAGTTGCTCCATGACCCTTTTAGACATAGCACAAGCCAAGGCTCCAAAACACAACATGAAATTATACAATTGAAAGCCATTAACAAGTAAAGCAATCAAGAATGAATGATGATATTTGTTATCCATATCCATACTTTGGAAATATATGGGGGCATCCTAATAAACAACTTCAGGAGCCTTTTCATGATAAGCATTAACATGAGGAGCTTCAATGGCCTTCAATGGATTATTCTTCTGAGAGGGAATGTTCAATATCTTGGTGACAAGAACCCAAATTTTTGAAATATTTAACCACCCTCCCAAATCAATATTTAATACAGAACTAGAACTCACACTTGGGTTATAATTTCAAGGGGCAATTTGATTATCACTTTGTTCTTTATTCTTTCACTAATAGGTTAATCCTTTACCTTTTGCAATCTCGAAGGTTTGTTTTGGAGGACTTTCAACAAACAACTAAGAATTCATATCCTTGAAAATACAAGAGGATTTAAGAGTCTTGTCATCATTAATATTATCCTTAACTCCGGTCCAATCCTCCATAGAGAAGTGATACTCCCCACTAACAATATATATTTTATTACTTGTCCCCGCCATTTCACTATTCCGGATTATTTTCACCATAGGATAGGAAGCCTCATCATGAAGGGAATCAAAAAATCTAAAATAAGGTGGATCATCATCCACAATATTGGTAGAGTCAAGTGGATTTGGTGGTCTTTGATCATTAGGTGGACCTTTCTTCTACCATGCATTATTATTATTTTGATTATTATTCCTAGGTTGGAATTTTGTGATTGTGATCTTTCCATTTGAACCAACCTAGTTGTTGGCATTATGGCTAATGTGTTGTCCTTGATGGCAACATGCTTGAAAAACATGTCCTTGATGTAAACTTGGTCATATATTATGAGTATGGATATAATAAAGATGACAAGAAAATTGGTACATGTATTATAGAAACGAGGAAGTGTATTAACAATTTTTTCATTGGTTTACTTTGAGAAAAAGATGAAAGTGTGAAGTTTGAAAAGTATACATTACCCTTGTGAAAAATAGTTGCATACATATGTAGGTCATATGAAAAAAAGTCATGTACATAATATGAACCATGGAAAACAAAAAAACATGAGCCGTTATCATGGTATTTTCCCATAGCATTGTGACGACAACATCTATTTGATCCTATCAAACAAATATCAAGAACATTACCAAGATATTTTCCTGTGGTGTTGGAAAGGAAAATAATTATATAAGGAGAAGGAGATCAAGGAGTTATGTGTGAAATGTAATGTATTATTCATGTGTGATCTGATTTGGAATAGGCATGCACTAGCGAACAAGGAGAAGGCTCAGATTCAAAAGATCTAAAGATATATTGAACATATACTTGATTGATTTGCTTATGGCTAACAATACAAGATCTATGATTATGGTGGAAATATGATTTGAATATATATTCGATAAGATATGTAGCTTTTGACATCATGTGCATAGAGATCTGTGTTTGAAATTTATTTTAATATAAAATGAATATTTGATTAAGTAATTTAAGATTTGTACACAGGTTTTCTTTTGGATAGTCGTATACATACACAAATATTCTTTGTCCACCACAATGTAGATTTGACAATTGTTGTCTATTTTAATAAAAGGTTTATTGGGGGTTTCGTTTAATGTGTATTCTCCTATTTTCTTATAGCATTTCAAATTTTCAGATTTTTCTGGCTTCCCCCAAAGATCCATTTAACTTTTCAGATCTTGGGGGCCTCCCCCCCCTAAGATCCATTTCAATTCTTTTGACCTTGGGGGCCTCCCCTCAGGATCTAGATCAATGTTATCAAATTCAGGTTATGTCTCCATGGGAATGAGGTTTGATGCATATTTTAGTGTCAAATTCCTATGTAAATATTCAACAAGCTTCATGCATGTCCTACGACATCCATAGAGCACTTTCTTGGGCAAAAACGAGTTTTTTTATTTTTTTATTTTTACTTTACAGGAATTTTTTGGGCAGTGAATTTTAATATCAGATATGAAACTTGGTGCAAAATTTATGAAAAAAATTAACATATCTAGTTTCTTTGTGAAAAAATGCCCTAGTTGAACAAAAAAATTGGCCAAATCGGAGTCCGAATAATGGAGATATCGTGGATTTAAAATCAGTTGTGTTGTAGAAATGTTTATGATAACAATTTATGGATGATGGCTCTCCTATCATGTTTTTGCAATTTTTGCACATAATTTAAGAAAAATGATTGCAATATGAGATGCTCTTGAAAAAGACCCCAAATTAAAAAAAAAATTGGTTGAATCAGAGTTGTGATGCGGGAGATATTGCTAATTTAAAATCAACTATTTTTTCAAAACTTTTGTGATGGTGGGACAGTTGCAATTCGAATATGAGTTTCTAGCGTGTCCAGATAGGGATTTCAATAACATGGGAACATGCAAAATCATGATTTTATTTCCAAAAACATGTTATAATGAAGATTCTAAGTTATATTGGCCAAAGTATGCCCATTTTAAATTAGTTTTTATATTTGGAACAACATTCGGGCAGGTTCCCTTTGGAGACATGCCCTCCCACCCCGCTTTAGTAGGCATATACTTCACATTCACCAGTTTCAACATAGACACATCTGACTTGGGTTATTTGGAGACGTGACCTACCACCCCAGGCTATGTAGGCACCTACTACTTGATCAAAAATCAACATCACCATTATGGGTCAACCAGACAAAATCATTGTCATCGAAGTCCATTTGCTAGGCCTCACACTGTTAGTATCGCAATTGGTCACACACATTACATGGTCTCTCTATCCTCGAATATTCGTTTGTCATGGTTATGGGTCATCCAAAAACCAACACTCCTCATATTAAGTAGAACGAAGAAGAAAAAGTAAGGTGTCATCTTGCTCTATTCTCATTTGAAGAAGAAGATGAATGGTACATAGACAACATATGCCCTCATCACATGTCTGGAGATAAGAAATAATTTACCTCTCTTAATAAAAACAAGGATGATAAAATTATTTTTAGAAATAGTGCATTGACAAAGGTTTTGGAAAAGATAGTGCGATTATTGATAAGAATATAGGAGCAATTGATGTATTATTAGTTCACAGTCTAAATCATAATATTCTAAGTGTAGGAAAAATAGTTGATAAAGGACACCATTTTGTTTACATCAACTAAATGCAAAATTATAGAAGAAACTAGAGAGGCGATAACAAAAGGATTTAGAAATGCATACAAATTATATGTGCTAAAGAAGAACCCAGACAAAAAATAAGAGGTTTAGATCCTCTTATTCAGATTCAGAGTAAAGGAAGAAAGTCCCCACTATATTTTATTGAACTTAATGCATACTTTAAATGGGCATTGCAAAAGTAAATGTGAGATACATCGCCTCATGAAGAACATATAATGATTGTTAGGTCCACAAGATCAATGGTGTATGATTTGATGGTGAGCTATGCACGTGTATCTTGATGATGATTCCCTATGTTGTTATGATATTCTTTTGGTGATGTTTATATTATTTATGTTGCATATGATGAAGTGAGTGTGATCTGGGATAAACATGACATGTTAAGGGGGATTTGTTGCTAGGGAAAATCAACATTTCCTATTTTTTACATGTTTCTTATGAATGCTAGTTGCCTGTATATGTGGTTCTTGACTTAGACAATGGTGTCTATTTCTTTGTGATGAAAAATAAAGTGGTGCAAATTTATGGGAAGCTTCTTATATGTTTCCAACATTTCATTATTGGCATTATGATTCTGACATTGGTTTATTGTAGTCTATTCATTGGTTCATAATGATTGTTGCAAAATATTATTACTAATGTTGATTTGTTTCTTTGTTGTTGGTGAGAAGGATATAATGTGATAAAAAATAATGATGAATATAGGAGCATATGCTATGATTTTGATGGTTCATTGTTAGAATTATGGTTTCTTGAGCACTCATTGTTGAATGATGGTTTCTATGATGAGTTCATGATTATTATTGTTGTCATGAGTCTCACTCACTACTAAAAATATATGTTCTTCCATCATTATTTCATGGCTTATTAATGATGCTTGTGTTTCATATAGTGAAGTTATGGATGGTGCCTTATTATTGATGCTAAATCTTAATGAAATTGATGAGATGGATATGGATGTTGTTGATGTTGCACTATCTTATCTATATTGTTTCTTGATGACAAGGATGTTCATGCTACAATCATTATTTTATTTATGTTGCTATTGTCAAATGATTATGATACAAATTCCTATATGGTGCATGATGGTTGTTGATGTGTATCATGGTCTTGCTATCCTTATTTATGGTTACGGATGTATGTATGTCTCTTGATGTAAAGGTCACGCAAATACCCATGATTTAATCATTGTAAAATTAAATCATGTATGGGCTATTGGGATCAAATCATTTTATGTATGTAATCTCATTATTTTGGGTGATTGATGTAAATTTTGGGTCTAGTATGTAACCCCATTATGATGGGTGATTGATTAGAGAGTCATTGATTATAGGAGAGGTCATATGAATAGGAAAGTACTTGATCCATAAAGTCTTGTACTTTTATTAGATATATTTAGAAGGTCTTTTGGGAAAATTTAGTGTTCTTGGACAAACACCTAACCCTCTAGACTTAGTAGCAGGTCTAGAAACAATAGACAAAGTAATCTATACCTTTCCTATAAAAAATATATAAAATAAGAGAGCAGAGAACCTACTTATAGCTTTGGCCTGTTCCTTATCTCCCTTGACAAATTCCATTGCTCCTTCCCATACTTAAGTCACTTGAGAAGTACCTGCACATAGACAGAAACAAGAACCCATCAAAGGAAATGATAATTATCTATTGCTTATAAATAACATGGAATTGAGAACATGATATACATATGAAAGCATCAACATATAACACAAGCATAAGGAAAAAGTTTTGAAGACTTTATTGATAAGAGGAAGAATTACAACCCATATGTGCTCGATCTAGCGACACTCTTCCAATTCAATCCCATCCTCTTCACCTCATGACAAGCAAGACACCCCAACACTATTACAATACTTGCAATTAGGTCAAGACTCATACCAACAACATCTCTCTACAATTTCCAACCCCTAATCTCTTGTATGAGTGGTCTTTTTATAGGTGAATGAAGGAGGTTATGCCATCAATGGTGATAATGAATTCCTTTCTAAATTTAGAAATCAGTTCCATGGAAGAAGGGATAGGGGATTGATGTTCCTTAACTCCCTTCCTCATCCAAATGTGAACTTAAAGGAGTAGGTGGCATTGAGAAACTTCTAGAGGATTCCTATGAATGAAGTGAGAGTGTCATGTTCAAGAGCGACTTGCTACCATAAAGTTTTCTTGGCTTTTTCCCTTTTTCCCCAATCATTGCTGACTAGTACCTCCTTATTTTTTATCAAGCTTGAGGAGGATAACATATGCTTGTTGTATAATTTCACCCTTCGGGCAAATCCATCCATATTTGATGCTTTAACGATTATAGTGAGGGTGAAACTTGGCCTTGTCTAGATGGACAAGTTTGTCGCTATTTGATGTTTTTAACGAGTTTAACGATAAAGACAACTCGTTCCTTTTCATGTTTAGAGAGTTTGAAAAGGGACGAAAAGGAAACTACACAAGTTATTTTTCGTAAAATAATCTCTCAAGTCCGAAAAAACGTAAAATAATACAAGAGAGATATCGTTTCCAATCCTTTAACGAGCTGGAATAGACAAGCGTTTGAAAATCTTTTCATATTTAGAGAGTCTAAAAAGAGTTTAAAGAGGACTCCATTTTGAGGAATGAGTGGTGTCTAAGGTAGCAACTGGTTCTGGTGATGTTGGAACTTCTCAAAACATGTTGACTGATGTGAAGAGGATGGCTAATAAGACCACTCATTGCAACTATTCCTCAGAAAAGGTAAAACAACCAAATGAAAGCGTATGATCAGATAAAGGGATGGTGGCGATGGGAGGAAAACAACCAAGGCTCATCTGACGAAAAGGCTGATAGAATGGCAATCATGGGGGTTAAAAATGGAAATGGATTCATTTTTACACAAGCTTGAACCATAGGGAACTATGCTTGGGTTCGGTTTCATGTTTACACAAGCTTGAAACAAAAAACTATGCTTGAATTTAGTTTCATTTTTACATAAGCTTAAAACCATAAACTATGCTTGAATTCAGTTTCATTTTTACACAATATTAAAACGAAAAAACTATGCTTGGATTCAATTTCATTTTTACACAAACTTAAAATGATAAACTATTCTTGGATTCAGTTTCATTTTTACACAAGATTAAAATGGAAAAAACTATGCTTGGAATTTGTTTACATGCCCCCAGCATGATGAAAGGCAGAGTCTCCTGTAACAAGATGGAAGTCGCTACAGTGAAGCAGGATGGTTGTCCAACACCTTTTTGGCTTCATCCATATAGGGAAAAAGGTGAATGGGGGTGATTCCCTTCACATAACCAATAGAGAAACTTAACTTTAGCATTATATGCATGCCCCCCAAGCTTAATTACATTCACCTAAGTAGACTACTCATGGCTATCCAGTGGATAGAATGAAGGTTCTTGTACGAGATCAAGTGAAAGACTCGATTGGAATTTTACAAGATCTAATCAAAGACGTGACTTGGAACTTTATTCCAAGGAGCCTTTTTTCATTTTTGAAAGAGGTTGACACAAGAAAAGAAACTTTGCTCTGATTCCTTTTTTCATTTTTTAACGAGGTTGACACAAGACAAGGAACTATCCCCGTACTCCTTGTTTCATGTTTTAACGAGGTTGACGCAAGACCAGGAACTATCCTCATGGAAGTTGTTTCATTTTTTATTGAGGTTGACACAGTAAAATAACCATCCTCATTCTACCTATTTAATTTTTTTAACGAGGTTAACACAAGACCATGAACTATCCTCATGGGAGTTGTTTCATTTTTTAATGAGGTTGATATAGTAAAAGAACTATCCTCATACTCCTTGGTTTCATTTTTTAACGAGGTTGATGCAAAACAAGGAACTATCCTCATGGGTTTGATCACAACTCATAAGAGGTCATGAAGGAGAGATCTAGTTCTAATGCCCCCAGTACATGATGTACAACATCACTGAATTGATTGTCAGTTGATGTAGGTATGGAACAATTTGCCACGTAATTAACCTATGGTGGGGATGATATCATTGGTACAAAAGGAACATTTAGGGAAGATGGTTGACTGGGATCCATATTTGGACCGGGAAATGAAAGTTGGTCAACAGTGAAAATTATTACTTCATGCAGGAAACAAATCACTCGAAAGAGTGTTGAAACAATAGCTCCCATGTCATAAACATAGTGCGCCCTAGAAGTAAATTGTAATCTAATGGGCCTAGAACTACCATCATGTTTAGATAAATGATTTTTCTTCCCAAAGTAATAGGTAACTGAGGGAAGATCCCTAATGGTTGGTCGGTTCCTCTGTTAAAAGCCAACAAATTCTAGGTAATAGGCACAAGCAATGGCGAACTAAACACTTGCCAAGAAGTTGAGGAAAGGATGCTCACGGATGCACCTTCATCATTAATATTTCCTGATACAATCATATTACAAACTTGTACTATGATTTGGAAAGGCAAAAAGGAAGGCAAAATCCTACTAGTTGATTCCAATCAAAGGAAGTGACTAAACTACTTCCAGGGGATACCATAGAAATGGAAGGATTAACCATTGAGTTACGACAGTGGGAGATTTTCCTCCTGTCTTGATGGACCAAGAGGATTTCCCCGAAGCTCATTAGAATCTAAAGAAACAAAAAGAACTTGAGTGGTATCATATTCACTCTCTTCGGGAAAGGTATGATTAGTTGAAGGTGAAATCGAGTCAACTGTTACCTTGACCTATTGATTTGGGTCGGGTATAGACTCATAGGATTCACTTTCACAGAGAGTGGTTTTGATCGATGGTTGATTTTGGTCAGTCAATTCATCAACTAGTGAAGGATTTAGGGATAGTTTCCTGTAACTAGATGGAAGTCAATGTAGTGAAGCATGATGGTTATCCAACACTCTTTTGTCTTCATCCAGATAGGGACAAAGGTGAATGGGGTGATTCCCTTCACATAACCTATAGGGAAACTTAACTTTACCCTTGGTTCCATGAACTTTACTACCACTAGTTGATGGTGTGTCACCAATATGATCTCTAGAAGTTGATGACACAGGATGATGTGAAAGAGAAGACCAATCTTCTAAGATTTGAGGAATGTTAGGACAATTTCGAAGGAGATGGTCTCCCGCAAAAAGTTTGCATGGATATCGAACTTTGTGAGGCTTAATGGACGATTTCTCATCATATGTTACATTCAAAGAAATGGTTACTTGGTTGCCCCTTTGTTGAATTTGCTTGTTCTTTTTCTTCTTCTTCTTAGCCACCTGGTTACTGGTACCAATACTTTCAGCAGATGACGAGGAAGAAGGAGAGGAAGAAACAACTGAGGAAGAAGGCAAGGGGTCAACTTTAGGATCAACTGGAGGTTGATTTTGTCTAGTTGGAGGTGTGCTCGATTGCGGGGAAATCACGACATTTTGAACCAAGGAGGTTGAAAACAACTATACTGGCAAACCAATGGTAAGTCCTGGTAGAGATAATGTAGCCATATATAGAGCACCAATATTTCCAAAAGGAGGAAAAGGACTAGGATTCCCATCAAAAGTAATTCCTTGTTTGGTGGACTCTGGATTTATCACCATATCTAAGATCAAATAAGGAGCGAGCATGGAGGATGGTATCCGTGGTCAATTAATTTTATTTTAATCAAAGTAACGTAACAAAACAAAAGAGGGATAATCTAGGCAAAAGGTTTACCAAGCAATTGTGAACTACAGACTACCTCCCGACAAATTGAGGTGTATGGGCAGGCAATCTCCCTGAATGTTGTGTTCGGTGTATCATAGTGTACAAGGTGACCGACTCGGTTACCTAAGGATGGATAGAAACCTAGTTTTGTCCTCCCATATATACCTAAAAGTACGTGGAGGCCCAATCCATATAAGTGTTATCTAATGCAAAACTGCACAGTGAGAGCATTCCCATTTACTTTACGTATTGTAACACCACCCTATATACCCGAAGGTACATGGACGAGCTATGATATACTCATGTCCGTGGAATGAGGTATCACACTCGAGATGTATTGCAGACAAGTTAGTGATAACTGCTTTTCTTTTAAGACGTCGGAACACGTCTCTAGCCTAGACATCTAAATGCTTTTCGTTAAGTGACATTGCTCCATTGGGTAAATTCAGATAAATTTTAAGTTGGTCTTCTTTAGAATTTTCCTTTCAAGGTTCACCACGTGATGTATGTTTGCAATTCCTAAAATTCAACTAATATGATAAGAATTCTTTCCATTCAATTTAACAATGAAAATCCTAGCTACTATGGATAGAGCAAACAAGTACTTTTTGATCAATCAACATAGAGCACAAACTAAATGAAAATCCCTAAACCATTCACAAACTTTAATATGCACAATGCATGTTTTTCTTTTCAAATCCCTTATTGTTATGATGAACAAAAAGGAAATATGCACAATCGATCAAAAATATCTTTTCATAAAAATGACGATTTTGCGACAATTTATTTTCAGGGAAAGGAAGAATTTACGACACTTTCAATTTCAAAGAAATGAGGAATTATGACACATTCAATGAAAAGACTAATCATATGCACATATAAACCAATCGGTCTTTTTATGAATGAATACTTTACAACAATTCAATTTTCGAAGGAAAAGATGACTTTACAACACTTTCTTTCGACAAAGATGAATTGACCAAAAACTAACTTTGACTATAGACTAATAATGAAAAAGAAAACATTAAAGAAACATTAATAACTCTAATCACAGTAGGGGTGGCTAAGGATATGAAAAGACTATTTTCGGGGACAAAACATCATTGAAATTCAACAACTCATTCAAACAAGAGAAAATTGGTAAAAAACTTTCATAATTTCCTAGATGGGAAACTAACCCTCAAGGGATCACTGCAGGAAGTAGTTAGAGACAGTGTGCTGGATTGCTCTGTATCTATGTGGCAAGTTCATTGCAATGCACTGTATCCATCATTAGACCACGCTTGTGATAGCAAGACATTCTAAAGGTGATTTTGACACAGTTTCGACTCAATTTTCAATGAAAGAAGACCGAAATTCAAGAAACGACCACAAGTACAGTATGTAGAAATGTCTTAAGAGGATGATAAGCTACTAAGATGGATAATATGGTCCCCACTAGAGTTGACAATTTGTTTTGGGAAAATTTAGTGTTTTTGGACAAATGCCTAACCCTCTAGACTTAGTAGCAGGTCTAGAAGCAACAGACAAAGTAATCTCCACATTTCCTATAAACAATAGATAAAATAAGAGAACAAAGAGCCTACTTGTAGCCTTCGCTCATTCCTTATCTCCCTTGACCGATTCTATTGCTCCTTCTCGTACTTAAGTCGCTTGAGAAGTACCTGGACACAGATAGAAATGAGAATTCATCAAAGCAAATGATAATGATATATTTCTTATAAATAACTTGGAACCGAGAACATGATATACATATGAAAGCGTCAACATATAACACAAGCATAAGGAAAAAGTTTTGAGGACTCTATTTATAAGAGGAAGAATTACAACCCATATGTGCTCGATCCAGTGACACTCCAATTCAACCCATCCTCTTCACCTGATGACAAGCAAGACACTTCAACACTATTACAATACTTGTAATTAGCTCAAAAATCATACCAATGACATCTCTCTACAATTTCCAACCCTTGATCTCTTAGATGAGTGATATTTTTATAGTTGAATGAAGGAGGTTAAGCCATCAATGGTGATAATGAATGCCTTTCTAAATTTATAAATCAGTTCCATGGAAGAAGGGATAGGGGATTGATGTTCCTTAACTCCCTTACTCATCCAAATGTGAACTCAAAGGAGTAGGTGGCATTGAGAAACTTCTAGAGGCTTCCAATGGATAAGGAATCTTCAAACCCTCATAGAAATTTGCTCAAATTCGCTCAGTGGAGGCCAAAGAGGGACCAAGTGCACTACAATCCACACTGACAGTTTATTGGCTGCACTACAATGCACCCTGGTAGTGTATCTACCTATGGTGATCCACCCTGGTAGTGTACTGGCCTACACTACATCACACCCTAATGAAGGCTTGCCTACACTGATCTTCTTAGAGGTATGTTCTGGATGATTTCAGTCATGGAACTTCTTGGGAAGCTAGGCATTTTGATGGTTGACTTCTTTAGGGCATGTAACAACTGAATTAGGGTTTGATGGGCCCTAAAGTACTGATCTATAAGATGGGAGTGATGTGCCCAAATGGATCTGTAACAGAAGGTCTATCATATGCTCAGGGGGAGGATGGTTAGTATGCAAATTTCATGATTCATATAAATAGATCAAACTTACAATGTTGAGCTCTATAAAGGGAAGTACTTCATTCAACATAATTCAACCCTTCTCCATTGATGTTAAAGGGGGGGATAGTACTTGGTGTTTGCAAGTGGTTTCCAAACACTAAAGAGGTTGCCATGGCGTCCAAAGGGGGAGATTGTTGGCATTATGGCTAATGTTTTATCCTTTATGGAAACTTGCTTGACAAATATGTCCTGGATTTCAACTTGGTCATAATATGATGATTATTGATCTGATGCATATGCCAAGAATAATGGTACAAGTATTGTAGAAATGAGGAAGTGTATTGATATTTTTCTCATAGATTTACTTTGAGAAAAGATGTGTGAAATTTGAAAAGTATGCATGAATCTTGTGAAGAATATTCACATACATATGCAAGTTATGTGAAAAAAAGTCTCTTACATAATCTGAACCATCGAAAACAAAAAATAGAAGCCATTACCATTGTAATTACCCACAATATTGTGCCAACAATGTCTATTTTATCCTGTCAAACGAATACCAAGAACATTACCAAATAATTTTCCTATGGTATTGGCAAGAAAAATAACTATATAAGGAGAAGGAGATCAAGGATTTCTATGTGTAATGTTATGGATTATTCATGTGCGATCTGATTTGGAATAGGTGTGCACTAGGGAACAAGGAGAAGGATCAGATATGAAAGAGATGAAGATGTATTGAATATATGCTTGATTGATTTGCTTATTTAAGTTTCTAACAATGTAGGATCTCTGATTATGGTGGAACTATGATCTAAATATATATTTGCTGAGATCTATAGATTTTGACAATATGTGTGCAGAGATAGGCATTTGACATGTGTCGCAATTTATAACGAAGATTTTATTTAGTAATTTACTATCTATACACAAGTTTGTTTTTCGATTGTTGCATACATATGCAGATATTTTTTGTACTAGTCGCATATACGTTATGAGATAATATATTTTGCTATTAAGTATATTGAAATATGTACACAATTGTTTTACATGGGGAAAACATATATACATGGATCTGTTTAATTGAAGTCACATATGTATTCTAGGGTTTGTAATTTCTTCTTAGTGATGACTAGTGATGAAGTTTGTATTATTTAATGTTGTTTGTTAATGGTGTCTTGATCATAATGATCTGTATTTGATAGTGTGGATTAGTTTGATTTGGTGTTGGCTTGGTACATTGATTGGGGATGATGTTGCAAAATTGTGATTGGGTATTCAATGTCCAAGTATTGGTATATCTCTGATTAGTTGATGTTGTGACTCAATATTCAATGATTTAGTTTGACAATGTTTCAGTATTCAGTGATTTGAGATTTATACACAATTTTTATGCACATGAAGAACATTTATACACATATATGCTTCAGAGTAGTCGTGTATATATCCTGAGGTAAATTTGATTAATGTTTATAATGACTGCAGATTAGTTTTGTATTGATGACAATGCAATGGGTTGGTTAACATCATAGATTGGTTTCTTGGTATCTTAGTATTGATCATATTGTTGGCTGTGGGTCTACTTTGAAAATATGATGAAAGGTAACCTATAGGTTTTGATGACTTTTTTAGAGATGTGGATCTAGTATGAAATGTTGTGAAACATGGTCCAGAAGGTGCTGAGGGTTGTAGCCTTCAGTGAGGGGGTGGAATCTCCCTTTCGGCAGGAGTCAATAAACAAGATTAGGGAGTTGTAGCTTCCTTATAGTGGGTGATGGAGAACAACTGGAGGCTGTATCCTCCTACAGGTGGGTGCCTACATGCTGAAAAGAGTTTGTGCCTGTACAAGGCCATGATGTAATGATTTTTCATTCTAATAAGAGAAGAATATAAAAACAACAAAACAATGGTTTTCTCGCACATTGGTTTCCCACCTAAAATCCTGGTGTCCACATGTGTTGATGTGTTCTTATGTGTTAATTCACTAAAGGCGTGTACATATGTGAGTTGTCTGAATAAGACTAGTGTACAAAATTCTGAATGGGAAATTGAAAGTTAAAGTCAATTAAAACACTTATTCACCCTCCCTCCCCCTCCATAGTATTTTTCCTAACACTAGAATGCATGTCACTCATTTATTTTGCATGATAAAGATTCATATGTTTAATTAATTGTTTCAATTCTTAAATAGGATATTTATCATCCTCATAAACCTCTTTCCTTTTACTTAATTTTTGTGATAAACCCTAGACAAACTTGGAATTTATGAATTACCAACTAATGTTCTACATTTCGCCATCTCTTTAGCCAAGGTCTGAGCAACACTCACAACATTAGGACTAGAGTATCACAACTCATAAGAAGCACCAGTTAAAAAAGAATTAATGTAATACACCAATTTAGACTTCGTATGAGGGCTATTATCTTGAGCTAAATCCCTTAACATATCATTAAATATTTTATTAAATTCTTCAAACGTCTCATTTTCATTCACCTTAATGGTGTTGATGGAACTAAGAAAGTACATTTGTTGCTTCTTATCTCCATATGTATCTCTAAAATCAGTAACAATTTCTTTCATAGAGTCCAATGAATTATTAGGAAAATCATGGAATCAATTGATAACATCATCTTCCAGAGAAAGGACAAAGAATCAAATATTAATATCTTCATGATTATAACTAGTTTAGAGAACCATTTATTCACACAAAGGTCAAATTTCTTAATACGATCATTTGCACTACTCGCATTATTTCCTTGGAAAGAAGACAACTTATTGATGGATTTCTCTGGAATCATGAGGATAACTGTAAATGTTACTAAAATTTCAAGGGGAAACCAAGTTATTCACGATGACTTGTTCGACAATATCATCAAAAAGAAAATGGATATTAGAGAGAGCTTATTATCTGAGAGAAAGAAGAAGTTTAATAAAAGTGAGCTTATTTAATCAAACTCTGAAGACCTTTTTAGTATCTAGAGTAGGATTAAGCAAGCTACCTGGGTGACTCAGAGTATACGCTCTTGTGAAAGGTGGAATGAGTGGGGTTGCCACTGAAACAAAAATCTAACCCTAGAAAGCCAAGATGCTATAGTAGAAAGTTAGTAAAAAACTAGGAATAAAAAATCTCTATCCACTGCAGCGACACCATAAAATATTGTGTCGTCTGCTAGATCAAAAGAAGGATAAAACGAAAATATTGAAATCTGAGGATAAAAAAATATATCCTTGACAATAGTTGCAAAAAATGTTGTTTCCTAAAATGTACATCTAAAGCACAACGCTTAGTGAAGGGGTTGTCAGTCTAATCCCCACATACTCTATTTAAGCTCTCTATTAGGCAAGCTAAGGGGGGTAGTCCCTAAGGATGGAAAATGTAAGGAAGACTTGTTGGAACAACAATTCTAGGAGATTAGGAGGAAAGGAAATCACTTCTCCAAGTAACTTGAATTAAGATTAGATGGAAATATAAGTGATTAAATTGAGAAAATGTGAGATGAATATTTTTCAATAGACCTATTACCGCTCAAACTAGTAGGGGACTTAAATGGAATCCCTAAAGGAAAACTGCTAGGACAAGGGCAACAAATGGATTCCTAGCCCATTGTAACCTTAGTTAAGGCTCCCTTCTCTTTATGGACTTTCACCAATGGGAGGAGACCCGATATGTGTGGGGCCACTAACGAAGGATAAGTCAATGGATATGAGTGACTCGGATATCCCTTTCCTAGAATTTGAAGGATAAATATTTCTTTTTTTGGAAGAAAGGTACTAGGTAATATAGGGAAAGGAGAAGAGGATTTGAGGGTTAGGTTTATGGGATAAGACTTGTAAAGGAGTTTCCTAATCCCTAAAATCCCTGCTAGAATTAGTATCCCAAATGGTTTTTGAAGAATGTTATTTCATAGGAGTGGGACCACACGGGGCCAAGTGAACTTGACCTAGGGTATGAGGAAAGAAAGTATAACCAATGATATTCTTACCCTAGACAATGTAGGGAGAGGATCAAAGAAAATATAATTGCTCAAGATGTTGGTTTGAACTCGGGAAGTGCTGGCCTTGGGGATAAAAGGGAAAATTTTGGTCTTAGAGCTACGGCTTGGCTTTTCTCCCAAATCAACCATTGGAATGTCTTAAAATTTGGAGGAGGGATAGAGGAAATGCCAATGAAGGAGATCCTAGGAGATTGAATTTTGTTAGTGGCTAACTTATTGGGAAATTGATGCCCTAAGCACCACAATGGGGTTAGACTTCAGAGATGGTGAAATAATAAGAGTTTTGGTCACCACCCTTGGTATATTAGTGCCTTAATACTTGGGATTATGGAGTCTATGTTGATTATGTGTAATATTTATCAGTTCCCAATCAAGGAGGCCTCAAAATTACTTCCCAAACCCTCCAGGCCAAGTGAAAGAAATATTGTGGCTTTTATGCTTCAAATTCACAAGACGAATGGCTTATCAAGGTCAAATTTTACCCCTAAGATATTTATCTCATACTGCATGGACCATACATGGAGAGAACATTATAATAGAGACAATTCTATAATATTAAGCAATAATTGCATGCAACAATTAGCTGTAAAACAATGAAAATCCAAATCCGGCATATATGAAGAAAATTAACACGAATAACATTAAAATTTCGTACCTACATGAAGTAGAGTATATCCAACCATTCAAAAATGGCAATAGAGAAGCTCCAAGAGAATATAGACCGAGAACCATACATCAAAATTCATCCATAAAAGCTCCAATTTGTGCTCTAGAAAATGTTGCTAAATTCTCTAAAGAAGAGAGAGATCCAATCCAAAGTGATGATCAGAAATGATTTCACATAATTTGTATTTATACAGAAATTAGAAGTTTGAATTAGCCTCCTTGGCCTACATAAGCCCCCAAAATAAAATAATGTTCTAATAATACAACTTTTGGTGACAAGCCCACCAAACTGACTCATAAATGAAAAGATAAGCCTCTCAAGAGGTCAAATAATAATCTATGCATGTCATAGGGCCCTCTAAGAGGCTTAATGAGGTTCGTGGGTGCCATAGTGAAGAGATGGACCCTGAAAAGAACTATTACAGGGGATGGCCCCTCGTAATAACCTATGGTGCTCCAAATCTCATTTAGGGGCACAGAAGATTCCTAATGGTTGTCCAAACAAATCGAAGATTCCTGTAGGCTGCCCTCAAGGGATAGGATGATGGTGTAGGTGATGCCACATCATCGTGGAAGTCCTAAATCATATGCCAAGTGTATGTTGTAGATCTGAGGCTAATTGGGCATGATGGATAAGGTGCATCATCCTCGTCCCATAAGTGAACCACGAGTAATCTTTGAATGGATGTGGAGATCCATCGATTGTAATCTTCTCCTGTGGAAGCCTATCGCTATCAACACGCATCCTACATGTTCCAATGTTTCCCTCTGGAGGATTAGGACTCCATATAGGGATACCAAACCCAAGATTCTGCATTAGATCCAATGTGTCCCCTAGCCTTCCAGTACAACAAGTCATTAAAGAAATCGAGTAAATGAGCCTACCTAATAATGGACCACACATGGGGACTTCACAATGGCCTACCCTGCCATAATGGGCTTTGGGATGTGCCAATGTCTCCTAAACTCCAAATGGGGTTAACTAGTAATCCTATTAGGTGACTTCTACTACTAAAGGGGATAATATAGTTAAGGTTCATCCTTCAAGAGGTGGTGATATGTGACAGATAGGTGAATGAAGTATGGAATGAGAAGGGGTAATCCTGGGTCATGTGTTGGGGTACAAGTGTAGCTAATAAGAGGGAAGCCCACACTTGGGGCTATAATGTGTAGGATTTAGAAATCATGGTACATGAGGTGCCCTGATCTTGACTTTTTCACCCTTCTTTAATTCCTTTTGCCTTTTTATGTTTTTCTTTGATTAAATGCTCAAGGATCTATTGGATAGAGCATGATGTATAAGATATCACAGTGAATTCCCCCTTTTAAGGTGGGGCATTTCATTTCCCACTAGGGGCTATGAAAATCATGGGTTCCTATATGATGAGGGAGGCTCATAGAACCTATAGAAACTAGGGTGGTGGCCATGATAATGGTGATTTTCCCACATGCTAGGTGATTTTTTCCCAACCATATTTTGAATTTTGTGGTACTTTTCCTATTGAATGTGGCCATATATGATTTTAACTTTATTTTCAGTTGCATCAACCTTCAGGCTTCATTATAGGTGATGACCCAAGGTGTGGCCAAGGGGAAGGGGCGATCTAATCGTATGTGGACCTGATGGAGGGATGTGGACCTAGGTGGGAGAAATGATGGATGGGGTGATAATGAATGGAAAGAGGGAAATATAAGTGGGTAAGAGAGCTGGAACACACAACCAAAATTGGGATTTCCCTTGAAATACCATCCCTAAAACCAGAAGGTCAGTAAAAGAGATGTCACATGACTAAAATCCAAGGTTAATTCCTAAACGGGGTCTAGGAGACAAAAGAACAGACCTAGCCCTTCCTTTCTGCCAAATTCCCCCATTAATCCATGCTTAGAAGTGTCCATGATAAGAAAACTACAATACTCAATTTCAAAATGACAAGGCATACCTTTAGGTTTGGGAGGCCCACCTTAAAACATATGATTATGGCAGATGGGCGAGGGACCACATGGTTGCCTCAGGTGACAGAGAATTGCTACAATGAGCTAAGTAATGGGCCATGGCAGTAAGGGGCTATTGGCCGCCGAATGAGGACCATCTCAGAAAAAGAACTCTCCTAGGGATATAACCCACAAAATGGTGGGTAAGAAGACAAAAGTGACACTTAAGATGAGATTATAAGAGACCAATGCCTTGTTAACAATGGCCAGGTAAATTAAATAACTTAGATAATAATAAAATATTACTCAAGTTATAAGACAAGAAATGTTGCAAGGAAATGTTAGTACAAAAAAGGTCAAGATAACCAGAGATATGAGTAATCAACTTTAAGAGGGCAATTGCAAGGAAAATAAACTCCTACTTCCAAGTAAATATGATATTCAATGAAAATGAATTTGAAATGACAAGAGCAATAATGAAGGCTTGAAATTATATATTGAGGTCACAATTCCAATTACCAATTGATAAAATGAAATGTAATATCTATCTAATTTGAAATGAAATATCTTGGTTAATTTTAATTATAATGCCTAATCTAGATGAAAACCTTCTCCTCAATTGTTTTGAAGTAGCTCTCACACAAGGATGTAGAGATAACTATTGGGGAAGGATTCTAAGGCCTCATTAATGATACCTCCCTAGGATTTCTAATGATCCAAGTGCCTCCATTCCTATAAGGGATTCCCCATAAGAGAATTGCAAGGTCAGCTATTTTAACCATTGAGCAAGGGTCAAAATTCACAAATCAAGTGAAGAAGGTTGTCCTAATTTTTTTATCAACCAAGATTATGCTTGGAGGTAAATTGGAGTGGAAAACTAAAATAGGACACTAATGAAAATGATGACGAAATTAGAAATTTTTAAAGAGATACAATAATGATAGTATGCTTCAATGTAAAATATGTAAATCACTTAAAACCAAACTTTATTGAGATATTACTTTAGTACCAGGCTATGAGATTCTAACAGGAAACTAATGAAGTAATTTAGGATTGCTCAATGAAACAATAATAATGATGAAAACAATATAAAATTCCTTTAGTTATGGTGTTTATTAGAAATTTATTCACTTATAATATATATCAATTAGAAACAAGTGAAATTGCAATGATATCAACACAAGTAACTAGAAAAAAATTGAGATTGCTAACAATCATTTTAATGAGAAAAATAACTCATAAACTATATCTAACATGATCTAACAATTAGATCTTATCTAATCAATGAGAGCAAGAAAGGGTTAGTATCCAAATTTGAAAAAAGATAAGCTAACTAAATATCAAGGCTCTTCCCAAGATCTTGAAGATATCTCAAGAAGATAAGAAACTAACAAAAAATACTACTCTTAGAGCAATCAATCACTAAGGAGGAAATCACAAATGCAATGAACAATATAATTTATAACCAACACTAGCACCAGACTTCAGAAAACCCTCATGGCTAAGATGATTTAGTCCTATCAAGCCCATGACCAAGCAAGAGAATAGGCTAAAAAACTTATTAATTTTTTTATGAGTTATATGTTTTGAGTTTTAATGATTTCAAGCCTTTTAATATTAAAATTTCAATGTTAAAACCTGTAATTATTATGTACTTAAGATGAAAGAGGGCTTTTTCCTCTCCAAGGCTCACAACCAAGGAAGATAATTCCTTCTAGGATTGTACAATACCATTGATAAATGTATGTGACAATGAGATGCTAAAAAGGATAAGCCCTAGCCACAAACTTAGTGTAAAAATCCTCCAAAATAATGAGAATAACCTTTAAACCACAAGATGTTAGTCCTTGACATCAATTGAGTTTAAGAGAAGTCAATGAAAAGCCTCACGACTAGGCTATATGAGGCCATTAGGCCTTACGACTTGTCGTAAGGGCACCTCCAAGTGATTGAATCCCAAGCAAATGAATACAACCCTTTGTAACTTGATGGAGGAGGCTTGAAAAACCACAATATTTGTATTCAAATGTTATTCAATAAAATTCAAACCCTAAATCATCTTGTGGCCAAGGAGATAAACCTTAGAAGGCATGCAAATAGGCCAATCAATGACAGTTATGCATGCAACTAGCCAAAAAAATATCAAAAAATCCAACTTTTGTGCTCAAGATGTGTCTATAAGCCTACAACAAGTAACCCAAATTAAATTTTGATAAAAACAAATAAATAATTCTATTATTCTTTTTAATGTCAAACCCTTGCAAAGATTGAAATTTTAGGCGAGACAAGGGCTTCTAGGCCTAGCATTTGCCCCCCAAAAAATATGATGATGAATGGAGCCACACAAATGTAGATCGAACCCCTCAAAGATGTGTCAAACCCTTGCAGCCTCTTAGAAAAAAAATGTTGAAGTGAAATAAGCCACAAATGGCAAATCGATGCCTTGAGAGAGCTATAAGGGACTTAGATTTCTTGCTTCCATAAAAGAGAAGGAAAAGAGTGCTAGATGATCAACTAGAAGGTAAAATATGGAGTCCACACCATAGTCGTCTAGGCTAGGTGATGGTTAGAACCCTCAAGAAGAATATCCTCCCTTTAAAACTAGAAAAAATAAAATGAAAACCCCAATAACTATTTACAAAAGTGAAGAAATATATACAAGCGTTAGAATGAAATTATTTACAAAATAATTTACAATATTTACAATGATTTATTGATCTTACAACCATATATATTCATTAGTTCAAAAATAAATTCAAATAAATGAGAACTATCTTTTATGGGTGAGAGAAAGCTACGATCTATGCAAAAGAAATTGCTAGATATGCCTTGAAATTTGACAAAGTGGGCTCTTGATATTTCTTGTCTTGAGAGTGGGCTTGTCCAACTGAAGAATTCACCTCACACCTAGGATCTAAATATGAAAAGTCTCTACACACTTAAGATCAATTTATTAGATGAATAGAGGCAGAAATAACATAATAAGTCTCAAAATCTAGAGATACCCGCTGGATAGATCGAATTAAAATGCTTCTCTAAAAACCAATAGCTAATGCAAGATACCTATAAAAATAGTTAATCCAATAACTGGACAATGAAATAATAACTTCCAAACTTTAATTAAGTAGAGTATTAAGCACATGATGTAGAAAACATTTCCACAAGAAGTAGAAGAGGAACACCACCATGAATAAACCACAAATACTTTTGCTTTATTCTTCCATAAAATAAGGTATTACAATCAGCAAAGCTTCACATAGAGCTCGATTACAACTTTTTCGATGAGTGCATCATACAATGAGGAGCATAATAGCTTCCTTGTATAGAAATTGAGAGAATCAAACCCCTCTAAGTGGAAATAATGGCTAGTTTCCTTGATTGATGGCCTGATGCTTGTAAAATTAATTTGATCCCTTCACAACTGCTACATAGATCCCCAAAAAAAATTGAATTCAATGATTACTGAGCTTGATGGACCAATTTTTGACTTCTGTATGGTTTTTGACCTGTTGTTGCTCAAATTGTACATGCAATACGACAACGAACCAGGTCAGAGGATGTCACCCTATTTCCTAACCTCTGTTCTAGTTGTCTACCAACTACATGCTATGGGGGATAGTCCCTATGGAAATGAGTAGGCGAAGGACAAGTTGGTATTCAATAATTCTAGGAGACACGGTTGAGTGGCCTAGCTACTTGGTTAAATTTATCAAGGTCTCAAGGATTAGATTAAATTCAATTATGACACCAGTTCCTTATGGAGTCAAAACTCTTTCTTGTTATTAAATTAATACCAAGTAACCAAATGGAGAAATGTTTCTTAGATGCTTCACTAGCCTATATGTGATGCAAATATCTTGGTCACTTTTTAGTTAAATTCCTAATCTAAGTATGAAATTCCCTTAAATGTTTTGAAGCTAGGCTCAAAGGTACATTTTTGGAAGGAGGCCAATAGGAAGCAATCAAAGGATTGAATAATGATACCGTCAGTTAGGCTCCTATCACTGATGCCTTCAGCGTTGCAAAGACTGTGGCTCTAATGATTGCAAGTTCATTGTGTTAACCATCAAATAGTTGCTAAGCCCGTAAAGATAGATGAGAAGGGTGGCCCTAGATGTCTATCAACCAATCTTATTCTTGGAGGTAAAATTATTATTGCAACTAGTCCTAGGAAGTTTATGCAAAGGATATGAGTGAACCTTAAGTTGAGATTGTTTAATTGTTTAGGTACTTGAGTTATGATCACTTATTATGAAAAGAGTACTTAATGATGAATTATAAAACAATCCTACAACCATGAATGTGCCAAATTATTAAATGCCAATATTAAACACTCCAAAGATAAACTTATATTCCACAAGATGCTTATCCAATGAATTATTAACCAATGCCTATCAATCACAATTTCTTAAGATATTCCAATGATGATTATCAACACTCATATGCCAAGATAATACCATATATTATTTTCTTTAGACAATGCTACTTATTTAAGAAATCCAAGATAACTAAATATATTCTTCAATGTCTTAGATCACAATTAGAACATGATGCAAATTTTTCATTTGTCAACTTAACACAATTAGATATTAAGAAACAATATGGCTTAAACCACAAGATATCAATATGCCCAAGGAGACTTAAGATTTTAAACAAGATTAGATCTTAAATGAGTGATTTTAGTGCTAAGTTAACAATTCTTAGATCTAACAAAATATAAGTAAACGTTAAATTTCAATAGCATAGATCACAATGCATTAATTAGATCATGAAAACCACTTATGTGACATATAGGTCAATAGTAAGTAAATCACCCTAGATCAAGAAATTTTCAAGCATATGAAAACTAAATATGAACAATGAGATGCCCAATGAATTTAGAAGCAATTATACGAGCTAAAATATTGAGAGATATAAAAGATCAGAAACACTTATAACAACAATAAGAAAGATATGCAAACAATGAGCTACTAATGTGAAAGTGTTTGCCAAATTGTGTGTAAAAATTGCCAAATGCTAGAACAAGTTTGCCAAATTGAAAAATTAGATTCTTAAGTCCTTTAGGATGTGATATTCAGATTTACATCAGATATGATATACTAGTTATGCATAGATATTTTAGCCACTAAATAAGTAGATATATGCTAAAAAAAATAATGCCCAACTTACCAAAATACTAGTAAAATTTTACTATGAATTTCTTAGTATGCTTGGGTCACTTAGATATGATTTTAGGGCACTTAAGAATGAAATTTATCACTTTTATGAAATACTTATTATAGTTGTATCAAAACAGTGAGAAGATATAAAATTCATCGCAAGAGTGAGGTGGTCTTCTAATTGCTTGATCGAAGCAATGATGCATTTAAACATAGGTGATGTTCACCATCTTGCAAGGTTTTTCTATTGGCAATTGACTTTTCTGAATGAGATTGGGGTGAGGATTATAAATCTTGATTATCTTCCTTCTGAATTTCCATGCACAATTTAGCAAGGATTGGTCCAAGAAGGAGAGGTACACTATCCCATTGTTGGGAAACCAATGAAAGAACTGTTGAAAATAGCAACAAGAAATGCTAAAAATAGAAGTGCTAAAAATAGCACTGCTATAAATAGCAGTTCAGGTACCAGTGTTGGACATAGCAGCAAGGAATGAAAAATGGAAGTGTTATAAATAACATTGCTAAAAATAGCAGTTCAGGATAGATTCCTATTTTAGTTAGTCCCTGAACTAAAATAGAGAAATAAAATTCGAATTTGATCTTAGCAACTATTTGTAAAATAATTAATTAATTCACCATGAGTTAATTAGTTAAGGAAAATCAAACATGAATTCTATGTGGGGACATGCAACAGTTTGTCCATTAATTGAGGAATTTATCAATCAGTTTAAGAGATAAGGATGAGTTGTAATATTGAGTTATAATTAGTTGGCTCAGTTAACTAAATCAAGTCCAGTTAGATTAATTCAAACAGTTTGTTGAATTAATTGTGAGTTCAATTAGTTAATGCTTGCATGCATGTAACTGTTGCACTTCAAATAACTGAATATTCTCTCATAAATAACTCATGCATGTCAGTTCAGTCAGAGACCCAGTTGAGATCAAAGAAGGGACATTGTACTATCAGTTGGATGAATTTTTTACTATAAAGGAAACTCATTCATGCAAAAGGATTTATCTCCTTCAGGTTTGTGCAGTTATTTCTGAGCCAAGTGAGTAGTGTGAGGTGGGAATTTACACAAGTGGAAGCACTGGACCCCAAAAAAAACTGCACAAGGAAATAGGAGGCTTGGAGGGTAAAGGAGAAGGTTGTGAGAGCCTTTGACTATCTATGAGCAGTATTATTTGATTGCAGAGAGAGTAAGATAGCTTGAGAGATGATTCGTTTTGTAACTTGAACAAGATTTCCACTTGTATGATAATACAAAGATTGGGGTTTTAGGCTGAGGCTTTTCCCGGGTTATTTCTTCTGTGTTATGTGTGATTGATTTCTCATTCTCAGTTATATGTGTTCTCTTGATCTTTCTCAATTCGATTAAGCTTTCGCAAAGTTTGTTGTAGAAGTAGATCTTGTATTTTGCTTTAGTATATTGCATAATCTGTTGATCTATAGTGAGAGTTTCTACATGGTATCAGAGCAAAGGTGATCAAGGTGAAGGACTATATACAAGAAGGAGAATTTCGAAGTTTGTGGTTCCTGAATATAGAAATCGAGTTCTTATCACATCTCAATTTCACCAATGGCGTTCAGCGGTTTAAGACTCGAGTATGCCCTTGATGGCAACTTAAATTATATAGCTTGGAAAGATCGCATGGAGGCAATATTAGAGGATAATGGTCTAAAGGACTTCATTGATCAAGAAGTCCCCAAGCCGACTGATGCTACTCAATTGGCGGAATGGAAGAAATGTGTGGCTAGAGCAAGGAGAATCCTGCTAGAGGGAGTTTGAGACCACATTGTCTCGAGCCTCCATGGGAAAAAGACACCATTTTCAATGTGGAAAACATTGAAAGATCTATATTAGAACAACAACGATAAGAGGAAGCTGGCGCTGAAAGACAAGCTTCGTAAGATCAAGTGTGAAAAGGGTGACATGATCTCTACATATCTGGACAAGCTCACCACCTGCAGGGATGAGCTTGGAAGTGTGGGGATCACGACTGTTGATGATGACATGGTGAGTCTTGCACTCCTTGGTCTTCCTAAGAGCTGGCATAGCTACCAGGACTCGGTAAACGGAAGAGAGAAACTGCTAGATTAGGAATGAATTTGGTCAGATATGATGTAGGAGGAGATACGGAGAAGCACCAAAGAGGGATCTTCTTCATCCAAGGAATATGAAGAAAATTGTGCCTTAGCGAGTAACGCAAAGAAAGGGAAGGAGAAGGATTCTCATCCCAAATCTAGTTCTTTCCATGATGGGAAGAAGTCTTACAAATCGAAAGTGCGATGCTTTAATTGTCATGAAGTGGGCCATCTTGCTACAAATTGTCCACTAAGGAAATTCAAGAATGGATCCATAGAAGGATCAGAAAGTGAGGCACTAGCCTCATAGCTCAAGTTGTATTTCACTCTTTTTGCATGCATGGTTTCATCCATGGTGGGAATTGGTTGTTTTCTTGATAGTGGAGCTTCTTTCCACATGACCGACGACAAGAGTTTGTTCAGTACCTTGGAGCAGAAATATCTATAGATACTCATAGCTATGGGTAATGATGAAAAGTATAGTGTCTCGGTTGTAGGCATAGTTGTTTTTCATAGGGAGCATGGAACTCGCATTACCTTGACCGATTTCAAGTATGTACTAGGACTGAAGAAAAATTTGGTGTCAATCGCCATTTCAGAAGACAAGGGTTACGATGTAGTCTTCAGTAAGAGAAAGGTTTTCCTTCAACACATCACCACGAGACAAGTGAAGCAGATCGGTTCACGAGTCAAGTACGTGTATGCTCTTGAGGTTCAAGATGCATGCAAAGCCTTGAGGAGCAAGGCAACTGATGGAGACTTGGTGGTTGAGAGGGAGACTACATTACCTCTCAATATGCAGCGCTAGAAGAAGTCTTAGACAATTGTGGAGGAGCCTCAATTGGTGAAGCAGCTTCAGGAGGTTGTGGAGAAGCCACAACTGATGAAGCCAAGAGGAGACATAGTGGAGGCATCCACTCATGCAGAGACCTCTATTAGGGGGAAAGTTTGATCCAAGTGGGTGGAGGGATCACATGCAGCCATGCCTCCAGGTCGGAGGTGGGGCGATGTGGAGTGATCGTCCCACGAAGGCTGAAATAGGGGTTGGATCCTTGAGGTACCCAACCTTTTGGATTTGACTTTGCTATGGGAGCTCGGACAACGAGTAGCAAGACTGGCTGAGTGGGTAGAGATAGATGCAGATGGAGTAGCAGGGAGAGCTACAGTGCAGGAGTCCTAAGACAACACATAGCTAGCAGGCTGCAGCAATGCGAGAGGCAGAAGAGTGTTGCACCAGTGTAGGATGGCATAGAGAGGTGTGAAATGGTGCGAGATGCATGGAGTGTTGCAGTAGATCAGAAGTCAGAGAGGGAGAACTTGTCAGTGGTAGATGGAGCTTCAACATCAGAGGATGATTCTAGCCCAACAGGGAGGTCAGTAGTTTTTTTTTTGTTTCTAGAGTTGCTGGAGTAATAACACTTGGGAGAAGTGTTGCATGTGTTATAGACATATTCGGGCACATCAATCCAAAGTTTTATGTCGATGTATTAGGGCTCATTCAACCCCTAAAAGAGTTGTTTAATACCCTAAAGGAGCATAATCATCTGAATACATCATTCCCCAAAAGTTCCATCTGAGAAACCATCTAGAAATTGCCTAAATTGAACAATACTGACTGCTCCACTGGCAAAGTGTGATGCATATTGACTGCTCCACTACCAGGGTGTGGTGCATACTGTTTAGGCCTTCTATAGGGTGCGATGGGCAAGGATGGACAAATTTTCGGGATAATTTTATAAGTGGATGCTCATAAAATCTTCTAGAAACTTCTCATATGCCACTTGCCTCTCTGAATTCACCCAAGGATGAATAAGGGATCTAAAACTTCAGTTATCCCTTCTCTTGTGGAACAAATTGTAACAAGTTGAATGACACTAATCAAAGCCCATGGATGACTCACACCCTTGCACTCATCTATAAATTTATCCCTCATCCAAGAGATCCAGAGGTTGGAATGTTGTGAATTGCAAATAAGTGCTGATAGTTTGTAATTGAGGAAAGAGAATTGTATTGTTGGAGTGATCTTTCTATTTCATGAGGTGAAGAAGGATTGAAGCTGGGAGGATGATGCTGGATCAAACAACTGGGTTGTAATTCTCCCTTTTATTAATAAAGTTCTTCAAGTTTTCTTCCATATGATTGTGCATTTGTGAATGCTATCATTTTTTCATTATATATCTGATTCTGTAATGTTTATGTTGTAATAGATCCTGATGCTCTGACGGTTCTTTGTTTTTGTATTTGTACAGGTACTCTCCAAGCATGTTAAGTATGGGGAGGAGTTGTGGGTTCTTTCAAAGGGTAGAGAGATAAAGCAATGGATCAAGCGCAAGTTCCAGGTTGGTTCCATTATGTTTCTCTTATCTGTTACACACAGAAGAAATCGTTGAATTTCTTTAAACCATTGTTTCTAGGGTAGCTGCCAAACCTAGAGGGCTAGCATTCTTTAGGAATACTAGTTTTCCCAGAAACAAATTGGTGACTCCACTAGGGAGATATTAGATGTCTATTTGTTGTTATTGTTTGTTTTATGTTCAATTTGATAAGCTATAGACAGAGCCTGGAGTCAGCCAGATAGCCTTCGAACTGCTCTTGCTTTGCAATTGCATAGTAGATGAATGTTGCTTTAGTCAATCTCTGGTTTAGTTTATGAATTGGACATCTAACTTGCAAGCACATCTAGATGCCCTTTTGGTAGCTCAGTAACCTCTCATGACATTCCTTAATACTTTTCTCTTTACAGTTCACCAAAACCCACCTTAACTCATTTCAAATAGCTCCACATTTGAGCCAAAACCCATCTCAGTTGCACTCCCTGGACCATCACACTGTCTCCCATTGTGACTGAGTATGCATAGCACCTCCCGAGTGCAGTAAGTGTGATTCATCTCATATTCTGTAAAGCATAGGTGCGATGATTGACTGAGCTCTTTTTCCATTCTAGAAATTGAGGGTTTTGACCTTGCTTTCAGTTTTGTTTGGTTGTTTTGCCGCAAATGAACAGTGCCTTTTTACTGAAACTTCCTTGTATCACTTAGATCAGCCTCAATTACATTAGGATAGTGAATGTTTTTGTGTGTTTGTTCATCATTTACAATCCTTGGTCGAAAATTTGTTTAAATCAATTTGTCGCTTTGGTACAAAAAGTGTCGTAATTGTTATTTTGTGTCAAAAAGAGAAGTGTCGTGGATTCTTCCTTCCCTTGATAGTCGATTTAAATTTTCTTCATGTATTGTTATAGACATTTTTGTGCCTTGCATCACTGAGCATGAAATGTCAATAATCAAGGTATCTAAAGTCCCTAAACATGTTGTTCCTACCCCTAGAGGAACAAGGCCAGCAAACCACAGCAGTTCACTGAAGTTCTCCACCTGAAAACACTCAAAAACAGGCCAATTCTGGATCATGTCAACTGCTCCACTGAGCATCTGCGCTGAATGTCAACTGCTCCACACTCTACCTGCGTTGAATGTCAACTGCAAAGAAGGCTACCTGCGCTGAGCGTAACTGGACAAGTGGCAGGCTCATTTCTCAAGGTGTCAATGCCCAGGAAGCTTCCAAAATGACACTTGGATCAGGGAATTCGACTGGTGATGAGTAAGAGGTTCCAAATCTCCAAGTGGAAGCAAGAACCTCCAAGTGGACTCAAGAACTGAGAGAGGGAAAGGACACTAGTCACTTCTCAAGCTGACTCATCCTCTTCCCAAAACTCCTATATATAGAGCTCTCCTCAATGAGATCAGGAGGCTGGAATTTTGTGATTGCAAATAATTGCTGTTGGTTTGTGGTTGGATCATTGGGTGTTTATGCTTTGAAAGGGGCTGAAGAAGGAATTCCATTCTGTTGGGAATGAGATGCTGGGTTGGAGCCCTATGGGTTGTATCTCTTCCTGAACCTTGTTTATCAATCAATAAAGCTTCTTGGTTCTTTCCTATATGTTGGTGTATATTGTATGATTTGCATTAGTATATTTGATTTACTTCTAATCCTGAATCATTTATGAATATGTATATTTGCCTTTGTGTTGTGTCCTTCTCTTGTCGCAAGTAGCCGTTCTCTTGTCACAGGTAGCTGTTCTCTTGTGATCTCGTGGGAATCAAGTAGTTGTTCTCCTGAGCAAGCGAGGAGGCAAGTAGCTGTGGACACCCAAAGAGGAGAGGATCTAGATCGAGTGACAACCGGAAGATAATGGTAATTCTACCAATCTCCTCTCTTTCATATTTCATAAAGGAAGAAACCGAAGTAGCTGTATTCGTTTGTTGCTAAGGTACTATCACACCTTAGGTGGATAGGATCGTCCTGCATAGGCATTTTTCCCCACAACAAATTGGCGACTCCGCTGGGGATCTTTGTTAGTCATTTTGTTTGTGTTTACATCATTCTTTACTTCATAGACTCAACGACAACAATCGAACTGCTTGGCAAAGTAGAATGTTGTTGCCTTGACCCTTCACTGGATTTTTGTCTATGATCTCAACAATGGACACACAAATGACTTGATGATTCTTTGTGATAGTCTTTAGTACCCTCTCAAAGCATCCCTCTGTTTATACCTTGCTTGTGTTTCTGATTTGGCCTGAAACAGTTGATTTTTGAGCATTTTATGACCCGGAAACCAAGAGAAACGAGAGTTTCTCCTTTCAGCGCAGACACTGCGAAGGCAGTCTGCATTTCAACGCAGGTCCCATGAAGGCTACCTGCGCTGAATGTCAAACTGACAGTGTTACACTTGCGTTGAACCAATGTGGCCTTGTGCAGCTAGGGTTCCTTGCTGTCTTTTGCCCTGTTTTGATCTCTGTTTTTGCAGCCTTTAACCAGCATAGGTACTACCTCTGATAACCCCTTTTCTTTGCTTGAATTCCGCCTCGTTTTTGTACAAAAAGGCTGTAAGTGTTTTTATGTGTTTGTGGCGTCATTTACAGTTTTCCTTTGCATAAGCGAAATAGTCATCCTGTAGCCTTGATTCAGATCTGATTGATTGATTGATTGTGATCTTAGGAGAGAGTCCATTGGCTGTTTGCAGTTTGATTATCATTTGCTTTTGCTTATTGGTTTGGATTTGCCACTTTTAAGTGTCGAAACAAGTATTTCTTTCGAAAAATCGCAAAGTGATTGTAATCTCTTCTACCCTTGCTGATTTTGGAGAAAGTAAACTTGTTTATTTCAGTCATTTAAAAGCAAATTCAAAATTGTACAAAAAACTTTCTTTGTAGGCATTTATACTAAGAAAGTAGAAAACAAACACCTGCATTGTGCATTTGCATTTTGATGAGTTTGCATGTTTGATTTAGGAAGAGTGCATTAGAGTGTGCTGATTGCTCTTTGAGAAAAGATAGTCGCTCTCTTTTCCCTCAGTAGCTAGGATTTTCAAAGTTGAAAGATTATAAAGCTTGCTTATCATCTTAGACTGCATTTAGGAATTTTACCAATACATCTCGTGGTGATCCTGAAAGACAAACTTTAAAAAGATCAACTTAAAATATATTGAATGAACCTAACAACACTTTGCAACATAACGCACAACATAGAGGTCTAGGTAGAGACGTGTTCTGGCGTCGTTAAACCTAGTGACTGTCGATCTCGAAGAAGGTGGGTGATTCCTCCTGAGGGACGATAGCGCTAATACGGACTTGTGCTCCCACGTACCGTCGCATATATATTGGGAGACCCCTATAGGCATATATCCTTTATCCTTAGGAAGTCGTGTCGGCCGCCCTAATGATCGCAATGCAGTGAACACATCATTCACGAAGATCAACCACCCGTACCATAAAAAGTATTATGTGGTTTTGCGAAAGGTTTGGCACACCCTCTGCCAAGATCTCCAGAGCAGTTTCTTTTGGCCTTTTTCAGACTCTATAACAGAAAAAGTCCATCCGAGCATTTGTCACTTCGGGCTCGTTAAAACATCGAAGGAGACTAGAGTCATCTTTAGCTTTTTCTCGACTCTTTAAAACTGAAAAAGCAAGTTGTGTCTAAAGCGTCGTTAACAATTTATTTTAAATGAAACAATCACCCTTATTCCTGCGTTGATCTTTAGGTTGAAAAGATGGAGCACACCAACCAAGGAGTTCCCCTTGGTGGAAATCCTAGTCCTTTCTCCTCTTAGGGAGATGTTGGTGCGCCCCACATGGCCACATTGTCGCTTCCAGGACTGACAATTGGCCTACCAGTCTGGCTCTTTTCATCCAATGTCGTTCAGAATGCCACCATTCCTGAACAGTCGAGTCAACAGTTAGATCAGACAAGAGTTGCCCACTAGCCCTCTACTTAATCTTCCTCTCCTCCTTCCTCTTCGCTTGACGGAACTGGTCGGTCAAAGAACTGGGTTCCTAAGGAGAAGAAGGAGAAGAAGAAGAAAGAAAAGAAGCAGAAGGAGCCTAAGGCGACTGGGGGCAAACAAGCGTCATCTAACAAAAATCCACACACAACACTCGTAAGGCCTAAATCGCCATGCGTCATATGCAGGGGAGACCACTTCCATAGAGATTGTCCATGTATCCCTCGGATACTAAGAAACTGGTCCCCCGTTTGCACAATTCGGTAGCATCGACCTCTGATAGCCATGTCGATTGTTCACCGTCAACTAGTGGGAGTGAAGCTCCAGGATAGAGCGGGAAAGCTAAATTTCCCTGCAGGCTGTGTGAAGGCGATCACGTGATCCACCGTTGTCCCTTCTTAGACGAGGCGAAAAGAGTTCTGGAAGATCGCTCGATATTACGAGCGAATCTTCCTCCTGGATATCAAAAACTCTTGCCAAGTCCCTCGCTAGTTGAGAATCCAGTTGACCCACCTAGGTGGTCAGCCGAAGCACCTGTCATTGAAGATGAACCGTCTGAATCCATACTTGACGAAAGTCTAAAGGTTGAAACGGAAGTTGACCCGGTTTTGCCTTCAGAGGCTCTATCTTCGGATGACACCATCAGAGAGGAGAATAAAGACGACACCGTCCAAATTCTCTTCATCAGCACTGACTTTGATGATCAAGGGGGCAATGACACCATTCCTTTATCGCAGGAAGGAAGTTCATCAGAGCGCTATCCGGCCGTTTACTCGGTCCCACCACGAAGCAACCTGGTTGTGTCCTTTGACTGGAACCAACTAGGCAGACCCCGCTTGCCAGCTAGCATACCATTCAGAATTATTGTCCAAATATACAGAATGGTAATGGCTGGTACAGTTATTGATGAAGGGGCATCTGTGAGTATCCTTTCCTCTATTGCTTGGAAAGCGCTTGGTTCGCCTGCGCTTTTGCCTGAGATGAGAAATCTATCAGGCTTTGATAAGGGAACCAGTCACCCTTTAGGGATCCTCCCCAATGTGCCGATAACATTGAAAGGGAAGACCATTCAAATGAACGTGATGGTCGTTCAAGGACCCTTGGATTATAACCTACTCCTTGGACGAGACTATATATATTGCATGGGAGCCATAGTCTCCTCACTCTTTAGAGTAATGTGTTTTCCGCATGAAGGAGGAATGGTCAAGCTCATGGACCAACTTTCGTTTCCCGGATCACACATCGCAAATAGTCATATACCATCCCTAAATGGTCTATTAACGAAATAAGTCTCTCAACCCACGGTCCGTCCTCCTGATGAGCGCGAGTAATCCGGGAGGATATGACTGGAACCCAGGGGGCATGCGTCCTGGTCTGCTTCGGCAGAGAACTTTGGGTATAAGGTAGGTTTCCGCGGGAGAATATGACTAGTCCGTACCCCGTCCGTAGAGGAAAGAGGGTTGTTCTAGAATAGGATTCTTTTGTCAAAGTTATGTGAGGTGGCGGTGTGCGTCACTCACCTTTGTTTATTTCGGTAGACACTGCTGAGGAAGTGTTTTGTTTGAAAGATTAACGAGACAATCTTTGGGTAACCTGAAAGAGGTAAGCCTCTCTCGGTAAAACGAAAGTTTTGGCGGAAAAGAAGTAGAGGTAACCTTGAAACTCTGTTTTATACCTGGGGGCATGCAAACCTTTTGGAGTGCAAGCAAAGAGCGGTTATTTATCTGTTTTTTGGGTTAGCCGTTTCTGAACTTGCATAAAGAAAGGATGTGGAGTAAAGTGTAAGGGGATGAAGCTCCATAAAAAATAGCAATCTCCAATGAGACACTCTTATTATATGACTGGTATAATCGAGCAGTTTTACCGGGGAATTTATGCTCGTTAAAAAATAGAAAAGCGAGATCCGAGCAGTTTTAGCACATAGTTCATGCTCGTTAAAAAATAAACATAAGATTGAGCAGTGTTTTGGCGCATTCAATCTCGTTAAAAAATGAACCCATCCCGGTAAATAACCATTGAGTATGTAACATGATCAACCACAAAAGCCTTGGTCGTGTTTGTGCACTGTCACCTCCACTGTTCATTTGGCCGATTGTTTACCTCCATATGATTGTTTACACATTTTGAGGAACAACTGCGAAGAGTGATTTCACCTAGCCATCCTTGTGACACTGCCATGATTGGGAAACTCCAACTTGTACCTGGAATCAGCTGCTAACCCTGTTCATCACTCGTTCCTCGAAAGACGAGTCTTCTTTAAGCTCTTTTCTATTGACTTGTAAAATATGAAAAGATAGCCGAGTTTTGGCCTTCCAGCTCATTAAACGACCGAAAGAGCTATCCCTCCTCTAGATTTTAATCTTTTTGGACCTAAGGGATTATTGCACAAAAAGATCGAGCGCTTGTTTTGTTCGGCTCGTTAAAACTATCGAAAACTCATCCCTTCTGTATTGTTTTATACTTTTTCGGACTTAAGGGATTAGATGACGAAAAATGAATTGTGGAGTTAACTTTATGTACCTTTTCAGACTCTCTACAAATGAAAAGGGCTGAGTTTTCCTTGTCGTTAGACTCATTAAAATCACTAAATAGCGACAAACTTGTCTTTAGACGAGAACGAGTTTCACTATCGCTAGGCTCGTTAAAACATAGCGATGGGCTTGCCCGAAGGGCAAGTTATAGAACAAGCATATGTTATCCTCCTCAAGCTTGACAAAAATAAAGAGGTACTGGTCAGCAATGACTGGGGAAAAATTAGGAAAAATCAAGAAGTCTTTGATGGTAGCAGGTCGCTCTTGAACATGACACTTTTCCTCCGTACCACATCGGGTTGGGTTGTTTCATTCACCGGTCACATCATCATGGTCTCGCCATACCATCCATACTTGGGGTAATGCTACCAATCCATCGCATCAGTGTCGCCATATGTTCAAGAGAAGTCGTTCAGAAAGAGTCAACCGGGTCCCATCCACTGCCATACATTATCCTTCATCCATTCATGACCGCCACCCTAAATCATATGTCATAGATTGTTTTCACCTCCACTAAAATCATTAGCTCCGTTCCGTGTCACTGATGTGGGTTTCATTAAGGCCCTCCTTTGACAGATTTCTTCTTGTCGACATCAGCTCATTATCCAAGAAGTTGATCTAGGAACAACCCCTTCAGTACTTTGAAGCTTGCATGCCTCAATGGCAAGTTTCTCACTTCCGGCGACAGGTATACCTCAATGACCTTCGACCAGGAGATTTTGCGTGGTGTTCGACGCCAAGTCCTTTATTCACACCACGTGAATTGTACTGCAGTACCTTGAGGGTCATTATCATTATCGATGATTCCTCTCACACTTGTTAACGGTTTACATCATTGACCGGTAATCAAGCGATGTCTTTCCATGTTCGACTTCAGCGCAATTCTCACATGGATCGACTTGTACTTAGAGTGAAGATCGAACGAGTTTGAAGACCATGGATCTAGTTTCATCCATCCGAGCTGCGATATATATTCAGGAAAATAAAGACATTTGACATGTACATCATTGCAGCAGATGATCATCCTACTCAAAGGATGATAGTTTCGCCAGAAGTATCAGTCTACCATCAGACGATCGTCTGTTCTATGTACCAAAATGTATTTATAAAGCTAAGCATGGGAATGCCCGCCTCAGCTAGATCATGAGAATAGAATGAATCATAATGTATTGTATTGTATCTTATTACAGGTCTCCTCCCAACAAATGGATGAACTTCGGACTCCCCTGGATAAAGCATTTCACCCGATAAACGACCTCATACTTTAGGGGCAACTGTTATAGACATTTTTGTGCCTTGCATCACTGAGCATGAAATGTCAATAATCAAGGGATCCAAAGTCCCTAAACATGTTGTTCCTACCCCTAGAGGAACAAGGCCAGCAAACCACAGCAGTTCACTGAAGTTCTCCACCTGAAAACACTCAAAAACAGGTCAATTCTGGATCATGTCAACTGCTCCACTTAGCATCTGCGTTGAATGTCAACTGCTCCACTGTCTACCTGCGTTGAATGTCAACTGCAAAGAAGGCTACCTGTGCTGAGCGTAACTGGACAAGTGGCAGGCTCATTTCTCAAGGTGTCAATGCCCAGAAAGCTTCCAAAATGACACTTGGATCAGGGAATTCGACTGGTGATGAGTAAGAGGTTCCAAATCTCCAAGTGGAAGCAAGAACCTCCAAGTGGACTCAAGAACTGAGAGAGGGAGAGGACACTAGTCACTTCTCAAGATGACTCATCCTCTTCCCAAAACTCCTATATATAGATCTCTCCTCAATGAGATCAGGAGGCTGGAATGTTGTGATTGCAAAGAATTGCTGTTGGTTTGTGGTTGGATCATTGGGTGTTTATGCTTTGAAAGGGGCTGAAGAAGGAATTCCATTCTGCTGGGAAGGAGATGTTGGGTTGGAGCCCTATGGGTTGTATCTCTTCCTGGACCTTGTTTATCAATCAATAAAGCTTCTTGGTTCTTTCCTATATGCTGGTGTATATTGTATGATTTGCATTAGTATATTTGTTTTACTTCTAATCCTGAATCATTTATGAATATGTATATTTTCCTTTGTGTTGTGTCCTTCTCTTGTTGCAAGTAGCTGTTCTCTTGTCACAGGTAGCTGTTCTCTTGTGATCTCGTGGGAATCAAGTAGCTGTTCTCTTGAGCAAGCGAGGAGGCAAGTAGTTGTGGACACCCAAAGAGGAGAGGATCTAGATAGAGGGACAACCGGAAGATAACGGTAAGTCTACCAATCTCCTCTCTTTCATATTTCATAAAGGAAGAAACCGAAGTAGCTGTATTCGTTTGTTGCTAAGGTACTGTCACACCTTAGGTGGATAGGATCGTCCTGCATAGGCATTTTTCCCCACAACATGTATTTGGTTTTATTTTCTTATATTCGAATTTTTGAAATAATTTTTATTAAAAATTGAAAATTGTCATTGAGTCTTCCTTTCTCTTTTGAAGAAGAAATTGTCGAAAATGCCATTTTGAGTGAAATATTTCAGATCTTTGTAGCATTTAGTATTCCTTTTTGGTATTTTTCACATTAAGGAGAATGAAAACAAATACATGCATTTTCATTTAGCATTTCTTTTAGTTTTTTGTGCAAAAGGATGATTTAGGGAAATGCACTAGTATGTGCTCCTTGCTCTTTGCTTAAAAGCACTGTAATTTTCTTTCCCTAGTATCTAGGATTTTCAGTAGTCAAAATAAACAAAGATTGTTTATCATTGTAGATTGCATCTTAGGAATTTCAGATTATCATCACACGGTGAACCATTGAAAGGAAAACTATAAACAATATCAACCTTAAAATGAATTACAATAAATGTAACAACACTTTGGAACTTAACGCAACATATCTAGAGGTCTAGGCTAGTGACGTGTTTCGGTGTCGTTAAAACTAGTGGCTATCGTTTTCATTGAAGGTTGGGTGATTCCTTCTCCTTGATACAACGTGCTAGCATCGACTTGTGCTCCCTGTACCATTGCGTATATATTGGGAGACCACAATAGGCTTAAATCCTTTATCCATAGGAAGGAGATTCTACTGCCTTATTGATTGCAATGCACTGAACACATCATTCGGGAAGACTGACTGCCATACATAAGTCCTTGGTAATTTCTCTTTAATTTATCACCAAGGTGTATATTGTAGTTTTGCAATTGATTTGGTAATTCCTCTGTCTAGATATTCCAAAGTAGTAACTTTTGTTCCTTTTCGACTCTTCAAAAGAAAAGGCCCATTTGATCACTTGTCCTTTCAGGCTCATTAAAAATCGAAGGAGACTAGAGTCATCTTTAGCTTTTTCTCGACTCTTAAAAACTGAAAAAGAAAAGTTGTGTCAAAGTGTCATTAAAATTAATTGAATTTAGAATAACATCCCCATTCCTTAGTTGATCTTAGGTTGAGACATATGGCAACGAATCCGGAGTCCACTGATCAAGGAATCCCTTTTCAGGGGAATCCTAGTCATTTTCCTTCTTGGGGAAATATTGGTACTCCTTATATGCCTACATTGTCTCTTCCGGGACCTACCATTGACCTGCCAGTATGGTTGTTCTCAACCTCTGTGGTTCAAAATGCCATAATTTCTCTACAATCGAGTAAACCTCTAGTTGAACCTAAAATCGACCCTTTGCCTTCTTCCTCGTTTGTTTCTCCCTCTTCTTCTTGCTCTTCGCTTGGTGAAAGTAGTGATACTAGTAACCAGGTGGCTAAGAAGAAGACGAGAGGGAAGGAGAAGAAGAAGAGGCCAATTCATCAAGGGGTCAACCAAGAAACCATTGCTTTGAATGAATCATCTAAGGAAAATCCATCCATTAAAATTCCCAAAGCTAAATATCTGTGCATAATTTGTGTGGGAGACCATTTTCATCGAGATTTTCCTTGCTTTCCTAAGATCTTGAAAGAATGGTCTTCCCGTTCACACCATCCCATGTCATCAACCTCTGGAGATCATGTTGGTAGCACACCATCAATTAGTGATAGTAAAGTTCATGGACAAAGGGAAAGGTCAGGATTCCATGTAGGTTATGTGAAGGTAATCATTCCCTTCACCTTTATCCTTTTTTGGATGAAGCCAAAAGAGTGTTGGATAACCTTCCTGCTTCACCACAGCGACTTCCATTTGGTTACAGAAAAATCTCCCTAAGTCCTTCACTAGTTTAAAAATCGACTGACTTAAATCAACCATCAGTCGAAACCACTCTCTCTGAAAGTAAATCTTATGAGTCTATACCCAAGAAAAGTCAATAGGTCGAGGTAACTGTTAGGATATTCCGACACATAGGATATAGTTAAGTTCAACTTGGTCTAGCATAGAGTTAGGTTAGAGTTAGGTAAAGTGTGTTTCTTTACCGTTGTACATTTTGTAACTTACAATCCGACGGTCACGATATGTAGTGATCCGACGGTTCACTCTCACCTCGGTATTACCGACACTTGATCCGTGGCTTGACACCCGATTGGTCCATGAGTTCTATTTAAAGCGCATGGAGGGTCATTGTTCGGGTAATCCGTGCATGAGAGAAGCTTATGTAAATTTTCATTCTTTGATTAATAAATTGTCTGTACCCACATTGGGACAGGCCGTGGACTGTTTCCCTCCTTGCACTCTGAGGGTTTTAACCACGTCAAAAATACTGGTGTATTGATTTGAGATCTGGTTGTGAGCGGTGTCCTTTTGGTATTCTTTCTGAGGAACTTACCCTGTAAATAAAGAAGATGGTAACCTTATTTATTCCATCCTTACTAAGTTGGGACCAGCCTACTCTGTATTTGTTTCCACTTTCCATTCTACAAGGGAAGCTTTCATTTGTCAAGGCAAAGACTACAAACCCCCTTCCTTTGACTCCTTTTGTGATTCCTTAATAAGAGAACAAGAAAAACTCTTACACCTTGGTCTTCTTAATCTTGGAAGCTCTTCCTCGAAAGCGTTAGCCGCCCAGCAGCAACCAAATTCAAAGAATCCTAAGAAGTCTTATCCTCAAAGGAATGGTCCTAAACCAACTCAGCCTCAAGATGAAAGATCATTTCAGCAAAATGACAAGACCAATAAAAACAAATGGAAGAGGACTGACAGACATTGTAACTTTTGTAATCGAGATGGCCACTTAGAATCTAAATGCTTTAAGAAGATGGAAGCCTTGGAAGCCGCAATGAAGAAACATAACATCCATCTGGAGCCTACTTCAACTTCAACTTCCGGAACGGCACTTTCTGCATGTCATCGTCAATCATCTCAGTCTGGTTATGCATTAAATGTATCTTCTTCTTCTTCTCATTCTCATGAGTGGCTCATTGATTCTGGAGCCTCTTGTCACATGGCCAAAAACCAAGCCATGTTTTCTTCTTTAAATGATTGTAACACCAAAAATATATATGTTGGTGATGATAGATCTCTTAATGTTGTAGGGACTGGAACTGTTCATCTAGACAATGGTCAGTTCAATGATGTATTATGTGTTCCAAACTTATCCTGCAACCTTCTATCTGTCTATCAGATAACTCATTCAGGTGAAGGTAAAATTGTTGAATTTTCACCTCATGATGTTGTAATCAAGGATCTAAAAGATCCTAAACAGATTCTAGCTACTGGTCTTGCTGATGATTCCAAAAGGTTGTATAAGTTTCACAACTTTGGGTCATCCCATCTTCCCTCAGTGTTTGTTGCTCATAATGATGAAGTGAGCAAACTTTGGCATGAGCGGTTTGGTCACTTAAACTATCGCTCCCTTCAGCATCTATGTAAAGAAAATATGGTGACAGGTCTTCCTATGGTATCTTGCAAAGATGGTGTTTGTTCCGGATGTGTACTCGGAAAACATCATCGGGACAGTTTTGACAAACGTGCCTCTTGGCACGCCTCAGCCCCTTTACAGCTTGTGCACAGTGATTTATGTGGTCCTCTTCCTGTTGCTTCATTCTCTGGCTGCAAGTACTTCTTAACTTTCATTGATGATTTCTCTAGACGCACTTGGGTATACTTCTTAAAACTCAAGAGCGAAGTATTTAGCACTTTTTTGGCCTTCAAAGCATTTGTTGAAAAACAATCTGGACATCAAATTCTTAAGCTAAGAACTGATAATGGTGGAGAATATGTTAAAAACGCATTCATCAACTTTTGCACCGAAAATGGAATTCAAATGCAACATACTGTTCCATACACTCCACAACAAAATGGTGTAGCTGAAAGGAAAAATCGCACCTTAAAGGAAATGGCTAATTGTATGCTGCAATCTAAAGGACTCAGTCTTAGTTTTTGGGCCGAAGCAATTAATTGTGCAAATTATATAATCAATCGCACTCCTACTAAGGTTCTAGAGAATATCACTCCAGAAGAAGCTTGGAGTTCCATTAAACCAGATGTAAGTCACTTTCGTGTGTTTGGAAGTGAAGCATGGGCCCATATTCCAGATGAAAAGCATAAAGCTTTAGAACCTAAGAGTGAGAAATGTACTTTTGTTGGATATTCTGAAGATGTAAAAGGTTATAGACTTATTCCATTTAAGTCCAAAAATGTTATCATTAGAAGAGATGTAAAATTTGATGAAAATAAATCGGCCTGCGAGCCTAGTCCGGCGGATGTGCCACCTCTTCCTATCTCTTCTATCTTTGAAAACATTTCTTCTTCTGATGATGAAAGCGAGGATGATAATCCTCCCCCACCTTCTCAGGATCCTCAACTTCCAAGATGGGTCCGTGCTACTCGGGATGCAGCAGGTGATCTTGCCGGTGATCCTACAGATCAGCGACGTACACGTTCTCAGTTTGAAAGAGCCTCTTCTTTACTGGCTCAAGCTCCAGTAAATCATGATCCTGACACTTTTGCAGAAGCTTCAGGCCATCCACATTGGGAAGCAGCTATGAATGAAGAATATCATTCATTGATGACAAATGATACATGGGATCTTGTTCCTCTACCAAAGGGACGCAAACTTGTTAGATGCAAATGGGTTTACAGAACCAAGTATGGACCAGATGGGAAAGTTGATAAACATAAGGCTCGTCTAGTTGCTAAGGGCTTTTCACAGGTTGAAGGCATTGACTACACTGAAACCTTCTCTCCAGTTGCCAAAATGAACTCTATCCGCCTTGTTCTTTCCCTTGCTGCCTCTTTAAAATGGGAAGTCCATCAAATGGATGTTAAATCTGCCTTCTTGCATGGGGACTTGCAGGAAGAAATCTATATGGAACAACCCATTGGCTTCATACAAACAGACTCCAGCCTCGTTTGTCGACTTAAGAAATCCCTTTATGGCCTCAAACAAGCTCCTCGGGCTTGGTATGCCAAAATGGATAGCTTTCTTTTAGAATCTGGCTTTTCTAGGTGTCATTCTGACAATACTGTCTACACCAAGAAAGTGGGCAACTCTCTTATCATCCTTGTTCTTTATGTTGATGATCTTATTCTTACTGGTAGTGATCCCAACCTTATAAACCATGTGAAGTCCAGCCTTAAAAAGAAATTTGAAATGACAGACTTAGGACACTTACACTATTTTCTCGGTCTTCAAGTCTTGCAATCCCAAGAAGGTATTTTCCTTTCCCAGTCCAAGTATGCTTGTGATATTCTTCGTCATTTTCACATGGAAGACTGTAAGCCAGCCCCTTCTCCCTTTCAGTCTGGAGTCAAACTTTCAGTCTCTTGTACTTCTCCTGAAGTTGATGCTACCTTATACCGTCAACTTGTCGGAAAACTCTTGTATTTAACCCATACTCGTCCTGATCTTTCCTTTGCTGTTGGCCTTGTTGCTCGTTTTATGCAAAACCCCCGTGAAAGTCATTGGAAAGCAGCTAAAAGAATACTTCGTTATGTTCGAGGTACAGTACAGTTTGGGATTCATTACAGTGCCAAAGCAGCTCCTCTGTTAGTTGGTTTCACTGATTCTGATTGGGCTGGTGACCTTGATGATCGGAAGTCTACTGCCGGTTATGTCTTCACTCTTGGTTCAGGACCTATTACATGGGCTTGTAAGAAACAGGCTGCCATTTCTCTTTCGTCAGCAGAAGCAGAGTATCGTGGTGCCGTGGAAGCTAGTAAGGAAGCCTTGTGGCTTCGTCAGATCCTATCCGAATTTGGCTTTGAGCAGCAGCATCCAACCACACTTTGGTGTGATAATCAAAGTGCCATTCAGCTATGCAAAGATCCAGTCCAGCATCAGCGCAGCAAACACATTGAACTACACATGCACTTCATCAGAAAGCTCATTCATGACCATGTTCTTGAAGTGCAATATTGTCCAACGGATGATCAGGTTGCAGACATCTTCACAAAGGCTCTCACAGAGGCGAAGTTCACTAAACTTCGATATATGCTTGGAGTTCAGGAAGTTGTCACTAAGGGGGGATAGGCTCTAGTGCCTCCTTCCTTCTCCTATTGTGTCATATTTGTAAATCCTTCAATCCTATCCCAAGTTGTTCTTAAGGGGGGATGTTAGGATATTCCGACACATAGGATATAGTTAAGTTCAACTTGGTCTAGCATAGAGTTAGGTTAGAGTTAGGTAAAGTGTGTTTCTTTACCGTTGTACATTTTGTAACTTACAATCCGACGGTCACGATATGTAGTGATCCGACGGTTCACTCTCACCTCGGTATTACCGACACTTGATCCGTGGCTTGACACCCGATTGGTCCATGAGTTCTATTTAAAGCGCATGGAGGGTCATTGTTCGGGTAATCCGTGCATGAGAGAAGCTTATGTAAATTTTCATTCTTTGATTAATAAATTGTCTGTACCCACGTTGGGACAGGCCGTGGACTGTTTCCCTCCTTGCACTCTGAGGGTTTTAACCACGTCAAAAATACTGGTGTATTGATTTGAGATCTGGTTGTGAGCGGTGTCCTTTTGGTATTCTTTCTGAGGAACTTACCCTGTAAATTCCTACAGTAACAGTTGGCCCAATTTCACCTTCAGCTAATCATACCATTCCTAAAGAGAGTGAAAATGTTACTGTTCAAGTTCCTTTTTTTACTTCGGATCCTAATGAGCTTGGGGGAAATTCACCTGTACCTTCAAGATAGGAGGAAAATCCTCCATTTCTTGTAACTCAAGGAGTTAATTCTCCCATTTCTTCGGTACCCCCTCCAAGTAGTCTAGTCACATCCTTTGATTGGAATCAACTAGCAAGATCCCCCCTTCCTTCCTATATACCTTTCTAGATCATAGTACATGTTTGTAAAATGATCATGTCTAGCACTATTATAGATGAAGGTGCATCAGTGAATATCCTTTGCTCAATTGCTTGGAAAGTGCTTGGTTCACCACCTCTTATGCCTGTTACGCAGAATCTGTTAGGCTTTAACACATGAACCAGTTGACCATTATGGATCCTTCCTAAGTTGCCTATTACTTTGGGAGGAAAGACCATTTATTTGAACATGATGGTAGTCCGGGTACCATTAGATTATAATTTACTTCTTGGGCGTGACTATTTTTATAACATGGAAGCTATTGTTTCAACACTCTTCTGAGTGATGCATTTCCCGCATGAAGGCAATATTGTCACCATTGACCAGCTTTCATTCCTCGGTCCAAGATTAACTCCAAGTCAATCATCATCCATAAATAGTCCTTTTACATCAATGGTAACACTTGAACCTTCATTCCATCCACCTGATAGCCATGAGTAGTGTGGTGAATGTAATGAAGCTTGGGGGCATGCACCTAATGGTAAAGATAAGTTTTCCTGTAGGTCTATCACACCATTCAACTTTGTATATTCTGGATGAAACCAAGAAGGTGTTGGATAACCATCTTGCTTCACCACAATGATTTTCCATGTCGTTACAGGAGACTCTCCTTTTCATCATGCTGGGGTCATGCAACCATTCATCAAGCATAGTTCTGTCATTTCAAGCTTGTGTAAAAATGAAACTGACTTCAAGCATAGTTTTGTCATTTCGAGCTTGTGTAAAAATGAAACTGACTTCAAGCATAGTTTTTTCATTTCAATCTTGTGTAAAAATGAAACCGACTTCAAGCATAGTTTGTTCATTTGAAGCTTGTGTAAAAAAGAAATCGAATCTAAGCATAGTTCCCCCATGGTTCAAGCTTGTCGAAAAATGAACCCATTTTGAGAAATTAACCTTTGTAATTGCCATTCTATCAGCCTTTTGAACCTTGGTTGTGTACCTCCCATCACCACCATCCCTTTGGATGATCATACACTCTCACTTGGTTGTTTTACCCCTTTTAAGGAATAGTTGCAATGAGTGGTCTTATTATCCAACCTCTTCACAAAATTCAACATGTTTTAAGAAGTTCCAAATTCATCGAAACCAGTTGCTACCCTAGACACCACTCGTTCCTCAAAATCGAGTCCTCTTTAAACCCTTTTCAGACTCATTAAATATGAAAAGATTGTCGAGCACTTGTCATTTTCAGCTCGTTAAAGTGACTAGAAATGTCATCCCTCATGTATTTTTTTATATTTTTTTGTACCTGAGGGATTACTTCACGAAAAGGTCGAGCACTTGTCATTTTCAGCTCATTAAAGTGATTGGAAATGTCAAGTGTCCTCTTTAAACTCTTTTCAAACTCATTAAACATGAAAATATTGTTGCGTGCTTATATTTTTCGGGTCGTTAAAGTGATCGGAAATGTCATCCCTCCGGTATTATTTTATCATTTTTCAGACCTGAGGGATTATTTTACAAAAAAGAAATTATAGAATCCTCTTTGAACCCTTTTCAAACTCGTTAAATATGAAAATATTGTCTAGTGCTTGTCATTTTCAACTCGTTAAAGTGATTGGAAATGCCATCCCTCTTGTATTATTTTATCCTTTTTTAGACCTGACGGATTAGTTTACGAAAAAAAGTTATGGATTTTTTCTTTTCGTCCCTTTTCAAACTCTCTAAACATGAAAAGGACCGAGTTATCGTTGTTTTTAAACTCATTAAAACAATAGCAAAAAACCTGTCGATTCTAGATGAGACCGAGTTTCACTGTTGCTAGACTCGTTAAAACATCAAATAGCGACAGGTTTGCCCAAAGGGAAAATTATAGAACAAGCATATGTTATCCTCCTCAAGCTTGACAAAAATAAAGAGGTACTGGTCAGCAATGACTGAGGAAAAAAGGGGAAAAACTTGAAGAATTTATGGTAGCAGGTTGCTCTTGAACATGACACTTTCACTTCATCTCCATTATTGAGTTGGGTTGGGTTATTCCGTTCACCGGTCATCTCACCATTGGTCTTTCATACCATCCATCTTTTGGGGTTAACGCTACCAATTCATCTCAGTGTCGCTGACATGTTCAAGAGAAGTCATTCAGTTGAGAAATCACCATCCAGTTAATGTCTTATCCACTGTAATATGTCCAACCTTCATTTTTTCATGACCGCCATTCCTGAACCTTGTGTCGTTAATTCGTTTTCACCTCCAGAAATCATTTGCTTCTTTTCGTGTCATAGATGTGGGATACATCAAGGCCCTCCTATGACGAGTCGCTTCTTGTCTACATCAGCTCATTATCCAAGAAGTTGACTTAGAAATAACCCTTTCAGTGCTTTGAAGCTTGCATACATCAATGGCAAGTTTCTCACTACCTGCAACAGGTTGACATCAATGGCCTTCAACTAAAATATTTTGCGTGGTGTTCGACATCGGATCATATATTTACACCATGTGAATTGTACTGTAGTACCTTATGGGTCATTATCATTATCGGTGATTCCTCTCATGTCTTTTAACAACTTACATCATTGGCTGGTAATCAGGCGATGTCTTTCCATGTTCGACTCGAGAACATCTCTTCACATGGATTGACTTGTACATCGAGCAAATATTAAATGAGTTTGAAGACCCCAGATCTAGTTTCATCCATCCGGGCTGCGATATATTTAGGGATATAAAAACATCAAATGTACAAAATCTCTGCACAGATGGTGATCCTAACCATGGATGATGACTCTATATCTAAAGAATCACCAGCCTATCTGATCTGTGTACGTGAAATGAAATTTATAAAGCTGAGCGTGGGAATGCCTCCCTCAACTAGATCATGAAATTATATTATGATGATGTATTGTATTGTAACTTATGCAGTTCAACTTCCAGTTCGAATCTTCAGATCCTCATGATAAAGCATTTCACCCAACATGAATATTTATGACCTCATGCTTTAGGGGGCAACTGTTATAGACATATTTGGGCACATCAACCCCAAATTATATGTCGATGTATTAAGGCTCATTCAACCCATAAAAGAGTTGTTTCATGCCCTAAAGGAGCATAATCATCTGAATACATCATTCCCCAAAAGTTCCATTTGAGAAACCATCCAGAAATTGCTTAAACTGAACCATACTAATTGCTCCACTAGCAAAGTGCGATGCATACTGACTGCTCCACTACCAGGGTGCGATGCATACTATTTAGGCCTTCTATACGGTGCGATGGGTGAGGATGGACAAATTTCTGTGATAGTTTGCTAAGTGGATGCTCATAGAATCTTCTAGAAACTTCTCCTATGCCACTTACCTCTCTGAATTCACCCAAGGATGAATAAGGGATCTAAACCTTCAGTTATCCCTTCTCTTTTGGAACCAATTGTAACAAGTGGAATGACACTAATCAAACCCCATGGATGACTCACACCCTTGCACTCATCTATAAATGGATCCCTCATCCAATAGATCTAGAGGCTGGAATGTTGTGAATTGCAAGTAAGTGCTGATAGTTTGTAATTGAGGAGAATTGTATTGTTGGAGTGATCTTGCTATTTCATGAGGTGAAGAAGGATTGAAGCTGGGAGGATGATGCTAGATTAGAGAATTGGGTTAATTCTCCCTTCTATTAATAAATTTCTTCAATTTTTCTTCCATATGATTGTACATTTGTGAATGCTATCATTTGTTCATTATATATATGATTCTGTAATGTTTATTTTGTAATAGATAATGATGATTTTATGGTTCTTTCTTGGTGCATTTGTGCAGGTACTCTACAAGCGTGTTAAGTACGGGGAGGAGTTGCGGGTTCTATCAAAGAGGAGAGAACTCAAGCAAGGGATCAAGTGCAAGTTCCAAGTTGGTTCCATTATCTTTCCCTTATATGTTACGCATAGAATAAATCGTTGAATTGCTTTAAACCGTTGTTTCTAGGGTAGTTTCCAAACCTAGAGGGCTAGCATTCTTTAGGAATACTAGCTTTCCCAGAAACAACATGCAGAACATTCCAAAGGTTCAGGATCAGGTTCGAGTCAAATGCCTTTCTTGTTGAGAGGGAATATTGAAAGTAGCAACAAGAAATGCTAAAAATAGAAGTGCTAAAAGTAGCACTGCTATAAATATAAGTTCGAGTACCAGCGTTGGACATAGCAACAAGGTACTAAGTGTTGGACATAGCAGCAGTAGAAGTTCTTGGTCACAAAATTTGTAGATTTGAGCCTACAAGTTCATACTTCTAAGAGTGAGAAACAATTAGTGGTAAACTGGACTTCTATTATGAAGAGAAAGAAGAAAATGAAAGTTTTCAGAGTATCTCATGTGTTTGATGTATGTAGCATTTGCAATTTCGTTTAATCAATTTCCCCAAATAATTTTTACAATTACGTCCTTATACAACAGTGGGGGTTTGGTACATGTATAAAAATCACATTTATATAAGAGTATGTGATTCAGAAGTTACTTCTTATCAGTTTCCCATATTCCTACCTATTAATAGTTTTTCATTTGAATATATTTGGAAGAGGATAAATTCAAATCTTGTGCATTTTGTTCCAAGGAAGCATGAGGTGACCTTCAAGCTTAAACAAGAGGTGGCTCCATTAATTTTGAATAGTAGACAAGCCTTCAAGATTTTGGATCAAATTTAGCCTTAATGAATTTTTCCAAAGGAAAAGTGTGAGTTTATGATCCACACCGTATTATCTCCAACATAATATTGAAGTTTTAGTAAACCCAATACAAAAATGATAGCCAACCATATATTAAAAAATTAGGAAACAATGATTCATGGGTTGAGAAAGAACCAAATTTAGAGCATTCTATAAAGATTGATTTGGAAGGTCATAACATCGTTAATAAGAGCCATCATATTAAAGAACAAGTTATAAAAGGAGTACAACAAAGAATTTAGAGAATGAGTTAGACAAGTAATCTAGAAAGAGGACAAGTTGTTTAAAAACAAAAGCAACACTAGATTCAGTGCAAGTTTCAGGTCAACTAGTGGGAGGACCCAACTCAAGAGGACCTAGTTTTCAATTATAACTCTTTACTCCTATAAAAAACTCTTCATTTGTAGAATAATTAAAAAATGGTGTATCCAAAGCAAGATATTAATTGTTAGATGAAATCCATTCACAATTTTTAGGTATAAAGAAAAAAATGTCTGGATATCAAAAAGGACCTATCATTTAAATTATGGGCACAAATTGCTACCTCATCGTGGACCGAGTTATTATATGTTAGGGAATTTTAGAAGAATCAATTAATATTAGCTCTTATACAACCGCAATCACAAGTTATATAACCAAGAAAAGTTTTCCAAACCATTAATATCTCTATCAATTTGAAGGAATCAATATATTGGATAATATTGATTTGAATAGAAAACAAGAGAGATATTGTATAATGTATTTTCTACCACTATAATGGATATGAATAAAGATAAATTTTTAGTTACAAAAGTCACTAATAAGTTGAAAAAAGAAAGAGTCTCCAATGGAGTAAAAAAATTAGGATGGACGAGCTACAAGGATGTACGATAAAATGAGGAGCAAACCCAAAGGATCTAGATTCTGTAAAGGCTTTTATACATGCAAACAAGGTAGAGATAAAATCACTTAAGAAGAGATTAAAATTCCCAAATATTGAAAATGTGAAGGTCCCCTAAATTAATTTAGGTGGAAAAGGGAAAAGAATATATCATGTCCATCATTATAGAGAGGAACAAAGAAGTCCAACAAATTCAAGGAAAAATTCATGATTTAACATAGGTTGTTCAAAGTCATGTATGTACCACATCTTCTTCTTCTACACAGCCCATTGTTCTTCTTAATTATTTTTATGAATAAGCGAAAGCACTGTCAAGCTTGGATTTCAAAAAAGTTTATTTAGACAAATTTAGGAATCTTTGTCAAACATATTTAGATGAGATTGTGATTTTGAGACTATAAATGAAAAATAAATATGTTTTTTTGAAGATTGTAGAGGAAGAGAAAAAGAGGTGGTAGGCTAAAATAAGTAGATTGAAGGCTAAACAGACTAGAAAAATTCCCATTATTGAAGCTAAGCAATTGATTTGGGATAATATGATTGAGGAAATCAACCATATTTGGAATTATATCTAGTGGATAGATGATGAAAAGGCCATTATCCACTGAACTAAGCATGTTATCCAACTAATAGGAGAAGAGTTTGGTGATATTCCCCAAAAACCAAGCAAGATCATGAAATTCTTGAATTGAAGAACTTGGGAAGAATTAAAGGAACTGGGTGTGCAAGACCAAACTAAATTGGTAATGGATACAAACAAGGTGTTGATGAAAATATCCTTAATGGACCAGGCTCAAGAACAACGTAGGGTCATGAAGTAAAATATTTGGATGTATACTAATAAATTTGAAAAGTTATTGCAGATGGGTCTCCCATCATGCTAGGATCGACATGATAATTTAATTCCTTTTCAGGCATACCATGAAATATTGTATAAATAGAAAGGTAGGCCTGATATGATGGTAGGATTGTTTGATGTCTTGAGAGAATAAATGGTCATTGAGAAACTACATAAAGAATTCCAATTTTAGTAGTAGTTAAAAAAAAAATTCTTAATAAATCCCAACTATCAAAATTTGATCCAATTGGATGCTACTTTCAGAAATATGTCTAGACTCTAGTATGTCATGGGAAAACAATTGAACCCTTTAGTACAATTTGTGGTCTGAGTGCTTCCTTGGTTTGGAATTGTGTTTGGGAATGTTTTCTAATATGACTAAGTGAGTTTGTCAAAGTTCATAATACTAAGGTTTTATTTTGTAATGATTTTGTAAGTGTTATTTAATCAGTTCTAGTGATAGTCAGTTGAAAAAATTCGTTCCTATTTCTCATTTTTTTAAAAAGGAATCAAAGGACTCAAAAAAAGGGGTTCAAATGTTTTGAGAGATTTTGACAATAATGTACTGAAAAGGCACTAAGATGAGTTCCAAGAAATAAATAAATATTCCTATTTTGAAATTCAATTGTAGTTTGTGTACTTCTTATGTGATATGTATGTTACCTAATTCTTGATTTTTTTTTCCCTGCATCATGTTTAGAACGTTTAAAACAAATCACCAAATTCACAATAGTTTACTAACCACCTTTAAATATAAATTTTCATAATTAGTTTAAAATTAACATATTTATGTGACATTTGATTCATTTCACTTCCACCTCTCGTCTTATAAGAATTCATACAATATAATTTTAGATGTTTTTAAGATTGCACTATTATATTCCATTAAATTCATGAATGCTCAATGCAATTCCTCATAAAGTTTTAATTTCTTGAATTTGTGGCTACTCAATAGATTAATTTGTGTTCTTATTTCTTCTACCATTATTTGAAAAATATTTTGAAGATTTCACTATTATATTCCATTGAATTCATGAATTCACAATGCAATTCCTCTTAAGGTTTTAATTTCTTGAATTTGTGACAACTCAATAGATTAATTTGTGTTTTTATTTCTTCCTTTTTTTTGAAAACTATTTTGTGTGCAATATTTGGTAATTGGACAGTTTGAATGGAGGAAAGGAATTTCATGGTTTCAAAGAACTATGTTCTTTCATTCGACTTCCAAACATGAGTAATATTTTAGTTTGATGCTTGGGCACTAATTCCCTAGCCAAAAATTGTCTCCCAAGAACAACACTCTGCAAAACATTCCCTTAAAGGATAATCAAACTCAACCTTTTAAACTAATGACCATTCATTAAAAGATTATTTCTTTTTATGTTTTGAGAATTTTCTCAACTTTATAGGTTGACAATTTCCTTAGACACCTAGTATCCAAATATATTTAATTTTTTAATGTAATTTTGACCCTTTAACCACTCACGGATAAGCTTAAAAGGGCTTGAATGCCTTTTCCTTCTTTAACCAATCATGAGTGTCTTTTTGTTAAGCTATAATTACATCAAGAATGACTAGTAAGTGATCGAAGTCCCCACCATAATGAACCAATGAGGTTCCTCCAACCAAAGATTTAAATAAAGATCTTATCCAAACTTTTGAAATTATTTCAACCACAGTTTGGGCATTCTTTTAAGTGGAACATATTTTTGTAGGTTAAATGTAAACTAACCTTCTCAGTGGGAGAATATTTGCCTTAGATATTTGATTCCTCTTTTCACTTGATAAAAGTATTTTGTTAAAATGGATGTAACATCCACTAGTAACCTCGTGTGAAAATCCGTGGATTTAGAATTTTTTAACAAAATTTACCCATGGGTAACTATCCAAAACTTTCTATTTAAGATAGGTCATTAACCATTAGATAGAAAATTCATCATTACATAGAGTAATTTGCATTTTGATGAGTTTGCATGTTTGATTTAGGAAGAGTGCATTAGAGTGTGCTGATTGCTCTTTGAGAAAAGATAGTCGCTCTCTTTTCCCTCAGTAGCTAGGATTTTCAAAGTTGAAAGATTATAAAGCTTGTTTATCATCTTAGACTGCATTTAGGAATTTTACCAATACATCTCGTGGTGATCCTGAAAGACAAACTTTAAAAAGATCAACTTAAAATATATTGAATGAACCTAACAACACTTTGCAACATAATAACGCACAACATAGAGGTCTAGGTAGAGACGTGTTCTGGCGTCGTTAAACCTAGTGACTGTCGATCTCGAAGAAGGTGGGTGATTCCTCCTGAGGGACGATAGCGCTAATACGGACTTGTGCTCCCACGTACCGTCGCATATATATTGGGAGACCCCTATAGGCATATATCCTTTATCCTTAGGAAGTCGTGTCGGCCGCCCTAATGATCGCAATGCAGTGAACACATCATTCACGAAGATCAACCACCCGTACCATAAAAAGTATTATGTGGTTTTGCGAAAGGTTTGGCACACCCTCTGCCAAGATCTCCAGAGCAGTTTCTTTTGGCCTTTTTCAGACTCTATAACAGAAAAAGTCCATCCGAGCATTTGTCACTTCGGGCTCGTTAAAACATCGAAGGAGACTAGAGTCATCTTTAGCTTTTTCTCGACTCTTTAAAATTGAAAAAGAAAGTTGTGTCTAAAGCGTCGTTAAAAATTTATTTTAAATGAAACAATCACCCTTATTCCTGCGTTGATCTTTAGGTTGAAAAGATGGAGCACACCAACCAAGGAGTTCCCCTTGGTGGAAATCCTAGTCCTTTCTCCTCTTAGGGAGATGTTGGTGCGCCCCACATGGCCACATTGTCGCTTCCAGGACTGACAATTGGCCTACCAGTCTGGCTCTTTTCATCCAATGTCGTTCAGAATGCCACCATTCCTGAACAGTCGAGTCAACAGTTAGATCAGACAAGAGTTGCCCACTAGCCCTCTACTTAATCTTCCTCTCCTCCTTCCTCTTCGCTTGACGGAACTGGTCGGTCAAAGAACTGGGTTCCTAAGGAGAAGAAGGAGAAGAAGAAGAAAGAAAAGAAGCAGAAGGAGCCTAAGGCGACTGGGGGCAAACAAGCGTCATCTAACAAAAATCCACACACAACACTCGTAAGGCCTAAATCGCCATGCGTCATATGCAGGGGAGACCACTTCCATAGAGATTGTCCATGTATCCCTCGGATACTAAGAGACTGGTCCCCTCGTTTGCACAATTCGGTAGCATCGACCTCTGATAGCCATGTCGATTGTTCACCGTCAACTAGTGGGAGTGAAGCTCCAGGATAGAGCGGGAAAGCTAAATTTCCCTGCAGGCTGTGTGAAGGCGATCACGTGATCCACCGTTGTCCCTTCTTAGACGAGGCGAAAAGAGTTCTGGAAGATCGCTCGATATTACGAGCGAATCTTCCTCCTGGATATCAAAAACTCTTGCCAAGTCCCTCGCTAGTTGAGAATCCAGTTGACCCACCAGGTGGTCAGCCGAAGCACCTGTCATTGAAGATGAACCGTCTGAATCCATACTTGACGAAAGTCTAAAGGTTGAAACGGAAGTTGACCCGGTTTTGCCTTCAGAGGCTCTATCTTCGGATGACACCATCAGAGAGGAGAATAAAGACGACACCGTCCAAATTCTCTTCATCAGCACTGAATTGATGATCAAGGGGGCAATGACACCATTCCTTTATCGCAGGAAGGAAGTTCATCAGAGCGCTATCCGGCCGTTTACTCGGTCCCACCACGAAGCAACCTGGTTGTGTCCTTTGACTGGAACCAACTAGGCAGACCCCGCTTGCCAGCTAGCATACCATTAAGAATTATTGTCCAAATATACAGAATGGTAATGGCTGGTACAGTTATTGATGAAGGGGCATCTGTGAGTATCCTTTCCTCTATTGCTTGGAAAGCGCTTGGTTCGCCTGCGCTTTTGCCTGAGATGAGAAATCTATCAGGCTTTGATAAGGGAACCAGTCACCCTTTAGGGATCCTCCCCAATGTGCCGATAACATTGAAAGGGAAGACCGTTCAAATGAACGTGATGGTCGTTCAAGGACCCTTGGATTATAACCTACTCCTTGGACGAGACTATATATATTGCATGGGAGCCATAGTCTCCTCACTCTTTAGAGTAATGTGTTTTCCGCATGAAGGAGGAATGGTCAAGCTCATGGACCAACTTTCGTTTCCCGGATCACACATCGCAAATAGTCATATACCATCCCTAAATGGTCTATTAACGAAATAAGTCTCTCAACCCACGGTCCGTCCTCCTGATGAGCGCGAGTAATCCGGGAGGATATGACTGGAACCCAGGGGGCATGCGTCGTGGTCTGCTTCGGCAGAGAACTTTGGGTATAAGGTAGGTTTCCACGGGAGAATATGACTAGTCCGTACCCCGTCCGTAGAGGAAAGAGGGTTGTTCTAGAATAGGATTCTTTTGTCAAAGTTATGTGAGGTGGCGGTGTGCGTCACTCACCTTTGTTTATTTCGGTAGACACTGCTGAGGAAGTGTTTTGTTTGAAAGATTAACGAGACAATCTTGGGTAACCTGAAAGAGGTAAGCCTCTCTCGGTAAAACGAAAGTTTTGGCGGAAAAGAAGTAGAGGTAACCTTGAAACTCTGTTTTATACCTGGGGGCATGCAAACCTTTTGGAGTGCAAGCAAAGAGCGGTTATTTATCTGTTTTTTGGGTTAGCCGTTTCTGAACTTGCATAAAGAAAGGATGTGGAGTAAAGTGTAAGGGGATGAAGCTCCATAAAAAATAGCAATCTCCAATGAGACACTCTTATTATATGACTGGTATAATCGAGCAGTTTTACCGCGGAATTTATGCTCGTTAAAAAATAGAAAAGCGAGATCCGAGCAGTTTTAGCACATAGTTCATGCTCGTTAAAAAATAAACATAAGATTGAGCAGTGTTTTGGCGCATTCAATCTCGTTAAAAAATGAACCCATCCCGGTAAATAACCATTGAGTATGTAACATGATCAACCACAAAAGCCTTGGTCGTGTTTGTGCACCGTCACCTCCACTGTTCATTTGGCCGATTGTTTACCTCCATATGATTGTTTACACATTTTGAGGAACAACTGCGAAGAGTGATTTCACCTAGCCATCCTTGTGACACTGCCATGATTGGGAAACTCCAACTTGTACCTGGAATCAGCTGCTAACCCTGTTCATCACTCGTTCCTCGAAAGACGAGTCTTCTTTAAGCTCTTTTCTATTGACTTGTAAAATATGAAAAGATAGCCGAGTTTTGGCCTTCCAGCTCATTAAACGACCGAAAGAGCTATCCCTCCTCTAGATTTTAATCTTTTTGGACCTAAGGGATTATTGCACAAAAAGATCGAGCGCTTGTTTTGTTCGGCTCGTTAAAACTATCGAAAACTCATCCCTTCTGTATTGTTTTATACTTTTTCGGACTTAAGGGATTAGATGACGAAAAATGAATTGTGGAGTTAACTTTATGTACCTTTTCAGACTCTCTACAAATGAAAAGGGCTGAGTTTTCCTTGTCGTTAGACTCATTAAAATCACTAAATAGCGACAAACTTGTCTTTAGACGAGAACGAGTTTCACTATCGCTAGGCTCGTTAAAACATAGCGATGGGCTTGCCCGAAGGGCAAGTTATAGAACAAGCATATGTTATCCTCCTCAAGCTTGACAAAAATAAAGAGGTACTGGTCAGCAATGACTGGGGAAAAATTAGGAAAAATCAAGAAGTCTTTGATGGTAGCAGGTCGCTCTTGAACATGACACTTTTCCTCCGTACCACATCGGGTTGGGTTGTTTCATTCACCGGTCACATCATCATGGTCTCGCCATACCATCCATACTTGGGGTAATGCTACCAATCCATCGCATCAGTGTCGCCATATGTTCAAGAGAAGTCGTTCAGAAAGAGTCAACCGGGTCCCATCCACTGCCATACATTATCCTTCATCCATTCATGACCGCCACCCTAAATCATATGTCATAGATTGTTTTCACCTCCACTAAAATCATTAGCTCCGTTCCGTGTCACTGATGTGGGTTTCATTAAGGCCCTCCTTTGACAGATTTCTTCTTGTCGACATCAGCTCATTATCCAAGAAGTTGATCTAGGAACAACCCCTTCAGTACTTTGAAGCTTGCATGCCTCAATGGCAAGTTTCTCACTTCCGGCGACAGGTATACCTCAATGACCTTCGACCAGGAGATTTTGCGTGGTGTTCGACGCCAAGTCCTTTATTCACACCACGTGAATTGTACTGCAGTACCTTGAGGGTCATTATCATTATCGATGATTCCTCTCACACTTGTTAACGGTTTACATCATTGACCGGTAATCAAGCGATGTCTTTCCATGTTCGACTTCAGCGCAATTCTCACATGGATCGACTTGTACTTAGAGTGAAGATCGAACGAGTTTGAAGACCACGGATCTAGTTTCATCCATCCGAGCTGCGATATATATTCAGGAAAATAAAGACATTTGACATGTACATCATTGCAGCAGATGATCATCCTACTCAAAGGATGATAGTTTCGCCAGAAGTATCAGTCTACCATCAGACGATCGTCTGTTCTATGTACCAAAATGTATTTATAAAGCTAAGCATGGGAATGCCCGCCTCAGCTAGATCATGAGAATAGAATGAATCATAATGTATTGTATTGTATCTTATTACAGGTCTCCTCCCAACAAATGGATGAACTTCGGACTCCCCTGGATAAAGCATTTCACTCGATAAACGACCTCATACTTTAGGGGCAACTGTTATAGACATTTTTGTGCCTTGCATCACTGAGCATGAAATGTCAATAATCAAGGGATCCAAAGTCCCTAAACATGTTGTTCCTACCCCTAGAGGAACAAGGCCAGCAAACCACAACAGTTCACTGAAGTTCTCCACCTGAAAACACTCAAAAACAGGTCAATTCTGGATCATGTCAACTGCTCCACTTAGCATCTGCGTTGAATGTCAACTGCTCCACTGTCTACCTGCGTTGAATGTCAACTGCAAAGAAGGCTACCTGTGCTGAGCGTAACTGGACAAGTGGCAGGCTCATTTCTCAAGGTGTCAATGCCCAGAAAGCTTCCAAAATGACACTTGGATCAGGGAATTCGACTGGTGATGAGTAAGAGGTTCCAAATCTCCAAGTGGAAGCAAGAACCTCCAAGTGGACTCAAGAACTGAGAGAGGGAGAGGACACTAGTCACTTCTCAAGATGACTCATCCTCTTCCCAAAACTCCTATATATAGATCTCTCCTCAATGAGATCAGGAGGCTGGAATGTTGTGATTGCAAAGAATTGCTGTTGGTTTGTGGTTGGATCATTGGGTGTTTATGCTTTGAAAGGGGCTGAAGAAGGAATTCCATTCTGCTGGGAAGGAGATGTTGGGTTGGAGCCCTATGGGTTGTATCTCTTCCTGGACCTTGTTTATCAATCAATAAAGCTTCTTGGTTCTTTCCTATATGCTGGTGTATATTGTATGATTTGCATTAGTATATTTGTTTTACTTCTAATCCTGAATCATTTATGAATATGTATATTTTCCTTTGTGTTGTGTCCTTCTCTTGTTGCAAGTAGCTGTTCTCTTGTCACAGGTAGCTGTTCTCTTGTGATCTCGTGGGAATCAAGTAGCTGTTCTCTTGAGCAAGCGAGGAGGCAAGTAGTTGTGGACACCCAAAGAGGAGAGGATCTAGATAGAGGGACAACCGGAAGATAACGGTAAGTCTACCAATCTCCTCTCTTTCATATTTCATAAAGGAAGAAACCGAAGTAGCTGTATTCGTTTGTTGCTAAGGTACTGTCACACCTTAGGTGGATAGGATCGTCCTGCATAGGCATTTTTCCCCACAACATGTATTTGGTTTTATTTTCTTATATTCGAATTTTTGAAATAATTTTTATTAAAAATTGAAAATTGTCATTGAGTCTTCCTTTCTCTTTTGAAGAAGAAATTGTCGAAAATGCCATTTTGAGTGAAATATTTCAGATCTTTGTAGCATTTAGTATTCCTTTTTGGTATTTTTCACATTAAGGAGAATGAAAACAAATACATGCATTTTCATTTAGCATTTCTTTTAGTTTTTTGTGCAAAAGGATGATTTAGGGAAATGCACTAGTATGTGCTCCTTGCTCTTTGCTTAAAAGCACTGTAATTTTCTTTCCCTAGTATCTAGGATTTTCAGTAGTCAAAATAAACAAAGATTGTTTATCATTGTAGATTGCATCTTAGGAATTTCAGATTATCATCACACGGTGAACCATTGAAAGGAAAACTATAAACAATATCAACCTTAAAATGAATTACAATAAATGTAACAACACTTTGGAACTTAACGCAACATATCTAGAGGTCTAGGCTAGTGACGTGTTTCGGTGTCGTTAAAACTAGTGGCTATCGTTTTCATTGAAGGTTGGGTGATTCCTTCTCCTTGATACAACGTGCTAGCATCGACTTGTGCTCCCTGTACCATTGCGTATATATTGGGAGACCACAATAGGCTTAAATCCTTTATCCATAGGAAGGAGATTCTACTGCCTTATTGATTGCAATGCACTGAACACATCATTCGGGAAGACTGACTGCCATACATAAGTCCTTGGTAATTTCTCTTTAATTTATCACCAAGGTGTATATTGTAGTTTTGCAATTGATTTGGTAATTCCTCTGTCTAGATATTCCAAAGTAGTAACTTTTGTTCCTTTTCGACTCTTCAAAAGAAAAGGCCCATTTGATCACTTGTCCTTTCAGGCTCATTAAAAATCGAAGGAGACTAGAGTCATCTTTAGCTTTTTCTCGACTCTTAAAAACTGAAAAAGAAAAGTTGTGTCAAAGTGTCATTAAAATTAATTGAATTTAGAATAACATCCCCATTCCTTAGTTGATCTTAGGTTGAGACATATGGCAACGAATCCGGAGTCCACTGATCAAGGAATCCCTTTTCAGGGGAATCCTAGTCATTTTCCTTCTTGGGGAAATATTGGTACTCCTTATATGCCTACATTGTCTCTTCCGGGACCTACCATTGACCTGCCAGTATGGTTGTTCTCAACCTCTGTGGTTCAAAATGCCATAATTTCTCTACAATCGAGTAAACCTCTAGTTGAACCTAAAATCGACCCTTTGCCTTCTTCCTCGTTTGTTTCTCCCTCTTCTTCTTGCTCTTCGCTTGGTGAAAGTAGTGATACTAGTAACCAGGTGGCTAAGAAGAAGACGAGAGGGAAGGAGAAGAAGAAGAGGCCAATTCATCAAGGGGTCAACCAAGAAACCATTGCTTTGAATGAATCATCTAAGGAAAATCCATCCATTAAAATTCCCAAAGCTAAATATCTGTGCATAATTTGTGTGGGAGACCATTTTCATCGAGATTTTCCTTGCTTTCCTAAGATCTTGAAAGAATGGTCTTCCCGTTCACACCATCCCATGTCATCAACCTCTGGAGATCATGTTGGTAGCACACCATCAATTAGTGATAGTAAAGTTCATGGACAAAGGGAAAGGTCAGGATTCCATGTAGGTTATGTGAAGGTAATCATTCCCTTCACCTTTATCCTTTTTTGGATGAAGCCAAAAGAGTGTTGGATAACCTTCCTGCTTCACCACAGCGACTTCCATTTGGTTACAGAAAAATCTCCCTAAGTCCTTCACTAGTTTAAAAATCGACTGACTTAAATCAACCATCAGTCGAAACCACTCTCTCTGAAAGTAAATCTTATGAGTCTATACCCAAGAAAAGTCAATAGGTCGAGGTAACTGTTAGGATATTCCGACACATAGGATATAGTTAAGTTCAACTTGGTCTAGCATAGAGTTAGGTTAGAGTTAGGTAAAGTGTGTTTCTTTACCGTTGTACATTTTGTAACTTACAATCCGACGGTCACGATATGTAGTGATCCGACGGTTCACTCTCACCTCGGTATTACCGACACTTGATCCGTGGCTTGACACCCGATTGGTCCATGAGTTCTATTTAAAGCGCATGGAGGGTCATTGTTCGGGTAATCCGTGCATGAGAGAAGCTTATGTAAATTTTCATTCTTTGATTAATAAATTGTCTGTACCCACATTGGGACAGGCCGTGGACTGTTTCCCTCCTTGCACTCTGAGGGTTTTAACCACGTCAAAAATACTGGTGTATTGATTTGAGATCTGGTTGTGAGCGGTGTCCTTTTGGTATTCTTTCTGAGGAACTTACCCTGTAAATAAAGAAGATGGTAACCTTATTTATTCCATCCTTACTAAGTTGGGACCAGCCTACTCTGTATTTGTTTCCACTTTCCATTCTACAAGGGAAGCTTTCATTTGTCAAGGCAAAGACTACAAACCCCCTTCCTTTGACTCCTTTTGTGATTCCTTAATAAGAGAACAAGAAAAACTCTTACACCTTGGTCTTCTTAATCTTGGAAGCTCTTCCTCGAAAGCGTTAGCCGCCCAGCAGCAACCAAATTCAAAGAATCCTAAGAAGTCTTATCCTCAAAGGAATGGTCCTAAACCAACTCAGCCTCAAGATGAAAGATCATTTCAGCAAAATGACAAGACCAATAAAAACAAATGGAAGAGGACTGACAGACATTGTAACTTTTGTAATCGAGATGGCCACTTAGAATCTAAATGCTTTAAGAAGATGGAAGCCTTGGAAGCCGCAATGAAGAAACATAACATCCATCTGGAGCCTACTTCAACTTCAACTTCCGGAACGGCACTTTCTGCATGTCATCGTCAATCATCTCAGTCTGGTTATGCATTAAATGTATCTTCTTCTTCTTCTCATTCTCATGAGTGGCTCATTGATTCTGGAGCCTCTTGTCACATGGCCAAAAACCAAGCCATGTTTTCTTCTTTAAATGATTGTAACACCAAAAATATATATGTTGGTGATGATAGATCTCTTAATGTTGTAGGGACTGGAACTGTTCATCTAGACAATGGTCAGTTCAATGATGTATTATGTGTTCCAAACTTATCCTGCAACCTTCTATCTGTCTATCAGATAACTCATTCAGGTGAAGGTAAAATTGTTGAATTTTCACCTCATGATGTTGTAATCAAGGATCTAAAAGATCCTAAACAGATTCTAGCTACTGGTCTTGCTGATGATTCCAAAAGGTTGTATAAGTTTCACAACTTTGGGTCATCCCATCTTCCCTCAGTGTTTGTTGCTCATAATGATGAAGTGAGCAAACTTTGGCATGAGCGGTTTGGTCACTTAAACTATCGCTCCCTTCAGCATCTATGTAAAGAAAATATGGTGACAGGTCTTCCTATGGTATCTTGCAAAGATGGTGTTTGTTCCGGATGTGTACTCGGAAAACATCATCGGGACAGTTTTGACAAACGTGCCTCTTGGCACGCCTCAGCCCCTTTACAGCTTGTGCACAGTGATTTATGTGGTCCTCTTCCTGTTGCTTCATTCTCTGGCTGCAAGTACTTCTTAACTTTCATTGATGATTTCTCTAGACGCACTTGGGTATACTTCTTAAAACTCAAGAGCGAAGTATTTAGCACTTTTTTGGCCTTCAAAGCATTTGTTGAAAAACAATCTGGACATCAAATTCTTAAGCTAAGAACTGATAATGGTGGAGAATATGTTAAAAACGCATTCATCAACTTTTGCACCGAAAATGGAATTCAAATGCAACATACTGTTCCATACACTCCACAACAAAATGGTGTAGCTGAAAGGAAAAATCGCACCTTAAAGGAAATGGCTAATTGTATGCTGCAATCTAAAGGACTCAGTCTTAGTTTTTGGGCCGAAGCAATTAATTGTGCAAATTATATAATCAATCGCACTCCTACTAAGGTTCTAGAGAATATCACTCCAGAAGAAGCTTGGAGTTCCATTAAACCAGATGTAAGTCACTTTCGTGTGTTTGGAAGTGAAGCATGGGCCCATATTCCAGATGAAAAGCATAAAGCTTTAGAACCTAAGAGTGAGAAATGTACTTTTGTTGGATATTCTGAAGATGTAAAAGGTTATAGACTTATTCCATTTAAGTCCAAAAATGTTATCATTAGAAGAGATGTAAAATTTGATGAAAATAAATCGGCCTGCGAGCCTAGTCCGGCGGATGTGCCACCTCTTCCTATCTCTTCTATCTTTGAAAACATTTCTTCTTCTGATGATGAAAGCGAGGATGATAATCCTCCCCCACCTTCTCAGGATCCTCAACTTCCAAGATGGGTCCGTGCTACTCGGGATGCAGCAGGTGATCTTGCCGGTGATCCTACAGATCAGCGACGTACACGTTCTCAGTTTGAAAGAGCCTCTTCTTTACTGGCTCAAGCTCCAGTAAATCATGATCCTGACACTTTTGCAGAAGCTTCAGGCCATCCACATTGGGAAGCAGCTATGAATGAAGAATATCATTCATTGATGACAAATGATACATGGGATCTTGTTCCTCTACCAAAGGGACGCAAACTTGTTAGATGCAAATGGGTTTACAGAACCAAGTATGGACCAGATGGGAAAGTTGATAAACATAAGGCTCGTCTAGTTGCTAAGGGCTTTTCACAGGTTGAAGGCATTGACTACACTGAAACCTTCTCTCCAGTTGCCAAAATGAACTCTATCCGCCTTGTTCTTTCCCTTGCTGCCTCTTTAAAATGGGAAGTCCATCAAATGGATGTTAAATCTGCCTTCTTGCATGGGGACTTGCAGGAAGAAATCTATATGGAACAACCCATTGGCTTCATACAAACAGACTCCAGCCTCGTTTGTCGACTTAAGAAATCCCTTTATGGCCTCAAACAAGCTCCTCGGGCTTGGTATGCCAAAATGGATAGCTTTCTTTTAGAATCTGGCTTTTCTAGGTGTCATTCTGACAATACTGTCTACACCAAGAAAGTGGGCAACTCTCTTATCATCCTTGTTCTTTATGTTGATGATCTTATTCTTACTGGTAGTGATCCCAACCTTATAAACCATGTGAAGTCCAGCCTTAAAAAGAAATTTGAAATGACAGACTTAGGACACTTACACTATTTTCTCGGTCTTCAAGTCTTGCAATCCCAAGAAGGTATTTTCCTTTCCCAGTCCAAGTATGCTTGTGATATTCTTCGTCATTTTCACATGGAAGACTGTAAGCCAGCCCCTTCTCCCTTTCAGTCTGGAGTCAAACTTTCAGTCTCTTGTACTTCTCCTGAAGTTGATGCTACCTTATACCGTCAACTTGTCGGAAAACTCTTGTATTTAACCCATACTCGTCCTGATCTTTCCTTTGCTGTTGGCCTTGTTGCTCGTTTTATGCAAAACCCCCGTGAAAGTCATTGGAAAGCAGCTAAAAGAATACTTCGTTATGTTCGAGGTACAGTACAGTTTGGGATTCATTACAGTGCCAAAGCAGCTCCTCTGTTAGTTGGTTTCACTGATTCTGATTGGGCTGGTGACCTTGATGATCGGAAGTCTACTGCCGGTTATGTCTTCACTCTTGGTTCAGGACCTATTACATGGGCTTGTAAGAAACAGGCTGCCATTTCTCTTTCGTCAGCAGAAGCAGAGTATCGTGGTGCCGTGGAAGCTAGTAAGGAAGCCTTGTGGCTTCGTCAGATCCTATCCGAATTTGGCTTTGAGCAGCAGCATCCAACCACACTTTGGTGTGATAATCAAAGTGCCATTCAGCTATGCAAAGATCCAGTCCAGCATCAGCGCAGCAAACACATTGAACTACACATGCACTTCATCAGAAAGCTCATTCATGACCATGTTCTTGAAGTGCAATATTGTCCAACGGATGATCAGGTTGCAGACATCTTCACAAAGGCTCTCACAGAGGCGAAGTTCACTAAACTTCGATATATGCTTGGAGTTCAGGAAGTTGTCACTAAGGGGGGATAGGCTCTAGTGCCTCCTTCCTTCTCCTATTGTGTCATATTTGTAAATCCTTCAATCCTATCCCAAGTTGTTCTTAAGGGGGGATGTTAGGATATTCCGACACATAGGATATAGTTAAGTTCAACTTGGTCTAGCATAGAGTTAGGTTAGAGTTAGGTAAAGTGTGTTTCTTTACCGTTGTACATTTTGTAACTTACAATCCGACGGTCACGATATGTAGTGATCCGACGGTTCACTCTCACCTCGGTATTACCGACACTTGATCCGTGGCTTGACACCCGATTGGTCCATGAGTTCTATTTAAAGCGCATGGAGGGTCATTGTTCGGGTAATCCGTGCATGAGAGAAGCTTATGTAAATTTTCATTCTTTGATTAATAAATTGTCTGTACCCACGTTGGGACAGGCCGTGGACTGTTTCCCTCCTTGCACTCTGAGGGTTTTAACCACGTCAAAAATACTGGTGTATTGATTTGAGATCTGGTTGTGAGCGGTGTCCTTTTGGTATTCTTTCTGAGGAACTTACCCTGTAAATTCCTACAGTAACAGTTGGCCCAATTTCACCTTCAGCTAATCATACCATTCCTAAAGAGAGTGAAAATGTTACTGTTCAAGTTCCTTTTTTTACTTCGGATCCTAATGAGCTTGGGGGAAATTCACCTGTACCTTCAAGATAGGAGGAAAATCCTCCATTTCTTGTAACTCAAGGAGTTAATTCTCCCATTTCTTCGGTACCCCCTCCAAGTAGTCTAGTCACATCCTTTGATTGGAATCAACTAGCAAGATCCCCCCTTCCTTCCTATATACCTTTCTAGATCATAGTACATGTTTGTAAAATGATCATGTCTAGCACTATTATAGATGAAGGTGCATCAGTGAATATCCTTTGCTCAATTGCTTGGAAAGTGCTTGGTTCACCACCTCTTATGCCTGTTACGCAGAATCTGTTAGGCTTTAACACATGAACCAGTTGACCATTATGGATCCTTCCTAAGTTACCTATTACTTTGGGAGGAAAGACCATTTATTTGAACATGATGGTAGTCCGGGTACCATTAGATTATAATTTACTTCTTGGGCGTGACTATTTTTATAACATGGAAGCTATTGTTTCAACACTCTTTTGAGTGATGCATTTCCCGCATGAAGGCAATATTGTCACCATTGACCAGCTTTCATTCCTCGGTCCAAGATTAACTCCAAGTCAATCATCATCCATAAATAGTCCTTTTACATCAATGGTAACACTTGAACCTTCATTCCATCCACCTGATAGCCATGAGTAGTGTGGTGAATGTAATGAAGCTTGGGGGCATGCACCTAATGGTAAAGATAAGTTTTCCTGTAGGTCTATCACACCATTCAACTTTGTATATTCTGGATGAAACCAAGAAGGTGTTGGATAACCATCTTGCTTCACCACAATGATTTTCCATGTCGTTACAGGAGACTCTCCTTTTCATCATGCTGGGGTCATGCAACCATTCATCAAGCATAGTTCTGTCATTTCAAGCTTGTGTAAAAATGAAACTGACTTCAAGCATAGTTTTGTCATTTCGAGCTTGTGTAAAAATGAAACTGACTTCAAGCATAGTTTTTTCATTTCAATCTTGTGTAAAAATGAAACCGACTTCAAGCATAGTTTGTTCATTTGAAGCTTGTGTAAAAAAGAAATCGAATCTAAGCATAGTTCCCCCATGGTTCAAGCTTGTCGAAAAATGAACCCATTTTGAGAAATTAACCTTTGTAATTGCCATTCTATCAGCCTTTTGAACCTTGGTTGTGTACCTCCCATCACCACCATCCCTTTGGATGATCATACACTCTCACTTGGTTGTTTTACCCCTTTTAAGGAATAGTTGCAATGAGTGGTCTTATTATCCAACCTCTTCACAAAATTCAACATGTTTTAAGAAGTTCCAAATTCATCGAAACCAGTTGCTACCCTAGACACCACTCGTTCCTCAAAATCGAGTCCTCTTTAAACCCTTTTCAGACTCATTAAATATGAAAAGATTGTCGAGCACTTGTCATTTTCAGCTCGTTAAAGTGACTAGAAATGTCATCCCTCATGTATTTTTTTATATTTTTTTGTACCTGAGGGATTACTTCACGAAAAGGTCGAGCACTTGTCATTTTCAGCTCATTAAAGTGATTGGAAATGTCAAGTGTCCTCTTTAAACTCTTTTCAAACTCATTAAACATGAAAATATTGTCGCGTGCTTATATTTTTCGGGTCGTTAAAGTGATCGGAAATGTCATCCCTCCGGTATTATTTTATCCTTTTTCAGACCTGAGGGATTATTTTACAAAAAAGAAATTATAGAATCCTCTTTGAACCCTTTTCAAACTCGTTAAATATGAAAATATTGTCTAGTGCTTGTCATTTTCAACTCGTTAAAGTGATTGGAAATGCCATCCCTCTTGTATTATTTTATCCTTTTTTAGACCTGACGGATTAGTTTACGAAAAAAAGTTATGGATTTTTTCTTTTCGTCCCTTTTCAAACTCTCTAAACATGAAAAGGACCGAGTTATCGTTGTTTTTAAACTCATTAAAACAATAGCAAAAAACCTGTCGATTCTAGATGAGACCGAGTTTCACTGTTGCTAGACTCGTTAAAACATCAAATAGCGACAGGTTTTCCCAAAGGGAAAATTATAGAACAAGCATATGTTATCCTCCTCAAGCTTGACAAAAATAAAGAGGTACTGGTCAGCAATGACTGAGGAAAAAAGGGGAAAAACTTGAAGAATTTATGGTAGCAGGTTGCTCTTGAACATGACACTTTCACTTCATCTCCATTATTGAGTTGGGTTGGGTTATTCCGTTCACCGGTCATCTCACCATTGGTCTTTCATACCATCCATCTTTTGGGGTTAACGCTACCAATTCATCTCAGTGTCGCTGACATGTTCAAGAGAAGTCATTCAGTTGAGAAATCACCATCCAGTTAATGTCTTATCCACTGTAATATGTCCAACCTTCATTTTTTCATGACCGCCATTCCTGAACCTTGTGTCGTTAATTCGTTTTCACCTCCAGAAATCATTTGCTTCTTTTCGTGTCATAGATGTGGGATACATCAAGGCCCTCCTATGACGAGTCGCTTCTTGTCTACATCAGCTCATTATCCAAGAAGTTGACTTAGAAATAACCCTTTCAGTGCTTTGAAGCTTGCATACATCAATGGCAAGTTTCTCACTACCTGCAACAGGTTGACATCAATGGCCTTCAACTAAAATATTTTGCGTGGTGTTCGACATCGGATCATATATTTACACCATGTGAATTGTACTGTAGTACCTTATGGGTCATTATCATTATCGGTGATTCCTCTCATGTCTTTTAACAACTTACATCATTGGCTGGTAATCAGGCGATGTCTTTCCATGTTCGACTCGAGAACATCTCTTCACATGGATTGACTTGTACATCGAGCAAATATTAAATGAGTTTGAAGACCCCAGATCTAGTTTCATCCATCCGGGCTGCGATATATTTAGGGATATAAAAACATCAAATGTACAAAATCTCTGCACAGATGGTGATCCTAACCATGGATGATGACTCTATATCTAAAGAATCACCAGCCTATCTGATCTGTGTACGTGAAATGAAATTTATAAAGCTGAGCGTGGGAATGCCTCCCTCAACTAGATCATGAAATTATATTATGATGATGTATTGTATTGTAACTTATGCAGTTCAACTTCCAGTTCGAATCTTCAGATCCTCATGATAAAGCATTTCACCCAACATGAATATTTATGACCTCATGCTTTAGGGGGCAACTGTTATAGACATATTTGGGCACATCAACCCCAAATTATATGTCGATGTATTAAGGCTCATTCAACCCATAAAAGAGTTGTTTCATGCCCTAAAGGAGCATAATCATCTGAATACATCATTCCCCAAAAGTTCCATTTGAGAAACCATCCAGAAATTGCTTAAACTGAACCATACTAATTGCTCCACTAGCAAAGTGCGATGCATACTGACTGCTCCACTACCAGGGTGCGATGCATACTATTTAGGCCTTCTATACGGTGCGATGGGTGAGGATGGACAAATTTCTGTGATAGTTTGCTAAGTGGATGCTCATAGAATCTTCTAGAAACTTCTCCTATGCCACTTACCTCTCTGAATTCACCCAAGGATGAATAAGGGATCTAAACCTTCAGTTATCCCTTCTCTTTTGGAACCAATTGTAACAAGTGGAATGACACTAATCAAACCCCATGGATGACTCACACCCTTGCACTCATCTATAAATGGATCCCTCATCCAATAGATCTAGAGGCTGGAATGTTGTGAATTGCAAGTAAGTGCTGATAGTTTGTAATTGAGGAGAATTGTATTGTTGGAGTGATCTTGCTATTTCATGAGGTGAAGAAGGATTGAAGCTGGGAGGATGATGCTAGATTAGAGAATTGGGTTGTAATTCTCCCTTCTATTAATAAATTTCTTCAATTTTTCTTCCATATGATTGTACATTTGTGAATGCTATCATTTGTTCATTATATATATGATTCTGTAATGTTTATTTTGTAATAGATAATGATGATTTTATGGTTCTTTCTTGGTGCATTTGTGCAGGTACTCTACAAGCGTGTTAAGTACGGGGAGGAGTTGCGGGTTCTATCAAAGAGGAGAGAACTCAAGCAAGGGATCAAGTGCAAGTTCCAAGTTGGTTCCATTATCTTTCCCTTATATGTTACGCATAGAATAAATCGTTGAATTGCTTTAAACCGTTGTTTCTAGGGTAGTTTCCAAACCTAGAGGGCTAGCATTCTTTAGGAATACTAGCTTTCCCAGAAACAACATGCAGAACATTCCAAAGGTTCAGGATCAGGTTCGAGTCAAATGCCTTTCTTGTTGAGAGGGAATATTGAAAGTAGCAACAAGAAATGCTAAAAATAGAAGTGCTAAAAGTAGCACTGCTATAAATATAAGTTCGAGTACCAGCGTTGGACATAGCAACAAGGTACTAAGTGTTGGACATAGCAGCAGTAGAAGTTCTTGGTCACAAAATTTGTAGATTTGAGCCTACAAGTTCATACTTCTAAGAGTGAGAAACAATTAGTGGTAAACTGGACTTCTATTATGAAGAGAAAGAAGAAAATGAAAGTTTTCAGAGTATCTCATGTGTTTGATGTATGTAGCATTTGCAATTTCGTTTAATCAATTTCCCCAAATAATTTTTACAATTACGTCCTTATACAACAGTGGGGGTTTGGTACATGTATAAAAATCACATTTATATAAGAGTATGTGATTCAGAAGTTACTTCTTATCAGTTTCCCATATTCCTACCTATTAATAGTTTTTCATTTGAATATATTTGGAAGAGGATAAATTCAAATCTTGTGCATTTTGTTCCAAGGAAGCATGAGGTGACCTTCAAGCTTAAACAAGAGGTGGCTCCATTAATTTTGAATAGTAGACAAGCCTTCAAGATTTTGGATCAAATTTAGCCTTAATGAATTTTTCCAAAGGAAAAGTGTGAGTTTATGATCCACACCGTATTATCTCCAACATAATATTGAAGTTTTAGTAAACCCAATACAAAAATGATAGCCAACCATATATTAAAAAATTAGGAAACAATGATTCATGGGTTGAGAAAGAACCAAATTTAGAGCATTCTATAAAGATTGATTTGGAAGGTCATAACATCGTTAATAAGAGCCATCATATTAAAGAACAAGTTATAAAAGGAGTACAACAAAGAATTTAGAGAATGAGTTAGACAAGTAATCTAGAAAGAGGACAAGTTGTTTAAAAACAAAAGCAACACTAGATTCAGTGCAAGTTTCAGGTCAACTAGTGGGAGGACCCAACTCAAGAGGACCTAGTTTTCAATTATAACTCTTTACTCCTATAAAAAACTCTTCATTTGTAGAATAATTAAAAAATGGTGTATCCAAAGCAAGATATTAATTGTTAGATGAAATCCATTCACAATTTTTAGGTATAAAGAAAAAAATGTCTGGATATCAAAAAGGACCTATCATTTAAATTATGGGCACAAATTGCTACCTCATCGTGGACCGAGTTATTATATGTTAGGGAATTTTAGAAGAATCAATTAATATTAGCTCTTATACAACCGCAATCACAAGTTATATAACCAAGAAAAGTTTTCCAAACCATTAATATCTCTATCAATTTGAAGGAATCAATATATTGGATAATATTGATTTGAATAGAAAACAAGAGAGATATTGTATAATGTATTTTCTACCACTATAATGGATATGAATAAAGATAAATTTTTAGTTACAAAAGTCACTAATAAGTTGAAAAAAGAAAGAGTCTCCAATGGAGTAAAAAAATTAGGATGGACGAGCTACAAGGATGTACGATAAAATGAGGAGCAAACCCAAAGGATCTAGATTCTGTAAAGGCTTTTATACATGCAAACAAGGTAGAGATAAAATCACTTAAGAAGAGATTAAAATTCCCAAATATTGAAAATGTGAAGGCCCCCTAAATTAATTTAGGTGGAAAAGGGAAAAGAATATATCATGTCCATCATTATAGAGAGGAACAAAGAAGTCCAACAAATTCAAGGAAAAATTCATGATTTAACATAGGTTGTTCAAAGTCATGTATGTACCACATCTTCTTCTTCTACACAGCCCATTGTTCTTCTTAATTATTTTTATGAATAAGCGAAAGCACTGTCAAGCTTGGATTTCAAAAAAGTTTATTTAGACAAATTTAGGAATCTTTGTCAAACATATTTAGATGAGATTGTGATTTTGAGACTATAAATGAAAAATAAATATGTTTTTTTGAAGATTGTAGAGGAAGAGAAAAAGAGGTGGTAGGCTAAAATAAGTAGATTGAAGGCTAAACAGACTAGAAAAATTCCCATTATTGAAGCTAAGCAATTGATTTGGGATAATATGATTGAGGAAATCAACCATATTTGGAATTATATCTAGTGGATAGATGATGAAAAGGCCATTATCCACTGAACTAAGCATGTTATCCAACTAATAGGAGAAGAGTTTGGTGATATTCCCCAAAAACCAAGCAAGATCATGAAATTCTTGAATTGAAGAACTTGGGAAGAATTAAAGGAACTGGGTGTGCAAGACCAAACTAAATTGGTAATGGATACAAACAAGGTGTTGATGAAAATATCCTTAATGGACCAGGCTCAAGAACAACGTAGGGTCATGAAGTAAAATATTTGGATGTATACTAATAAATTTGAAAAGTTATTGCAGATGGGTCTCCCATCATGCTAGGATCGACATGATAATTTAATTCCTTTTCAGGCATACCATGAAATATTGTATAAATAGAAAGGTAGGCCTGATATGATGGTAGGATTGTTTGATGTCTTGAGAGAATAAATGGTCATTGAGAAACTACATAAAGAATTCCAATTTTAGTGGTAGTTAAAAAAAAAATTCTTAATAAATCCCAACTATCAAAATTTGATCCAATTGGATGCTACTTTCAGAAATATGTCTAGACTCTAGTATGTCATGGGAAAACAATTGAACCCTTTAGTACAATTTGTGGTCTGAGTGCTTCCTTGGTTTGGAATTGTGTTTGGGAATGTTTTCTAATATGACTAAGTGAGTTTGTCAAAGTTCATAATACTAAGGTTTTATTTTGTAATGATTTTGTAAGTGTTATTTAATCAGTTCTAGTGATAGTCAGTTGAAAAAATTCGTTCCTATTTCTCATTTTTTTAAAAAGGAATCAAAGGACTCAAAAAAAGGGGTTCAAATGTTTTGAGAGATTTTGACAATAATGTACTGAAAAGGCACTAAGATGAGTTTCCAAGAAATAAATAAATATTCCTATTTTGAAATTCAATTGTAGTCTATGTACTTCTTATGTGATGGGTATGATACCTAATTCTTGATTTTTTTTTCCTGCATCATGTTTAGAACGTTTAAAACAAATCACCAAATTCACAATAGTTTACTAACCACCTTTAAATATAAATTTTCATAATTAGTTTAAAATTAACATATTTATGTGACATTTGATTCATTTCACTTCCACCTCTCGTCTTATAAGAATTCATACAATATAATTTTAGATGTTTTTAAGATTGCACTATTATATTCCATTAAATTCATGAATGCTCAATGCAATTCCTCATAAAGTTTTAATTTCTTGAATTTGTGGCTACTCAATAGATTAATTTGTGTTCTTATTTCTTCTACCATTATTTGAAAAATATTTTGAAGATTTCACTATTATATTCCATTGAATTCATGAATTCACAATGCAATTCCTCTTAAGGTTTTAATTTCTTGAATTTGTGACAACTCAATAGATTAATTTGTGTTTTTATTTCTTCCTTTTTTTTGAAAACTATTTTGTGTGCAATATTTGGTAATTGGACAGTTTGAATGGAGGAAAGGAATTTCATGGTTTCAAAGAACTATTGTTCTTTCATTCGACTTCCAAACATGAGTAATATTTTAGTTTGATGCTTGGGCACTAATTCCCTAGCCAAAAATTGTCTCCCAAGAACAACACTCTGCAAAACATTCCCTTAAAGGATAATCAAACTCAACCTTTTAAACTAATGACCATTCATTAAAAGATTATTTCTTTTTATGTTTTGAGAATTTTCTCAACTTTATAGGTTGACAATTTCCTTAGACACCTAGTATCCAAATATATTTAATTTTTTAATGTAATTTTGACCCTTTAACCACTCACGGATAAGCTTAAAAGGGCTTGAATGCCTTTTCCTTCTTTAACCAATCATGAGTGTCTTTTTGTTAAGCTATAATTACATCAAGAATGACTAGTAAGTGATCGAAGTCCCCACCATAATGAACCAATGAGGTTCCTCCAACCAAAGATTTAAATAAAGATCTTATCCAAACTTTTGAAATTATTTCAACCACAGTTTGGGCATTCTTTTAAGTGGAACATATTTTTGTAGGTTAAATGTAAACTAACCTTCTCTTGGGAGAATATTTGCCTTAGATATTTGATTCCTCTTATCACTTGATAAATATTTTGTTAAAATGGATGTAACATCCACTAGTAACCTCGTGTGAAAATCCGTGGATTTAGAATTTTTTAACAAAATTTACCCATGGGTAACTATCCAAATTTCTATTTAAGATTCGTCATTAACCATTAGATAGAATATTCATCATTACATAGAGTAATTTTAGTAAAAAAATAGTAATTTATGTCATTAGCCACTGTCATAGCATATTAACATAAACTTTCTGATGTAGCCTTGCATCATTTTCATGATTCCTTTAACTCGATTATTTAATCAAATAATTGATATTATAAATGTCACATATGCAAGGAATCAACACAAACAAGTGACATGATAGATGCCCATATCATTAGACACCGATATAGCCTGGAAACCCCTTAGTGTGAAAACCACCAAATGTGTAATTTTATTATTAAACTCTCATGAGGGTGTTCATCCCTAACTCAGTGGCTTATAAGAGAGTCCATCCATTAAATAATTTCATAAAATATTACAAGGAGTTATCATTTAAATACAAAATATCTAGCTAACAACTACGAAGGATGAAGGCGCAGAGAGGGAAGCCATTTAGGGTTTCGAAGGGGCATAGTGTTGGGATCGATGAAGGCCATCTGAAGGTGTATGAATGGCGGCAGTAACCAAACATCTGGAAGCATACAATAAAAACTTAGCTCTTCTGCATTTGTCTTAGGGATTATTGCTGCCTCAATAAGAAATAGTTTCATTTTCCTAACAGATGCAAAAATTTCCCTTTGTTTTACCTGTTCAAACACTCTCCTGTCCCTCATCGTCTAGAGCTACAGTGTATCACGTTATTGCTAGAGATAAAGTGTATCATGTTATTGTCACTGCTACCATATCTTGTACTATTATAATATCAGTTTCCAAGCATGAATCATGGTTAAACCATTGGAATTCATCAACCTGGAGTCAGAGTCAGAGGATATTCTCATTGTCTGGGGTTTGGATCCAAATAATCATAATCTAGCCAAGGTGACTCTTCTAGCTAGATCTCCTTATGGAAAAAGGTGAGCCAAAACATTTACATGGAATCCTCTCAGCAATTTAGGGTTTTTGGAAGCAAGGGAAACTGATGGTGGAAGGGCAGTTGGTAGGGGCTCTAACATTAACCTTCAGGAAGGCTTGGAGACAGTAGCATTTGCGGCAGTTCAGGTAGAAGTAGGGAAAGTAGAAATATAGATAAGTTCTGAAAATTCTCTACAAACTCTTGCATCTAGTTTTTTGTTGGGAGGGTTGGAGGATATCATCATTATTAGTGGTCTGAGAAGAAATGAAGGGTTGAAATCTTGTCTGGCCAAAGGTCGATGGAAAAACAAGCTAGTTTCAGGAAAAATTTTGAACTTCGTCTATGATGGCCGAGGGTTTGAATGCCAACAATTAACCTCAAAACCATACACAAAGCAGTCATATTATTTGGAAGAGGCTAAGGGAAAAGTTATTCCTCAGGGAAAATGGTTACAAAAGGAGGGTTGTTTCAGCTTACCGCCTGGTAAAGAAGGGACAAAACATGTGAGCGGTCCTTTGACTATTTTTCGAGGGTTAAATAATGAAACTACACTTGAATACATATCCCAGTAGGCAGGGGAGATCCCACAGGATTTCGAATTAGAACCAAAGGCACACATACAAGAACCTAGGGTTTCAATAACCTGGTTAGAACAAGTGGAGGAGTGGCTTGGGCCACTTGTGGAGGAGGATGACCATTCACGGGAGGGATAGTCCCTTGCAGGCTTGACTGAGACTGGTCAATAGGTTGGATTGAAGTGTAAGAAAGGGAATATAATTAAAAGGAAATCTGAATGCCCAAACCGAGTGTTGGGGGTCAACATCAAGATTGACAGGGCTATGGTAGCCTCAAAGCTCATATTGGTGGGTAGAGCGCGAGGGAAATTTTCTCTACACAATACATCACAAGTTGGATAGAGAAATATTGGGGTGAGGTGCCAAAAAAAGTCATGGAGGTGATCACATTAGGCTGGGGTTGGTTCATGGTCTGTTTCAATAGAAGTGAGGCATTGGAATGGGTTTTAAATCACAACTGGTGCTTTAGTATTGCGCCAGTACTCTTTAAGCGGTGGATGCCCATATTTGATGCAGAAAGAGAAATAGTGGAAGAGATTTCGGTATGGGCGCAATTACCAGCCTTACCTCCACACTTATGGATAACGAATGTCTTTAGACCTATTGGAAGTAGTTTGGGTCTCTACCTGGAAGCATACATGAATTTTCAGGAAATGAAATTTAGGAATGTGGCTTGCATTTTCATTAGATTGGACATGAGGGAAGCTTTGGCTAACAAAATCCAACTCCAGATTAATGGTTACTCCTACTGCTAAATGATTCAATATGACCACTTACCATTTATATGTCATAGATTCCATAAAAATGGTCATCTAGCCCGTGATTTCCCTCTGGAATATAGAAGGAGGAGAATATAGAGGGGTGACATCTAGAATGAGGTTCAGGCACAGCTCGAAGAGGAGTAGTACATTTAGATGGAAGGGGTATTGACACACTAGGGTTCGAGACAGATGTTGATGGAGGTGCAAGAAGACAAACCTGCACATATGAAGATCCCCCACATGCCAAAGCAGGACCATACCTAGGAAGTCACGAGAACAATTGAAATGGCCCAACTCTCGGCAAGTACTGTCACTCATTCCCCTTCCTCTATACATGATTCTCTACATTTTATGTTAAATGCACTCCTAATCCTGGTCCCTCTAGGCCATATATGAATGAACCTCCATGTTTAGACAAATTATCATTTTCCATGGACAATATTATCACATATATCCCTGCCTTATCTCTTGAGAAAATCCCTTACAATGTTTGACCGAGTGATAAAAGGGCCTTGTTAGTAGGACCCACAGGTGGTTTGGGAAGCCTTCCAGAACACACTATGCCTCATAAAACTAGGGGAAGGAAGAATGATCTATCTAAGGCATAATTAAAGGGTAAGTTAGACATAGCCAATGGGAAACAATTATCCCCTAAAGGGGTGCCTAGAGCACCATAAACCCCTATCAATGTTTCCAAATGATATTATTATCATTCAATTATCGTTATTTTTCTAGAAATCGTAAGAATATAGCCTTAAAATATCTATTTCAAAAAGAATCTCCTGATATGATCATGTTACAAGAAACCCTGGGTCCTCATGAAACATTCACGAATTCTTTTAAGACAATTTTGCCAAGATGGACTCTTTTGACTGCTTATGCAAAAGGAAAAATTCTTGGGGTTCTGAACTGGTATTGGGGATTGAGATTTACTCACCTGAATTATGCTCTGAGTTTACTCTAGTCAATATCTATGGTCTGTGCTAGGAAAGGGTACTATTATGGAACAATTAATGTTCAAAATATTTTATGCATGTTCCCAATATGGTTGTGGGAGGCTATTTCAATATCTCTTTAGATTTTTCTAAAATCTGGGGTCCTCAAGATAAATAATATCCCCTAGCTAACTTCTTCTTGAACAAAATCAAATATGGATGCCTCATAAACATAAATTTGATTAAAAATATCCCTACGTGCAGGAGCATAATAATGGGGCATGCTAGGCTAGATAAGAGACTAGACCTTTTTATTTTGAAAGAGGACTTTGTAAATCACACCTCTAGCTTCAATAAGTGGGTGGGTTTAGGAGGGGAATGAGACCACTCTCCAATATTAATGGAGCTGAAAGGTCCCAATAAGAATTTTGAATCCCCCTTTAAATTTAATCCTAGTTGGCTCACTGAACCTAGTTGCATCAGATTAGTAAATTATACATGGATACCATTCGATAGGGTCCCACCCTAACCCCCTTATCTATGTCATGGGATCACATCATAGTCAAGAGTCAATAAAGCCCATATTAATAATTGTAAGTGGTTAACCCGCAATTAATGACGGGACCACAGTTAGTTGCAAATGGGCGGAAGTATTAGTTAGATGGTAAATGGGCGGTAGTATTAGATAGATGGTATTAATAAAATCCACGATATTGGCTCGTGGTATTGCATGTATGAGTCCTATATAAAGGATAGAGACTCCCTGCGAGGAGTATTGTGTCTTGTTTTGTAATCGAGCTCTGCTTTATTGGAGGTTGCCCCCTCGAAGAGGCCTGTGAACATTTCTCTCTAGATAATAAAATCATTGCTATTCTGTGCTCTGGGTATATTTTCTTCGCATATTTTGTGTTCTCGGTATCTTTTCTTCGCAAATTCTCTGTTTGGGTATCGCTTTGCAGGTTAAGAGCATAACACGTGGTATCAGAGCACTTTCCAGGGCTCGGTGGGATCTCCAAATTTTAGCAAAATTTTTTTAGGCTAGAGACGTGTTTCGGCGTCTTTAAACCACGGGATCTGTCGTTAAGCACATAAACCTGCGGATTTGGGGAGGCATGCATGCAGGAAATACAAGAGGTGGTCACGTCTGTTGGACTCCCTTGTAACCCCTGTGGGTACCCCTTCGAGTAGTAGTGCATTAGACAGAACCGCGCACGGACTGTCTTCCACGTACCCTCTGGGTATATAGGAAGCTCCCTAGCTCCCTTGAAACCTCGCCATAGATAAAACTTCGGTCGTCTTGTGGCTATAGTACACCGAGAACAGCACTCGGAGAGATTACTCACCCGTACGATAGGGTAGTCGGGTGGTACGTCTAAGGGTACGGTCGATCCTCCTTAGTTAGAGCCCTGAAACATTGGGCCGAGTACTACTGTCAGACCCTTATGTATATTGCGATCTGTAGCACCTGACACTCCCCAAGACCATAGTTCCCTTTCTCTCGAGGGATCACACATCATCTCCAGATCAGCAGCAGCAGTTGTTCCACCATTCAGATCTCTCAGATCCACCAGATCGGACATTCCAGATCAGCAGCAGCAGTTGTTCCACCATTCAGATCTCCCAGATTCGCCAGATCGGAGTAGTGGGAAAGGGTTCCTATACCTGAATATAATTTTCGCAGGACTTTTTGTGGCATTGACATTTTGAGGATTTGGCGACTGCAGTATTGATCAGAAAGGAGTAAAACTCCGTTAGGAGTTTTCAAAAAAAAAAAAAAGTCTGAGATCTTCCAGGGCGCTTATTGGTGACCTAGCCCATCAAAATCAGGACGACGAGCTGAGCAAGGTGGTACCATTCAATTCTTAGTAAAAAAAATTTCGGCGGTCCCAAATTTTCGTCAGACGGGTGTATGGTAGAAACTCGAGCTCAAGCAATGGCCAATGAAAGGGTAGAAAAACTAGAAGAAGAGGTGCACTCCCTCCACTCTGTGGTGGAAAGGATCGAAAATCATCTTAAAGGATTAGATTGCCTACTACAGGACAAGGGCAAGGAGCCAGCCCACGAGGAGGCGTATAAGGGTCATGAATACCATGAGGGGGAGTCTAGCCACTCTCCTCATGTCTGGCACACCCATCCACCACCCAATCAGAGACCTCCCAAGTTGGATATGCATAAATTTGACGGTTCTCACACGTCTGCATGGCTAGCACAAATGGAGCAGTATTTTCAATTGAATCATATCATAGAGGAGGGGACTAAGCTTATGGTGGGCACCATGTACTTGGACAGTGAACGATGGCAATGGAAGGAATGGTATCAGCGTTGCAATGGACAATTTAAGAATTGGGGCCAATTTACCAAAGCTCTTCGAAATCGCTTTGAACAGGAAGACTCTTTTTTGGGGCATCTCACTAAGCTCCGACAGACGGGTACAGTGGATGAATATATTACCGCTTTTGAAGCCTTAGCCTTCCGCACTAAGGGTCTCACAGATGAATTCTACATGGAATGATTTATCAGCGGTCTTAAAGAAGCCATCAAAGCTCAGGTTCTACTCCACCACCCCCCCACATGGAACGAAGCTTGCCAGGTAGCCCGCAAGGTGGAACGGGCATTAGCAGCTCAATCCAGCCGCCCCAACTTTCCCGCTAAAGGTCGTCCCTCACAGGCTCCCAATATGACCCAAACACTTAATATTCAAAAGGTGTCACCTGCAGAAATGGCCGAAAGAAGGAAGCAAGGACTATGTTACTACTGTGATGAAAAATATTCCCCGGGTCATAAATGCAAAGAGCACAAGTTTTTTCAAATAGATGCCACTGACTACAGCTCCACCGAGGAAGATCCACCACTTGAGGAACCAGAGGCGACCGAAGAAGATAACCAACAGGAGATGGTATCTGATGAACCAATGATTTCGCTACATGCATTGGCAGGAATTTCTTCACCTCAAACTCTCAAAATCAGGGGTTTTCTTAAACATCGGCCAGTAATAGTTTTGATTGATAGTGGAAGTACCCATAATTTCATCCACCAAAAGATCGCTGAAGCAGCACACTGTTATATCCGAGCAGTTTCTAACTTCCAAGTCCAGATTGCAGATGGAGGCACAATGAAATGTGAAGGTCGCTGTGAAAATGTCAAAATTCAAATGTGGGATTATCAATTGAAAACCCATATGTTTGCAATACACATGTTGCGACATTGTCCTAGGTGCGGAATGGCTCCACACCCTTGGGCCAATCACAATGGATTTCCAGGAGTTATATATGAGTTTTAAGCAGAATGACTACACACATACCCTCCGTGGGCTACAAGCGGGAGCTCCTTCTATCATAAGCTCGCATCGTATGGAAAAATTGTTAAAAAAGGGCCATCATGGAGTAGTAGCTCAATTTAATGCCATCCAGGTAGTAGATACCATGTCTTCGCCAATTCATCCTGAGATGCAACAGATTTTGAATAAACATCGGACGGTCTTTGACAAACCTCATGAAATTCCACCCTCGCGAGGGGAACATGATCATAGCATCACATTGGTCCCAGGGGCCCAACCCCCAAATGTGCGGCCATACAGACATCCGTTCACCCAAAATAATGAAATAGAAAAAATCATCAAGGAATTGTTGGAAGCAGGTGTCATTCGTCCTAGTATTAGTCCTTACTCATCTCCAGTCGTCATGGTCCTCAAGAAAGATGGGGAGTGGCGGATGTGTCCAGACTTTAGGGCCCTCAATAAGTTAACAGTCAAAGATAAATTTCCCATCCCAGTGGTTGACGATTTGCTGGATGAACTCAATGGGGCTCAATTCTTCACTAAATTGGATCTTCGCTCAGGCTACCACCAAATTCGCATGAAGGAAGTTGACATTCCCAAGACAGCTTTCAGAACTCATGAAGGCCATTATGAGTTCTTGGTCATGCCATTTGGTCTCTGTAATGCCCGCTCTACTTTTCAGAGCCTTATGAATCACCTCCTCAGACCATCTCTCAGAAAATTTGTCCTGGTCTTCTTCGATGACATCCTCATCTATAGTGGCACTTGGGCGGCACATCTTAAGCATGTAGATATCCTCTTGCAACTGCTCAGCAAGCATAAACTATTTGTCAAAATGTCTAAGTGTGCGTTTGGCATGGAAGAAGTTGAGTATTTAGGCCACATTGTGGGCCGTGAAGGTGTCAAGGTTGATCCCAAAAAGATCCAGGCAATGCAAGAATGGCCTCAACCTAAGACCTTGAAAAGCTTGAGAGGATTTTTGGGTCTCACAGGCTATTATCATAAATTTGTCCGCAACTATGGTCGCATAGCGAAGCCCCTGACGCAACTTCTCAAGAAAAATTCCTTCTTCTGGAACGAAGAAGCACAATAGGCATTTACCGCTCTCAAAACCGCCATGTGTTCCACTCCGGTCTTAGCACTACCGGACTTCACCAAAACATTTGTCATTGAATCTGATGCTTCGGGAACAGGTATTCGAGCAGTCTTAATGCAGGAAGGGCGACCATTGGCCTTCACCAGCCAACAACTAAGTGGGAAGAACTTGGGCCAATCTACTTATGAGAAGGAAATGATGGCCATCTTACATGCAGTTGAGACCTGGCGACCTTACTTGTTGGGGCGACGTTTCCAAATCCGTACAGATCATCACAGTCTTAAATATTTTTTGGAGCAATGCCTATCTTCCCTCCAACAAAATAAATGGTTAGCCAAAATGTTGGGTTATGATTATGAGATCATTTACAAGAAAGGGAAAGACAACAGGGTAGCAGATGCATTGTCATGCCAATTTGAGGAGGAAAGTACTCTGATCGCAATATCCCTCCACATTCCAGACTGGATTGAAGAGGCTCGCGGGGAATGGTTTTCACATCCTGAGCTCTCCCAACTCATTTCTCAATTACAGGCAGATCCTAATTCCAGCAAGGGCTACTCGTGGCAGAATGATATTCTTCGCTACAAGGACAGAGTCGTCATATCACCAACATCCACCCTCAAAAGTCGCATTTTGGCAGAATTTCACTCCTCGCCCATTGCAGGAAATTCGGGCTTTCAGAAGACATACGCTCACACCAGAAGATCATTTTTTTGGACCGGCATGAAACAGGACATCCTTACTTTTGTAGCAGAATGTGACGTCTTTCAACGCCACAAGGGGAAAACCGTCAACACACCAGGCACATTACAACCATTGCCCATTCTGGCGTCAATTTGGATGGAGGTCTCCATGGATTTCATTACAGGTCTTCCAAAGTCTGGGAACAAATCAGTCATCATGGTGGTTGTGGACCGACTATCGAAGTATGCTCATTTCTGCGCTCTACCCCAACCATTCACACCTACTTTGGTTGCTCAAACTTTCATGGATCAAATCTTCAAATTGCATGGCATGCCCACTTCGATTGTGTCCGACCACGACCCAATCTTCACCAGTAATTTTTGGCAGGAGCTCTTCAGAATACAAGGCGCTCAACTCAAACTCAGTACTTCATATCATCCGCAAACAGATGGTCAAACCGAAGCCGTTAACAAATGCCTAGAAACCGACCTGAGGTGTTTCACTTCAGAAAAACAACACCTTTGGGCACAGTGGTTACCTCTGGTGGAATGGTGGTATAACACCAACTATCATGCCACCACCAAAATGACTCCCTATGAAGCAGTCTATGGACAACTTCCGCCGTCCCCTACTTCTTATCTCACGGGGTGCTCCAAAGTACAAGCAGTGGATCAACTCTTACAACACCGTGCAACCATGCTGGCCCACTTGCGCGAGAATCTTCATCAAGCTCAGAATTGTATGAAGTAACAGGCTGACCAACATCGCTCAGAGCGCCAATTTCAAGAAGGGGATCAGGTCTTTTTGAAGCTGCAACCATATAAGCAAACATCACTCAAAGACAAGGGCTGTCAAAAGCTCTCTCCAAAATTCTACGGACCATATCAAGTACTTCAGCGCATTGGAGAAGTGGCTTACAAGCTGGCTTTACCACCTACAGCAAAAATCCACCCAGTTTTCCATGTATCGTGCCTCAAGAAAGTGATTGGGAACAATTGCCGAGTTCAAACCAGTCTACCTGAATTGGATGAAGAAGGATCAATCTGGCTTCAACCTGAACAGGTTCTAGACACACGAGACAAGCACCTGCGTGGCCGCGTGATTAAGGAGGTCCTAGTCAAATGGAAAGACACCTCGCCGGAAGATGCAACTTGGGAACCAGCCGCTATTCTTCAGCAGTTTCCGCAGCTTCAGCCTTGAGGACAAGGCTAGTCTTAAGGGGGAGGGCATGTTAGGGTCCCACCCTAACCCCCTTATTTATGTCATGGGATCACGTCATAGTCAAGAGTCAATAAAGCCCATATTAATAATTGTAAGTGGTTAACCCGCAATTAATGACGGGACCACAGTTAGTTGCAAATGGGCGGAAGTATTAGTTAGATGGTAAATGGGCGGTAGTATTAGATAGATGGCATTAATAAAATCCACGATATTGGCTCGTGGTATTGCATGTATGAGTCATATATAAAGGATAGAGACTCCCTGTGAGGAGTATTGTGTCTTGTTTTGTAATCGAGCTCTGCTCTATTGGAGGTTTCCCCCTCGAAGAGGCCTGTGAAAATTTCTCTCTGGATAATAAAATCATTGCTATTCTGTGCTCTGGGTATATTTTCTTCGCATATTTTGTGTTCTCGGTATCTTTTCTTCGCAAATTCTCTGTTTGGGTATCGCTTTGCAGGTTAAGAGCATAACACATTCGATAGGTCCAAAAACATATCATGTGATCAGCCTCTTATGGGAAATTTAAGAAAATTGAAAGTGGAGACTATTAACTAGGCCAAAGAGAAAAATATTGGGGAAGAAGATGAACTTAGGTGTATTAGGGAGGAACTAGAAGGGTTGGAAATCCCATAAGAGGATGGATATCAGACATAGGAGAAGAGGGAAAAGATAAAACTTCTGAAGATAAGGAGGAGGAATAGTTTAAATGACATTTAAAAAAAGGAGAATCAAAATTCGAGCCATCTGTGAAATGGGGAAAAAAACACCAAATTCTTCCAGAATTATGCAAAGGGGAGAAAAAATACAAGTACCATATGGGAAATGAGTTGGGTTGATGGAGGTAAGGAAAAATATTTCAATGAACTATCTACTATGGGAAGAGACCACTTCAAAAAGTTATTCAAAGCTCCTGAGGGTGAAATAATCATTGAGGTTATCTGGGTGGCCCAACTCTTCCCTAGATATGTAGAGGAAGAAGACAATGAGACGATAATGCCCCTATAATGAAAAATGAAATCGAAGGTATTTTGAAGGCTATGCAAAAATATAAGAGTGCAGGGCCCGATGGATGGACTGTGGAGTTATTCCAACATTTATTTGAACTACTTGGAGAACATATTGTTGGGGTGGTGGAATAATCAAGGAGCAGGGTCATCATCTATGAACCTTTTAATACAACCTTTCTAGCTCTAGTTCCAAAATATGATGACCCAATCTCCTTTGAAGAGTTGAAATCTATCTCCCTTTGCAATTGCATTTATAAAATCATAGCTAAAATTATTTCAAATCTATTGAAACCAATTATATCAATCAACATATCCAAAGAAATTTCTTGTTTTCTTGATGGTAGGTGTATCCCAAGAAATGATGCACAACATTAAGAAGTAAAAAAAAACATGATTATTAAAGCTGACCTGTCAAAAGCATATGATAGGATTAGCTAGATATACCTGAGGCTACCGATGAACCATTTGGGCTTTAGTATTGGTTTCATCAACTGGATTATGAGTTGCATATCTAATGTGTCTTTTGTTGTTCTCATAAATGGGGCTACCTCTCCTTTTATCCACATTCAGAGAGAGATTAGAAAAGGTTTCCCCTTATCCCCTCTCCTATTTTTATTGGTTGTTGAAGGGCTAAGTCAGTTACTTCTTTCGGCCAAGAGGAGAGGTGACCTAAAAGGAATAGAAGTTGTGAAAAATATTTTCATTTCTCATTTTCTCTTTGTGGATGACATTATAATATTCAATAATGGATCTCAAGAAGATGTTAATCAACTGAATCTCTCCTTGGATCTGTTCCTTAAGGCTACAAGAATGAGCATAAATTCTCAAAAATCCTCAATAGCACATGAAGGACTCTCAAAAAATGAATTAGAAAGAATTTCCACATCCATCCCCTACCAAGTTATCCCTATGGGAGACAACCTAAAATACACGGGGTTCCATTGAAAGCTTGTTTCCTATTAAAAATAGGATTTGAACTGGTTGTTGTAAAAAATCAAGAATCGTATCAAATTTTGGAGTTTTAAATTGTTGTCCAGAGCTGGAAGATAAGTCTTGATTAAATCTGTTCATATTTCCATTCCTGTATATTGGATTGCCCTCAAATTCCCAAAGGGTATTCTATCCAAAATTAGGAAACTTTCTAGTATTTTTCTCTAGGCTAGCGCAAAGGAGGATGTAGTGCTACCTTGGCTAGCTTGGGACACAATTGGTCATCCAAAGGAATGGGGAGGATGGTCTAAAAATGACCTTCAACCTTTTGCATCCTATCTAGCAGCCAAAACAGGGTTCTGACAAAGGATAATTTATGGACAACGATGGTAAAAAGGAAATACATTGATCTAGTCCCCATGGATGATTAGATACAAAGGCCTAGAAAAGTCTCTTCTAAAGAATGAGTCATTTGGAAGGAAACTATACACTCTTTCAAGCTAGTGGAAGGAATTGCATGGCAGGTTGGCAATGGGGAAGATCTGAGTCGACATTAACCCATGGGTGGGGTGCAATGAGGATTTTACACTATCTAGAGTGTTTATCGACTCCCTTCATGCACAAGGCTTGTTCTTCCTAAACCAGATAACAAAGTCATAAATAACTACCATCTGGCATCAGGGGTGGAAATCTACAGAGGATATTCAGTTAGATCTACAATGGGGTCAAATTTCAAATTTCACCATCATACAAATTTTAGGATCAAGTATTTTCCAGACTCTCTTTGATGGGTTCATGCTCCATCACGATATTACTCCCCAAAGTTTGGATACTATTTCCTGATGACTTGAAGTGCATGGGGGGTTTAGGACTGGTGGAGGAAATTACTTTGGAAACTAAAAAGCTCAGCAAAAACCATATTGTTCTTTTGGTGTATACTAAAGAAAAAGGTGCTTACATGGTACAATTTATAGAAACAAAGCAAACATGGTCCTGGTTGGTGTATCTTGTGCAAGGAATTTGAAGAATATTCCAGTGATTTATTTCTATGATGCTTGTTCTCCATAAAAGTGTGTGAAAAAGCACTGTCTCTCTTAGGCATCAGATCAATCCGGTATGGGGAAAGTTGTAGGGAAAATTGGTAAAGTTGGTGGACTATGTCCTCAGATGAAAACATAAAAAACATCCCTATGATTATCTCCTAAGGGATTTGGCTAGAAAGGAATAAATTTATCTTCAAGGAAGTTTCTTCCCCTCCTCTAATTTCTACAGAATGTGCCTCGATCTTCACTCTCCTCCCTTCCACTGACCCCCCACAGTCAATTAGAAATATCAATGTAGAATAAATTAGACATGATATCCCATGGGCATATTTTGACGATGCTTTGGATGTTCAAGATAGTTGTGGATCAGAGCGAGTTATAGATATAAATGAAATAAGGTCTCTAAAAGTTTCTGTGGGTATCGGAACAGGCACAAAAAACTATGCTGAGTTACTTTCTTTAAAATTTCTTTTATGCTGGCTCATTCACTTGGGGATTGGTTCAATTCAAATATTTGTTGACTCCATGAATGTTATAAATTGATTCAAAAATACTCAGAGATGTCAAAACTACATTTTGATCCCTATCATTGAAGAAATTCCCTTTTTAAAAATGTCATTTGATCTTATTATTTATGTCATATCTACAGGGAATAGAATACAACAATGGACCTCCTATCTAAGGAGGGCCTTCAACAGGATCTGGACATATGGTGCATAACTGAGACAGTTGATGGTACAGTCTGTGTGTCAGACCACCAACCATACAATATATAATTTGATCTACTAGATTTTGTTTTTTCCTTCTCACCATTATCTAGTTCTCGATGACTTTGGTATACTTTGTATCTTTTGTATAAGTTATTTTGAGATAGTTTTCTTTAACTATGGTCTTATTATGGGTTTTTTTCTCCAAATTGGGGAGGCCTTTTTTTTACTGGACAAACATATTTTTTGTGACTAGGATTGTGACATAATTTTGCATAAGTTGCTTTGGACTTTTACCACCCTGGGTGATTTCACTATTTTTTGAATGCTTAAATTCATATGGTATGTAAATTTTTATTTCCTTAATAAAAAGTTCGATTTTCCTCTCTGGAAAAAAACTATTACAATCATCATGATATAATTTACCCACAAATATTCAATCTTTGTATCTTTGTGGCATGGTTGTTTCATTAATGGACCATGCTGTAGCTGACACTCATCTACATGGAACATTATTTCTTTACATGCCACAATGTTACACATAATCTATCCTTTTCATAAGTCACCATCATTTCCTATCATTGTTTTCATTACAAAACTTTGATATCATGATTATATAAAGTATTAATGAACCAACAATCAATGTTTAATAATGATTCTTCAACATCTATTCATGTGCATACATGAAATGTAAATAAAATACTGCAACATTCTTCCTCTAAGAACACTGCTCATGCATTAAATATAAGCATATAATTATCAGAACATGTCAAAAGAAATACCCCATTGCTATGATTCTTCTCGCACAAGCATATTATTTTCCAAAGGAAAACCATTATACCCATCAATTTTCATTTAAATGATATTATCATCTTCACTTTGATTTTTGTGCATGTTATTAGATAAACTTATTCAAAGAAAGTTAGTCGCTCAACTTTTTCTTTGTGCATGTAACTAAGTAATATTTCGAATACAATAGATATTATTATTATTATAATACATGCAAATGCATGTCCCCTTCTAAGGGAAAACTAAAATAATAGATACCATTATCATGCATGGAAATACAAGTTCCTTTACAAAGAACATCTTTTCTAAGTTAGAGCTATTTAGAAGGTCTATTGTACATGGAATTACATGATCTATTCTAAAATAAAACTAACATATTAATTATTATTTCTTGCGTTTGGATATATGTGTTTTTCCGAAGGAAAACTAATGTGTTTATTACATGCAATAACTTGTTTTCTTTTCCGAGGTCTAATGTAATAATTATTCTTTTCTGCATGCAAATCCATGTTTCTCTTTAAAAGGTCTAACAAAATAGTTATATTCTTTCCATGCATATTTCTTTTCAAAGAATCCAACATCATAGTTGTACTTTTCATGGATGCAAAGTTGATATTTCCTTTTAAGAGATCAAACACAATATTTCTATTTTTCGTGCAAGCAAATAACATTTTTATTTTCAAGAAATATAAAACATAGTATTTATATTTTGTCCATGAAGATAACTTATTTCATCCCAAGAATATCAAGCATAGTACTATTTTGTGCACGTAATAACTTATTTCTTCTCAATAAATATCAATCATAGTAGTTCTATTTTGTGGATATAAATTCATTTCTTTCCCAAAGTATCTTTTCCAAAGTCTAGCACATGTTATAATTTCTCCCATGCAAATGTATATTCTTCCAAAAAATAGTAACACAATAAATATGATAACTATTCTTCTTTCATGCACAACATAATCTCTCCCAAAAATGAAACTATCATAATAATTAGTATTTCATACATATAACTACATGTTTCCCTTTTAAGAAATCCAACACAATAATTATTGTGGGAGAAAACCAATGTAATTGGAACCATATATAGGGAAACATAAAATAATCAATCTTTCTCAACTCAAATCCTCGCATTCTTTCAATAAACAACATGGGTGATCTATGCATACAGATTCAAGAAAACCCTTCCAAGAAAATTAATCTCATTAACTATTCTCTTTTCTTTTTCACCACCCATGAAAATATTCCACGAATTACCTTCTTTAACTTATATTCATTTTTAAGAAAAATATCTGGATAGCATGGATCCTATTTTTAAACATAATGTGTAATTATTTTAGTAAATTAACAAATTAATTATTCCTTTGTTTTTCTTTTCCAAGAAATATCAAACTTAATTGTTATTTTTTCTGCATGTAATTAATTTATTTCCGTTTCAAGAAACAAATATTATTCTCCCCTCATGCAAATATATACTTCTATAATGCGTTGGCTATTCTTTTTGCATGCAATAAATTTTCATTTTTCAAAAGAAAAGTAACACAATAACTATTACTTCTTGCATGCAAAACACATAACTCAATCTTTCATGCAATACATATTTTTTTCAAAGAGTAATAACATAATAGTTTCCCTTTTCGTGCATTAAACACATATTTAACCTATGTTTCTACGCACAAAATTCATCAATCTTTTCAAATATATCAAGTATGAAAATTGAGTTTCAGGGTTAAATTTTACTGAGAATCCATGAAAAAATACAACATCATTGTTGCATTATTCTAATTCCATCTATTGATTCTTCAATGCATGTTGTTAGCAAACCATAACTTTCCCTAGGCCGAGGAATGAAATTCCAAAGGTAACCACACACAAATTTTAGGCTAGAATCTAGCACTTCTAGCCTTGTAGAGGGATCTCTCACTGAGGTTTTTGCAACTAATCTGCTATTAGGCTAGGTATAGAGCTTAATAAGGTGTGTTTTTTCAAATAGTTGCTAGTAAGAAAGGAGGCAAATCCATTGGGAATGTAACCACGTCAAAGTTATAATTTGTTCACTGATATGATGAAGAGAGAAATGATTTTTCCATAGGGGAAAGATAGGTATTCTTGGTGATGGAATCAAATTAAATTGTTATAGGAGGGTGAGTGTGAGAAATTTGGAAACAAAACTTAGAGCATTAAAACTGTAAATGAATTCTAAATGTTGCTTTAAGAGAAAAACATAGATTACTTGGGAAAACTAAATCATAGCACCATTAAGATGAATTCTGATTAAACATATGATTCTTCCAAGCATGAAGAAATACATTCAAGAAATGTTAAAAAATAATACAAACTTATAAGTAGAAAGAAGCACAACACAATCAAGATTTGACACATGAATCCCTGCAAATCAGCTTCTATCTTTCATTCACTGGAAAAAATATTATGAAAAATACAATGCACTTAAGGAGTCTCTCTCTCCAATGTGATGAACCCAAACCTATTTTATATTTTTACATATTAAATATATAAAATATATTCCATTCTCACTTATCCAGGTCAAATTTTCCAACAATAAATTAGTCAAACAACTAGATACATCGAACTGTTCACCGACTTTGCATAAAAGTAGGAACTAATTACCAAACACAATTTCCTACTTCATACATCATTAAACTTAGGAATACTTATAAAAAACCACTAAATATACCGCCCTAAGGCATCATTCCACCTATAAACATTATTAGACAATCTTGGAGACCCAAACAATTCAAACTATTAATTGAAATGGTGTTGATTGTCTAGTTTCGCAGCAAATGAGCTAGTTTTACATCAAGTTGAAGTAGCCCTCCATGTTTTGTATGGTTGTAGCACTCCTCTGACAAAATGGAGCAAATGGGTATTCTTGAAATATCTTTGTAATGGTGGTGAACTTTTGAGATATGCTTCACAATGTTTGGAGACCTCATCACCTGTAGCAAACTTTCATAGGACATTGTTAACTTTTGTAGCACCTGTTAACTTTTGCAACACCTTCAAATTTCTAAGCATATGATGGATTCCCATGACATAAAGTGTTGGAAGCAACAAATAGGTGTTGTGACATACTTATAACATCCTGCAAGACAACCAAAAACCTCAAAATTGGGTCATCTATGATTATAAAAGACTATACATAAATGTGCAACATGCCCTTGCTACGTTTTTAACAATGTAAACTTTGAAATAAGAACTGTTACCCGTTTCATAGAGATAGCAAAAAAGTGAGCCAATTTTGAAAAGGGGTGATGCAGAACACACATATTTTTTTTAGAGCATAGTTTTTCGCACTTTATTTTTTTTTATGTACATTACATTTTAGAATGTTAGTGATTTGTATGTTGATTTTAGAAAGTGGTCCTTCTACATCATGCCTTTTTTTAAAAGACCTATTTTTACTTTAAATTTTCTAATGTATGAAATGTAAATAATTATTTTCTAAATTTAACAATTTTTGAAGCGGTCTTATTTTTGATATTTTCTTGTTTTTATTTTAATTTTTTTTTGTACTGATGTTTTCATTGTTTTGCATATTTAAAGAAGAAGGTGGATATTTTGAAGTTTCTATATTCTACATATTTATACATTGTTAATTACTTTTTCAATGCACATGAAATAATTGTCTCTAAAAAAGAATAATTTTTAACAATTGACATAAAAATAACCATTTTCAACATAAATATAACTTAAAAATTACACATTTTGATAATTTTTGTAATTTTTTGCTAGAAATGACATGTCAAAATCACAATTTTTATAAGAAAATTTTAACTAAAAATGGTTAAATAATATTTTTTATGCATATCAAAAAAATAATAATAATCACTAGTTTTTTCAAAAAATAATGATTAACATAAAAATTAATGTGAAAATCACATAATACAAATATTGAAAACATAACAACATTAATTGAATGCTTTTTCTTCTCATAAAATGTCAAAGTCAAAACATTACAAGTATAACTAATTGATAGTTACAAAAAATGAGCTTCATTTCCAAGCATAACTTAATTTTAATCAACAATATCACGTAATACAAACTATTCATCCTCTAGAGTTTCATCATTGTCTTCTTCCACAATATTTTCTGCTTCATTTTTCTCATTTTCCTCTTCTAATGGATCTTTGGTGTCTATGAATCTCCCAATGTATGCCTTTCCAATCATTCCATGTAATGGTGGTTGGGGTTCTTTTGCCTTTTTTGCCACATGTGGTTCACTAAATTCCCCTCTCTTCAACCCAATTTCTTGCATTGCATCTGGAAGAAATTGAAGAGAATTAATTATTTACTGAATAAAATTGCACTGTATTGGATATTTTTAAATGGAAATGCAATTTCTTCCTTTTTGAAGGCAACATGCTAGTGTTGTACCTAATTATCAAGAACAAAAGAAATAATCAAGTAAATTAGTACAATGACATATAAATTAACAAATAAAATATTGAAATTCAATTCCATATAATAAAACTTACCTAAACCAAAAAATAAATCCAGGACCCAATATCCTTCATTTGAACATATGTCGATAAGATAGTTAAACAATAACTATCATTTTTGATAAATGTTAACTATCTCTCCTTTTGTTTCTTTGTCTTCACACGTTAGTTTTCTCACACCATCATCATAAGCCAGTACTTGGCAATGAATCTTTCCATCTACCAAATTAAAAATTATAGACATATAGCTATCATATTTTGCCTAAATATCAATATGGATGAACTCACAATCATTTATAAATGGTTGATCTTCATGGTTAAGAAGATTTGACTTTTGCCTGTAACATGAAATATTAAAAGTTCAATTAACTTGTACATAAATGAATTTTTTAACATTAATCAAATATACATTTTCAATGTCTTACCATGTAAGCTACATCCTTGAGTTTGTTTTCCCCTTGAAGCTTGACAATAAAATTGCGAATTGTGTGTTTGAATGAAATGTCACAAATCTCCATAATGGTGATGATGTGACTGCTAAAAATCCTGCAACCACTTTACTAAGAACTTGATAAGTATAAGGGTCACTATCATAGTCAATTTTTGGAATATTGAATCCATGGGTAGGGCATAATCCCTTTTAGGTATGAGTTTAGCAATGTCTTCGCAGTCGCCTTGTATTAGTTGATATTGAATAGTGTTAAGCCCATTCCAAATGAAATGATTAAGAGTTGGATCAAGTTCAACATTATTAAGACATTGCTTCTTTAGTATTTCGATCTTAATTTTTTTAATAAAGGTTCTAAAACTATTTGGTGCTCCATTTGCATCCTTCCTCGTCTTTAATAAAATAAATAAATATATTTGTAAGTTATAAATAAAAATGAATGTATAAATCAACATACCTTTTTAAATGCAAGATATATATATATATATATATATATATATATATGTTGATGTAGAACTTGAATCTGGATAGTTGTGTACAACATCATCCCAACTATATTCACTCCAAAATTTAACCATTTTTTCTTGTATTTTCATGTAAACTTTGTGACTGCATAGATAAAGTAAAAAAAATTAATATAATGATACGTATAAAAAATACTACCAAGAACAATATGTTATATTTAAAAGAAAATTATAATCTAGAAATAAGTAAAAATAATTCAAAAAACTTACTTTTGAAATTCCTTAGACATTTCCTCCAATGATAATTCCCTTGATCTCGCTGGAGATAATATTGCTTTGACAAGTTCTTCATTCTTCACTCCTTGTAATGCTCTCCAAGGTGTGATAGTTATATCTTCTAGAAATTGCTTCATTTTAGGACTCGATTTACTATTGCTACATATCAAAGGTTTAGAACTTTTGACCTTCCAGTTTTTAATGCCAATGTTCTCCCACATGCTAAAAATATCATTAATCAATTCCCATATCTCTCCAGTTCTAAATTCCAATTGGAAAGTGTTAAATACCTCTGAATAAATCAATATTTACTCTAGTGCCTTTTGAATTTATTTTCTCATCAATTTGATAGCCTATTTCCATACAACATTCCTTTTGGAAATATACAGTAACATTTTTCTTATCCCCACCACATTTTTCTTCAAATTTACTATGAATAAATTTAACCCTTTGGATGAAAGTCAATGAAATCCTATATTCATTATCTGAATTATGATTCTGTGCCATTAAATTTGCTTCTGTATCTGATAAACCAACATAAATGATACATTTCATTGTTTCAAAACATGGGTTATTGGTATATTCCTCGATCAATTGTCTTTGAGCTTCTACATAATGGTTCCCCCAGAGCACATAATAATTGTATTCAAAATATTTTGACTTATCAAATGCTTCTTTGTTGGGAACTTGAATTCGATAAAAAAAGAAGCACATAATTAACCACATGAGCATATGGATTGTACCTCATCAATGTCTTCAAGTTGTGAACATCCAGGTGGTGTGGCTTTCTGATTTGATATTTAAATTGTCCTTCACTTGCCTTATAGATTTGTCTCACATTAAGCTGAAATATATTACCACCCTCAATTAAGTTTCTCTTTTTCAAGTTCTGTCGAATGACATTGTGTTTTTTAATAATTCCGTCCTCTAAATCAGCTCCTGGTCTAATGATTTCTTTGCTTTCTTTTGAATTTTCACTAGGATCCTGATTGTTGGTAATGACTACTTCAGAATGTTCAACTTTAATTTTCTTCCTCATAACATTATCATCATTGAATTAAGGTTTCTGTGGTCCTTAACAAGTTTATGATAATTTTTTTTGGTGATAATCACATCAAAGTTCATTTGTCGACAAGTTTCCAACTAGCAAGTGAGATGAATCACACTTGTTGGTTCGAAACACGTTGAAAAATGAATTTTGATGTGATTATCACCAAAAACATTTCTCATAAACATTCTCATAATTAAAAATAACATATTTATCCTTGGGCATTGTTACTTTTGGTCTCTTACAGATCTTCTCCTTTCTAACATCAGTTCCAATGTCATCCTCAGTAATGAAAACATATTCTTCAGTGTCAGTTTCAACTTTCTCATCTTCAAAAGTAACCTGTCTACCTTTACTAAATTTATCCACTAGAGGCATTACTTTCTAGTCCCTTTGATGTAGTTTTGTAGCATAATGAATTACTACCTTTTTCTTGTTTTCCATATCTTGTTCTAACACTGAGTAGAAACTGTTGACAACTTTCATAATATCATGCTCTATGAAATGAATGGTTCCCAACATAATTGAACAACTTTCAACAAAATTTTGCCAAATAAAATATCATATGTCAATAAAAAAAAGTTATTAAAATAAATGAGATAGTTACAAGAACACAAAACACAAATATAAATAACAATACTTACAATATTTTGTGTCATCTCATTTACGATTTGTTTACACAACTTTATAGATACCTCTCTCGTGTCATACAATGAATACGATAACTAGTATTTAATCCTTTCATGTGACTTGGGTGTTTTTGTAAGCACATAAACAACTTCACTCTCTGGTATCGAACAGATGTCTATGACCTTTCCCAGCACCTCATAAATTCCATTATTGTTAGGTATATCAACATATAGATATATTTGCACATCTTGGCTTTCTCTTTCTTTCACATACTAGACATTTGTTGAAAGTTTCACTTCTTTTGACTTCTTCCAGTATGAAATCATCTTCTTATCGTTTGAGGAACTTGAAATATTTGTAGCTACCACCTCAGGTTTGGTTCGTTCAACAATGTTTTTTGAAGATCCACCTTTAACAGTTTTTGGTCTAGAAAGATTCACAGAAATCTTATTTGATGCCATTTTCCTAAAAAAAAGACATATAAATCAATAAATTACAAAAAAATAATAGCTTAAACTAACAAAAGAAAATATAAATGATAATTAGTTTTTTCAAACATAACAGTTTGAACAAAAAAAAAAAAATAAGAAATTAAAAAAATGCAGCGCCCTACTGCCCCACCTCGGAATTTGGTCAGCCACCTAGGCTGGAAGTTTGGCGTAGCCCCCCTACCCCACCCTGGAGGCTTAACAATCACCCCTCCTCCCCACCCCTGGCTCCACCCGGCTCCCCACCCCACCTTAGTGGCCCAATGGCCCGCCGCTTGGGCCAGCCATTTGGCCGCTAGGATGGCAGGTTGCTGGGCTGCAGGGGTGGCACAGGGGGCAGGAAGTCAGCTAGGGGGCTATTGCACGGCCCCGTGCCCCACCCTAGCAACCCAACATCCCACCACCCCAATCAACCGTTGGATTGTCGGGGCGGGACGGGGTGTTGGGCAGCTAGCCCCCCACCCCTCACCCATGGGACCGTTAGGCTGTTAGGAGCATGATCGAGCCCACCACGCCCACTGTGGATGTAGTGGGTAAATATGTCCGACAAAAATTTTAATTTCTAAAAAAAAAAAAAATTTCGCTAAACTTATTTAATTTTAAAATTTCCACAACAGAAAAATTAACTAACCTGTCAAATGCGATAATCCTTCATTGGATATGTTGTTGATAGCAATGTAGCTTCTCCACAAATTTGCTCCAAGTCTTTTAATGAACCTCGGAAAAACTTGACGTGATGTGAGGAATAATGATAATGAAATTTGTTATATATGGGAAATTATGGAATTTTTATACCGTACAGTTAATGTGGGATTAATTTGTTTTTATGAATTTTAACATGTTAATTTTGTTATGGCGATATAGGAAACTATGATAAAGTGAACATTACAGAATTGTTTTACAATACGGTGAATGTGGGATTAATTTTTTTTAGAAGGTATACTAAAAATTAAAAAAAAAAATTCAATTGTCTAGTAAATATTATATAGTTTAAGTAATAAATTAATTTTAGGTAAAATATTTAGTTTACAATTTTAATTTTAAAGATTTATTTCATAAAAAAAGTTTATTTAAAATTTTTCAATAAATTGTAGAAGAAAATAAAGGAGGGAAATACATGAAATAGATTTTTTGGAGGGAAATTTTCATTCTTTAAGTTATATATTATCATTAGGAGAGTCTGCATTTGTATCATTCAACCTCTTCTATTGATCTGAAAATGGGGCCTAAAGGCTTCTTGTCAGGCTTACAAGTGTTGAGATTGCAACAAGATGATGGAGCTTAGTGAAAAGAGTCGCCTTCACTAAGTGGGCCCGCAGGCAAATTATGGCGCAAGTTCTATTTTTGACCACAGTGTGAGTGATCACAATGTGGGTGACTAAAGTGTGGGTGACCACAGTGTGGGTGATCAAAATCTATTTTTAGACTGGTTGTCAAAAATAGAAAAGTCAAATATTATTGTCTCATAATAATATTTGGACTATAAACTTGATCTTATTCTCTTGGAGCACTTCAGTTTGAGCTACAGATGTGGTCCATGCAGCTGTCAGAAGGAAGTACGCTTTTCTTATGAGTCAGTTGAGTTGTTGCATGCATGACTTCAGTTAGAACTCAATCAGTTGAGTTTGGTGGAGTTGATTGTGGAGTTGATGGAGTTGTGTTCAGTTTGACTTGGTTAAACTAGTTGTAGTTATTCTAACTGCAAATAGACTAATGATGAGTTGTTAAACTAATTATTAACTCATGATACAACTATAGAATACATCAGTTAACTCAGTTGCATGTCAGTGCATGTTCAGTTTAGCAGGGACAGGTGTTAGAGAATCAGATTGCTATCAGTTGTGACTATAGTTGTGCATCAGATCTTGCACAATCAAGGGATTGAGTATGCCAATGAGTTTGCTCATGTATTTGCCCAGTTTGTAGCTTCTACTCACGTCCAACAAATTGTGAGTGATTCTTTGGAGGTGAAATATGACTTTGGTAGACCATTCTCATTCATTCTTAAGCAGGTATTGAGCAGTGGAGGCAGGCAAGCAGTGGAATAGATTTGGAGATCAATCTTAGTTGTATTGTGTGTAACAGGTGGAGCTGGTACTGGATTGGTTGTGATAAGCATTGTAATTTGTAATGTTACATGGTCTCAATCATTAATATACAGATAGTGTGGGGTTTTTAGCGAGATGCTTTCCCCGGGTTACATACTGTGTTAATGTGTGAATGCTCTTGATGTTTTATTGTTATTGATGCTGCTATATTGATGATCAACATAGAGGAGCTTATGTATTGTGTATGTATTCCACAATAGTACATGATCAAGATAATCTATGTTGAATATGTGTTAAATTATTCAAAATTTCTACAACAAGAACCTTTCCCACTTCCAAAGCTTAAACATTCCAAAGATATTATGATTAACCAATTTCGGAATTAATAATGAGCTTGAAAATAGGGTATTCTTGTGATTATTTTTAGCTATTAATGTGCTTTATGCTTATTTTCTTGAACTGATATGAAAACATATAACAACAAATAGAGCAACAATGAAATGCAACAACAAATCAAACCCACATAACAACAATGTAATATGGAGCTCACCCAAAACTCTTGGGCTACATCTCCTTGAGCTCTAGTCAACTCGACTAGGCTCTCTGGGATTATGGCAAAGTCCTTTTACAAGCTCCATGCTCAACTCCACTGCATTACACAGAAACAATGGGCTTAGAAGACCATCTCATCCTTGGCTCTGAAGCTCTCAGGATTTCCATCTCTGGCTCTGGCTCTAGCTCCCAGCTCTGGCTCTGGCTCTAGCTCTAGCTCGTGGCTCTGGCTTGTGGCTCTGGCTCTGGCTCTGGATCCGGCTCTCACTCTAACTCTTGGCTCTTGGCTTTAGATTCTTTGAGCTCTCTCTCGGCCTCTGTGTGCCTTTGTAATTCGCTTGATCTCCAAGTGACTCTCTCAGCAAGCTTCAGCTCTCTAGTTCACTCACTTGACCTCCAAGCGATCCTAATGGCTCCCTCATTTGCCTGTGCTATCCACTTTTCCTACTCTCTGCAGCTCTCTACCTCGTTAATTGAGCTGTCTGGCTTCTTTGAGGCATTCTTCTGGCTCTACGGCTTCCTGTCCATTTCTCTGCGTATAATCATTCCTCTGTCTCTTCATCTAGCCCTCTGGCTTCTGGCTTTATGGCTCTGCACATTACAAATGCATCATTGCTTATAAAATTCCTGCTTGTTGTGTGGCACAATGATTAGGGGCTGTTACAAAGGAATCGGGCCCTTTCTTCAGGCAAAACCCAAAAATGAAACAAAATTCCAATACGTAGATTTTTTTCGAAAACACACTATCGGGCGCAAAATCCCAGACTTCAAATTCTCTAAAATTGCACTTATAAGCCCTTTTAGATCCGCCTTTTATGGCTATCGCAAGCCCACTGTTGATCTGCATGATCTCTTATCCAATGGCTAACAGTCCGTTTCGGGTGGCTTATGGAAGATTACGCACCCGAAAAGGCGGTTTTCTCTCTCTTATGACATGCCACATGTCAGCCAGTGTATGGGTTCGGGCAGAGCATCTCCAATACCACTTACCAAATGAGGCCTTCCCGAAATCCCGCTTACCATAGAACTCAAATAACCCAAATCCGCATCTTTAAACCTTTCGGGACCGACTTTATCACTTCAGGTCGTTCCTTTGTATTTTGGTTTCTATAGTGGAAAGGTGCCAATACACAGAAAATCCGAAAATCTCGGATTTCAAATTTTATGCAATCGGGTCCATAATCCCTATCGGGTTCGGGTCCTGATCGCTAATCGCAATTTCAATGGCTCGGGGGTCTACCCTTTGCATATGCCGACCGTCGTTCCTTCGATCGGCCGATCGTCGATATCGCACCTTGCTTATCACATCGGCAGGGGTCTATACCTTCTGCTCCTTCAATCGCCAATCGACGATATCGCTCATCGCAATCGCATTGTTGCATATCACCCAGTCGCATGTCGCTATGCCTGGGGTCCCGATATCGATCGAAGGCCTACCTCCAATCCAATATATCAGAGATTGCTGATCGGGGGTCCTTCTGCCTTTGTGTTAAGTCCATCCCTTTGCACATGTGCGATGAGATTCCTTAAGGATCCTTTTAGGCCATTTTTAGAAGAAATGCCTCCCTTTCCAAAGGACAAAGGCGATTAATCTTCTTTCTAAAATAACTTCTTCATCCAAAGTCCATTTTAGGCCATTCAAGCTGTAATAGATTCAGAATGAGAAGATCTACGCAATGGGACTATTTCCATGAGCATCCTTGGACTTTCATTTTCCTCTATGAGGAACACTTTAGACTTAGAAGTCTATCTTAGATCCATTTTTGATCATCTATTTGAAAGGAATGGATTCTTCTGATACTGAAGTTTCTCTTTGTGAATCATCCACATCTTCGTCATGTAACAACTCTATTCATATTGATGAATATAATGGAAATTATTCCACTATGAATAGAGAGTAAATTCTTCCACTTATTCCTAATCCTAAGGAATATGAGAGTGGCACTGATGAAAGACAGGATGAATAATTTCAAATAAATAAAGAGTAACGATTTCCACTTAGTCCTAATCCTATGGATTATGAGAGCAACAATGATGAAGAGAATGGTGAAGAATTTCAAAAGAATGAAGTGTCATAGTGTCCAGTTAGTCCTAATCCTATGGACTATGAGAGCAACAGTGATGAAGAGAATGATGAATAATTTCAACTGAATAAAATGTCAGAGTGTCCACTTAGTCCTAATTGTATGGACTATGAAAGTAGTAGTGATGAAGAATATGATGAAGAATTTCAAAAGAATGAAGTGTCACAGTGTCCACTTAGTCCTAATCCTATGGACTATGAGAGCAGTAATGATGAAGAGTATGATGAATACTTTCAAATGAATAGAGTGTCACAGTGTCCACTTAGCCCTAATCCTATGGACTATGAGAGCAACAATGATGAAGAGCATGATGAAGAATTTCAACTAAATAGAGTGTCACAATATCCATTTAGTCCTAATCCTGTGGACTATGAAAGCGGTAGTGATGAAGAACATGATGAATAATTTGAAAAGAATGAAGTGTCACGGTGTCCACTTAGTCCTAATCCTATGGACTATGAGAGAAGTAGTGATGAAGAGCATGATGAAGAATTTCAAATGAATAGAGTGTCATAGTGCCCACTTAGTCCTAATCCTATGGACTATGAAATCAACGGTGATGAAGAATTTCAAATGAATAGAGTGTCACGGTGTCCACTTAGTCATAATCCTATGGACTATGAGAGTAGTAGTGATGAAAAACATGATGAAGATTTTTAAATAGATAAAGAGTCCCTGTTTCCACTTAGTCCTAATCCTAAGGACTATGAGAGAAGTAGTGACAAAGGACAAGATGAAGCACTTAGTCCTAATCCCAAGGACTATGAGAGTAGTAGTGACAAAGGACAGGATGTAGAATTTTCAGTATGTAAACAGTCACATTTTCGACGTAGTCCTAATTCTATGGACTATGAAAGAAGCATTGACAATGAAAATAAGGAAGAATATCCAATAAACATCGAGTCAAATTTTCTGTTTAGTCCTAATTCTAAGGACTATGACAATAGCATTGAAGAAGGGGAAGGTGAAGAATATCCTCCAAGTCAGTATTTCAAAAGAACAACTGATCATAGTTAGGATAACATTCCTCATAATGATGATGAAAATGCTTATATAAACGATGATCCAGTGATGGAGATGTTGCCAGGAAATATTGTATCGAGGAGTAGGAGCAAACCTTTTCTTATCAATCCAAGATGTTCTAGTTATACAAAGGGAAGAGCAGAATATCTGATGAGAAGAAGTTATATGAGTGCTCTCATTTCAAGTGAATGTCATCAAAAAGATAGCTTGAAAAATATGGATTTCAAATTTGCATTAGAGAATAGGAAGAGATATTTGTCAATGAATAAAAGCATGCAAAATTCATATTTAGTTGGGTGCATGCAATCTACATTTTCAAGCTATGATTATCATATTAGGTCTTTATTTATCTGTAGAAATGCTTTCAAAATGTTTCATTTGATGGGTAATTTTTCTCTTTCAAGAATCCAACAAAATTTGGAAAAGTATCCCACATTTTATTAAGAAGTATGTCATAAATGATAGTTTGGGCCACTATCAAATACTCCAATGTCATGGATGAAAGATTTATTTTCAAAACATGGAGAGTGTATGCCAAATAGAGAGACAATGCATATTCCAGATAATTTTCAAGACGATAAATCTACAACTTATACAAAGAATATGCAGAAAGTTCTGAGGGACATGGTCTGTTTATCACACATCAATATTTTGTGAAGGTATGGAAGAAAGAATTCAACAATGTCCATATTCCTAAGAAGAAAAGGATGGGGACTTGCAGTACATGTGCTTCTCTTAAATAAGAAAGGGATAAATGTGAAGGGTCAGAAAGAGGTAAGCATTCATAACTTTAACTTTTAAAATTGTATAGTCATCAACTATGAAAACATATTTCTTAATGACTTTATTTTATATTGTGTAGATTCCATTGTCAAAGAACTTCAAAAGAATTGTGAACAACAAACAAGCGAAAGGAAAAAGCTGTACAAGCATCGAAATAAGTGTTATGATAATCCGAATAAATATTTGGGTTTGATAATTGATGGTATGGAATAGAAGAAAACACATTTACCACATTTTGTTCGCACAACCAAAAATTTACAGGAGGAAAACTTTATTCAATATCACTTGGTCGGTTGTATGGTCTACAATGGGAAAATGTTTCCAAGGGTGTACTTCACAACTCCAAATATTCTTAATGATGCAAATATGACAATAAACATAATTCATGATGTGCTTTCTCATTGGTCTCGTAATCTTCCTGAAGTTTTTTATCTACAATTGGACAACACTTGCTGTGAAAACAAAAATCAGGGTGTTTTTGGATATTTAAACATGCTTGTTGAATTGAGAAATTTTCAGAAGGTAAAGGCTGGTTTCCTTCTTGTTGGGCACGCTCATGACCATATTGATTAGATATTCAGTTGTTTTTTAGTCACATTGAGAAGGAAGTTGGGAGCTTTCCATCATTAATTGAATGTATTAAGAAATCATACATGCTAGAGCCTACTTTTGATGTGTTGGAAGAAACTGTTAACATGTGAAGGTTTATTCTGGGATCACATGGTGAGGATAAATGAATTGGAAAAATTAATGACATTAGCTTCCAAGAAATCTAAAGAGGTCAGAAAATTTTATGAGAGCAGGGGAAAAATGAGTGCTAGGGTTTTGAACTCCTGCAAGGTTGAATTTGTTGTAATCGAGCTTATGCTTGTTTCTGTTGATTAAAGGAATCCACACAGTGGGGTATTGTTGCTGCGATGGATGTCAAACGAGGACCGAAGTTCTGCAGGAACAACCTTGGAAGGGATTTGACTCATTCAAAGTTGCTAGAAATATATGATCTATGCAGAGAATGGGGACTCGACTCATGGGTTTTTAATTCCTGGTGCGATATTTTTCACACAAGATCTTTTATGTATTATCTTAGATCCACTATTTTTATTTTTATTTATTTCATATTTCGTTGTGGATGATAGTGGAATGGAGATGATCGGTGGACCTCTTCTAGGGTTTGGAGCTGACTAGTCCATGGCATCCACTAGGCCTGTAGCAGATCCCGTCTTGGCTGTGCCCATGATGTATGAAGATTCCATAGACACAGGAAAAAATCTCGTGAGTGTGTCGAAGGGGAAACATGGGAATCCCAAATGTATGAAGCGATGGTGGTCATGGGTTTGGATTCCCCACCTGCACAGCCTCCTCATTTAAAGAGGATTTATGTAGCCATCAGGACTTTGAAGGTGTGATGTGGTTCGTGCCCATATGCTATGGCCATGCCTGAGGCCCAAAGAAAGTTAAGGCTCCAAATGTTGGTGCAAAACCTATGACTCCAAAGGCATTGGCTCTCAATGCCAAGGATCTAGCTGTAGTTGCTAAGACTGTTGCGCCAAAGTTCGCGATGAAGTCTATCCCCAATATAGACTGCGGGGTCGCAAAGAAAGCCAAGAAGGAGAGCGGTTATAGGGAGCAAAGCAATATTTTCCTAAAGGATGCCACAAAGACCCCATTGCAATGTGGCAGACCTGACGCTGCTTGGCCTTGCCACCTCCAAACGCAATCAGAACCCTCATCACTGGTAAATCGTTTTCGATTTTAAATTTTTATTAAAACCCATTCAGAGATGTCACTATTGGTTTGGGTTCACACAACAGACTGGTGATTCATTTGAAGAATCTTATCTCCGATCATTTTAGATATCCTTCCAGAGTACAATATATGATTTTTGGGGCCAAAGCTATCTAGGATCCCAAACCTCTCATAGAATACAATATTTTACATGTGTCTACTATAATACTCAATATGAGGCTCAAAGGTGGTGCAACAAATCACAACAAAATAAGTCATACAAGAGGAGGCTTCGGGATCCGTTCAACCAAAAACACAAAAGCGCATCAGAAGCACAAAAATGGATTCTTTCAAGAACATCCTCCAAGGGAGAAATTCACCTTCAGTGACAACAAAGCAAGCTGAAACTAAACTGTGTCCATATATTGTGGAGAAATTGAATCACATCCTAGAATTAAACATATATATACTAGAAATGTATGAGCATTGTAATATTTTGGAAAAACAAGCTATTATCTGTCGATTCAACTATTACTGGCCAAAACCCACTAAGCTCTTTCACTGGATTTTCTCAAAATGGACTACTCACTATGATATTCACCTTTGATCTAAGGGGGTTTCCATTGTAAATTTGTCTTCAACAGAGGCTAGAGACATCATATTACAAGAAGGACCATGGTTCTCAAGATCCACGAATCTCTTCATCACACCATGGTTTCCGGAATTTGATGCAAATACTATAGTTGTATCCAAGATCCCAGTTTGGGTTCTTCTGCAAAACCTCTCATTACATCTATGGACCCAGCCAATCCTTGTAGGTATCGACAACACCATCAGGCGATACATTAAAACAGACACACAAAAACTAGAGGAAAGAATTTTCACATTTGCATGAATATATGTAGAGGTAGATCTCAACAAAGGCTTGCTAGACCGCATTCAACTGAAGCACAAATAGTGGTGCTGGACATAGATACTTGATTATGAAAATACAACATTTATATGCAGAAACTATCGGCAAACGGGACACCTACAAAATACGTGCCTTGAAGCCAAAAAAGACACCCTAAGAAAGAAAAAAAATAGGGAAACATGCCAGGGGATGGCAATTTTCACCCCCAGGCTCTGATGAGGAGGAGGAAGCTGATGTGGAACATCCCATACCCAACGAGGAAAATTAAATGAACAAGGAATTAGAAGCTCAGGAATTACATCCACAGTATCCGATGGACTCACAACCGGTAAAGATACTAGACACAATGGATACCAGTGGATCCAAATGACTACATACATCAGATAATTCTAATTCTAATAAAGAAAACCCTTGACTTGAGGCTGACACTTCGCTTACACTTGTATATTTGATGCAGCTCAAGGGGAGTGGCACAAGGTTGAGAAGAAAAAAAAGGAGAAAAGCATGATTTTTCTCCCCATATGTACATTATTTTTTGCAATTTCTGATCAATAGTCATTGAATGTCCCATGAATGCGTCACATCATCTACAATATGTAATTTTGTTTTAATTAATATGTAATTCCAACATCAATTTCATATGAAAGAAGTTGATGGTAAAACACTACTATGGGGTAAGAAGTATTCAACTACTACAGAATGGGCATCATCATCAGGTTTGGAATTTTTGAAGTTCATTCCAGATCATCCAGTATTTTCATAAAAAATATTGTTATTACAATCAATTAGTGAAGTTCATAATGCACGTAGATAGAATATAGATATAAATTATTCTGCTTGCCTAGAAGAAATAAAAAAATGTATTAGATATACATATGATTACTTTGACATTGTTGATTCAGTTTGGTGGGAGTCTTTTTTGAATAATCAAAGTGATATCATTTCAAGAATAAGAAATGAAGATATACCTTTGAAAAATCCATTTATTTGGCCACAAAATGTGTCAAATGAACATGAGGAAAGAAACATTGTTGAACAACAACAGTCTCAAGGTGTTATTAATTCTTCACAGGCAGAGTAAAGAGAGATGTATATTGGTTCCAGAAGGTATCGTGCACAACATGAATCCATTGAAGACCTTTACTGGGGTTCAGTACAGGATATTAAGGAGGGTTGCATGATCGCAGTGCTAGTAGATGGAGTTCCCAATGGCTATCCATTATGGGTTTCTAAGGTTATACACGTCTTTATAGAAAATGAAGATGTTACAGGTATTCAAGTACATTGGTATGCCACAAATACAAACCCATTCAATGGTGTGTATAAGCTAGAGATGGTAGTTGATAAAAAAGATTGGCAGAAAGTGAAAAAGAAAGGGTACAAATATAAATCATCGCCGCACAGACCTCTTAAAATTAGAGGATGTTGACATACTTGTTAATGACTTCAGTTTAACAAAGAGAGGAACTCTTTGATTTAAGACAATAGAGATTCTAAAAAGGTTGTTACCACAAGGAACAATGTTGAGATGGGAGTCTACTGAAACCAGTCGTAGATCCAGAAAAATTTTGAAACCTAAAATGGTGGGCATGCATGTGGACTCAGATGGGGCACTAGTTGATGAAAGAGAAGAATATGGAACATCTTCGTTTACATCCATTCATTCATATGAAGATGTGAATTCTGATGGTGTGCAAGAAAATATGAGTGATTTTGAATAATTGTCTAAGACAGTTTATATAACTAATGTTTGCATCGTATCTTGAAATAAAAATTTTGATTTCCATATGGTGTTAAATCAAAAGTTATGAGTCATTTTTGTGTTGTTGGATTATATGTTTTAATTATGATGATTTTTATTGTTTAGAATATCTACAATGCAAGAATAAATTAAATATATACTGTATGTTTCATTCAATATACAAATAATGACATTTTGATTAATTTAGTCATGTAATGTGTTCATAATGTCATGGTTTTTCAATTTTATGGTTGAAAATTTTCCAATTTTTTTGTATCTTTAATGTTATGGTTGAAAAAAATTAGAATTTTGGTGATTTTTAGTGTGATGTTATTATATGTTTAACAACATGTATGAAAACTAATGGAATTTTAATGTGTTTCAGATCCAATTATTTTATCTTTATCGTCATTACTAAAACATGTTGAATTTAAACTTAGGAAAGAAAAATGTTATTCTACCAAAAACATTAGTGTGTTTTTTTCCTCAAAAACAATTGTTTTTTTGCACATAAAAATTCGATTTTACTCGCATTTTTAGAAATGTTGAAAATTGACCCTAGAAAAGAAACCATCATTCCAGTATCAACACTTTTCATTTACAGGGTGTTTTTTGCACAATTTTTGCATGAAAAAATCATTTTCACTACCATTTTTATAACATGTTCAAAATTGACCCTAAAATAAAACCATCATTCCAGTATACACACTTTTCGTTTTTAGCACGTTTTTGGTATTTTTCCAGGTTTTTTTTACCAGAGTTCTCATTTTGAGTTTATAGTTTCCATTTCAAAGTTTACATTGTTTTTACAAACTGCACCAAAACTGACCTATTTTTGACTTGTTGAGTAAAAAGATAAAATGTAAACCTCACTAGCATCCTCTTGATGAAGATTTACCTTTGTGCTAGTCTATGCAGGTATATATAACTTTCCCTTCTTCCACTTTCTGCTAGATTTCTTGGCCTCAGTAAGTTACTTCTTCACTAATCTGAGTCTCCTCTTCAAAACCAAGTTCTGGGTATACAAAATTCTCACTTTCCTATGCAGAGGCAAGATCCACTTCAAATTGTATTTAGATTTGTCAAGGATATGTTCAACAACATGTAACTGTTTAAACAAACTCAACTTATCTCTCTGATACTTTTCTATTAGCCAATCTACCTACTCCTGAACTCCTTTAATCTATTCCAATAAATTTTCAAATTCCTTCTTCTCATCAAATACCGCTTTCTTTTTTGGCTGAATAGTCTTCTCCATTTGCATTTACATTTTGGCAGAAAACCTAGTCCTAGGTCTCTTTGACTTCTCAATTATTACTTGAACATTTTCAAGGTCTATGATTTGCTTGTTTTTGTCTTTAACAACATGTGTCGATGTTTATCTTGATGGTTCTCCTTCACTATGATGGGTAGTTTCTTGTGATACTTTTTACGTTAGTTCTCTATTTCCTTGTTGCAAATAGGCTACTGTTAGAAGAGATTTTTCCAATTGATATTGCAGGCCTTTGATTTTATGATCCCTTTCATCAACTTTCACTTCTCCAAATTGAACTTTTGATATCTCAACACCTTTAATAGGTGAAGAGTCTATAGGAAATATTTTGGCTAAATCTCTTTTTCTCAGTCCCCTAGCCGCTTTTTCTACCTTAGGTGAGAAGTGAAGTTCTGTGGCACTTCTTTTGTCAACTAATTTTCTCTTATTCAAAGGATTTTTTGTTGAGCTAGCTCTTATAGGTTAGGCCTCTTTGATTGCAACTGATGTTGTATTTTTCTTATTTGTTTGGTTATTAGAAGGTTCTGTCATCCACCTTGAGGAGATCGAAAATTCCTACCATGACTGCTCTTTCTTGTTAAGATCCTTTATCACCAACAATTTAATTAATGAGAAATGAAACAAACTAGGTTCAATAGGGCTTCCCTTGGCTTGAACTCTATTACCCATTTTGTAAAGACTCCCAAATAAGTACTAAATAAGATTCAAATGTTTTTTAATTGTAAAATGCATTAGGAGTCTTATATGATACTGATAAACTTTACTAAATCTCCCTTCACACGTGAAATACCTTTGAATTACCTCCAAAATTTTATGATGGTGGTCCTATGGATAGCTCCTTGGAACATTAGACCCACACCCCTCCTCATATTGTGGTTTCAGAAAGTCTTTGAAATAAACTGAATCTAACTTCATAGTCTTAAACCATTCCTCACCATGTAAAGGGATCTCGATGGCATCAATAGTTGATTAGGTTGTGACTGGAAAAATTAGTGCTTCAACCTTTTCCTGTAATCCATCAAAACCCTTGGCAAACTCCTTAGTCACGTGTAAATTGCACCCTTGAATACTTTCACAAAACCTTAAATACCCCACCTGCTCAAAACCCACTCTAATGGTTCAGTCTGCATTAATCATTGTGATATCTTGTGGCTCAAACTGAACAATAGCACCTCCCTTTTGCTTCTTTTCCTCTAGAGTTGACATGTTTTTAGTTTTTGTAGTAGTGAATAATCTAGGGTCTTAAAGTAGCTTGTTTTATGCAACAATGGAGGAGTGATGATATTTTAAACCTCTGACGATGACGAACAAAAAGAAAGATTTACACAAAAATCTAATGAATGCAAACTTCCTCAGTTAAACCTAAATACTTGTGAATTTTCAATAGTTAACAAAGAATTGAAAAAGACAGTCGTGACGCTTTGTGAAAAATGCAACATTCTAGGCAATTGAGTTTGAAACAAGCACACAAATTGGGTGAGGGGCTTCAATGCAATTTCAACATATTGGAAAATGTACACATAGAAGCTCTGCAAAGAAGGATGTGGTCTTGGCAACAAAGAGATGAAAAAAAAGAAGACAATGTGATATAACAACAATTAGGAGAAAACACAACAAATTAGAAAAATATAATGATTATGCATTTTCCCTCTTTGTTGGTTTTGGTCAGCTTTAGCAGCTTGTGCATGCAAGTTAAAAAATTTTGCAAGCAAGGAACAAAGAGTGAGTCGAATTTTCACTTGAGAAAAGAGCTTAGACCTCATATTGAAATAACACTATGTGGAAATGTAGCAAGTCTTAGTGTCTATCAGTCCTACCAGTCATCAATGATCAAATGCACTCTTTCAAAGTTGTTGATAGGGTTATTAGATTAAATTGTTATATTTTCAAATAAAATTTGACCATTGGTCAGTTCCATGTCATTACTACTCTCTCCATTTTCAAGGTCATTAATGCCATCTTGGTCTTTTCATCACTCCTTATTAATAAAGAGTGTCTTGGTCATATCATTAATGAGTCATATAAGAGTCATGTCATCGCTTGATGTCATCATCATGGGAGTAGTAATAGGGAAAAAATGTGTTTAAGGAGATTTCAACTTGTTTCAACATCCCCTTTCATACTCCATATACCCCCTCAAACTTTCCTCTTAAATCCTCTCATTCCCTTTAAAACCCCATTTTCCTTGGGAAAATCCTTAAATCCTAGCCAAAAACCCATTTTTCTATTGGAAACACTCATTTTCCGTATTCAAATTCCTAAACTCTAGACTTATCCTGAAGCCCCTTTCTATATCCCTCGAGCCACATTTCCATGCTTTATTATAAACTCTAGCCTTAAATCCACTTTCCCTTTGTTCATATTAATTCCGAAAAGCTAGCCACATTTCCATTGTTTACTATACACTTAACTCTAGTCATTTCCCGTGTCAATAAACATGCTTGCATTGCCTTTTGTAATGCATTACATTTTATATAAACCCACTATCTCAAGGCATAAATTGGTCCTGCATAATCTTGCAGCCCACAATCGACATAGGTTACATGTAATGAAAAACAATTCTCCTCACCCCTTCCTGATTGTGAAGTCCCGACTCTAGGAGATTAGTCTCAGCCCTCGACAATAAGCCCCGACCCCCAGCGATGAGTCCCAATCCTTGACTATGAATCTCGGCCCCCGACTATGAGTCTTTTCCCGCAGCGATAAGTCCTACAGTGATAAAGTATCGTAGTCATTAAGTCTCATAGTCATTAAGTATTGGCCCCCGACAATCACACCAATCTAAAGCACTTCCTCCACATAGTCCTCCTCCTGGTTGCAATTGTGATTGCGATACACATCCCCCTTTACAAACCCGCAGGGATTATTAATTAATTTTTGTAAATTTTTGGGTTCGAATCTATGGTAAACACCCCTGCTAAATACAATATTTTTTATAATGGGCTGAAAGGGTATTTTAGATCCGTTTAATTGAAAATCACTATGTAATATGGATTTTTCCCCTTTGTGCTACGATTGCGATACGGAAAGCCTGAGACGGATCCGATGAATTATAAATTTGTTCTTAATAAATTATCAGGTCCGATCCATTGGTAAAACACTATGGAACAACGCAAAAGTCTTTTGTCCCAGATGTGATTGCAATAAGCCCTCTAGATGTGATATCTTATGTATTACAGTGTTAAAATTTTCAGGTCATTGTTTTTGTAAAACAAGGAAAAAATTAGTGTTAAGAGCCCCTCTCCATGTTGTGATTGGATATATAATTGTCCCAGATCTAATCAGCTCAAATCAGAATAACTCAGATCAAAACCCATATTTCTTCTCGATAGTCAATATCAGTTCAGTTTTTCATGCCCTCGGTTGTGATTTTTTGTTGTCTTTTATGTAATTTCTCAATTGAAAGACCACGACATCCATTCATAGAGCACCATATCACTCATTTCACCACCACTTGAAGGATAATGAAGACCTTTTCAACACGATTTAAGCAGCAAAAGGAGCCAACATTGCACATTCACTACATCATCTTTTAGAACAGAATGCAGAAAAAATGGAAAAGCAATGCGGTTCATCAGTCAACAAGATTAATAGATGTGTTTATTCAAGGCATCAATTACACTGGAATTCCCAAAACAACACCAGAGCTCAGCCAAATGATATTTTTAGTAGTTTTGATCTATTTTTAAGAATTTTTGTAATAAATCTTGAAATATGTTTCAAGATATTTTTCTGTAAACCATTATATAAATACTCTAGATTTCAAATTATTAGAGGTTGGATATCAGAGAGTGAAAGGATTGGAGCTTGTATTTATTATCTTTCTACAAGAAATGAAAGGCCAGTTGCAACTATTATCTAGGAATTTTTGTGGTATGAGTTTTGTGATCATGTTTCCCTTGTATTAATAGTTTATATGAATGATAATTTCATCTCCTTTACATATCTGTGTTCTTCAGTGATTTTCCTACGAGGTTTTAAACATAATCCTTAAACTTAATCTTTATTTTGTTACTAATTTAATGCTTATGTTATATATCTTCTGATAAATGAATTAATGCTTTCCATGCTTGTTTTGAACCTTTGCTTTCCCACCCTACACTACATCGACAAAGCCCCATAGTATCACAAAATCATACCTACTTTACTCCTCTTTATCTCTTGGAACTAAACCCTTGAGACCTAACCTAGTTCCTTGAATTTGACTCTGGATCCAACAAAACTCTGAATTTGAAAACCTTAGAGCTGAAACAGAACTAGCCTAATATAGTTTCCCACTCTAGTCATATTTGGCTATGAGATTTATAGAGAGAGCCCTCTCTGGTTTAGCAGGGCTAGTTGCTGAATCCTAAGTGGTTTGACGTTACCTTCGTCGATCTCCTTTCTTAGCCTTGGGACATTATGGAGGATAACGCCAAGGAGAAAGCACATCGCAATAATGAGAAACACAACAATTTCAAAATGCAACGAAGATTAAATTATCTTTCTTGCAAGATTTCTATGGATTTTTCTAGCTCACACAAGTAATTTGGGAATTCATGCACCATTAAGGAATACATATAAATATAGATTTGCACATGTGAAGAATTATTGACTAGCGTTTTGTGAGTAATTCAATACTGTGTGGAAATGTAGCGCCCCTACCTCCTTTACGCAACGAAGCAACATGAGCACACTACAACTTTCGATGGAAATGGACAAGAACTGATTGATGTAGGATGAAGGGAGCAATGTAAATAACCACTCAAAACAACCTGAAGTGGAGTTGATGTTGAAAAAAGTGATTTGAAAATGTGATGATGAACGCACAACATATCTTGGAAATTGCAATGCTTGAGGAAAAGGTAACTGACTGTCCTCATGACCATCGTACTCCTGTTGAAGTCATAACCACTTTTGAAATGACATCTAGACATACCTAACAAAACCTCCAAATCTGTGCCCAATCCTTAGTCATGATTGTTTTTTATGTAGACTCTATCTCTATATTTATATGATTGACTTATGATAACCAAGGTTTGATGATATGACCCCTAGACTCTTCTATAATAACAAATTAACCCTCATGATTGCTAATTCAAATCTTGACTCCTTGTGACCTTACAAATTCAAATTATGGAAAAACGACTCTTATTAACTCAAAATATTTGCAATGTCACTTTGACAAATTTGACCTCTTTGTACAAAAACCATTTTATACCATGACACTCATGAAGTGAGGACTAATATTTATAAATAGTAAGACTAACATGACGAATATCCCTATATTAAGTGGACCCCAACACATGTAACTAAATAATAAATTTTCCATGGTACTTTTTTTTCAAATAAATTTACATGAAATATTATCACATACCTTAACATATTGAAATATGACCAGCTATTTTTCAATTCTCTGCATGGCCCCCATTTGTGGAAGTGTATTATCACAGTTTTGTAGAAGACAATTCACTTGTAGCTTTCCTCGATCTTTTCACCTAAAACCCCTACAGGCTCCATGTCCTCCTTTCCTTTATGACCACCAATGTCTCATACCTTGAACATTGGTTTCCATATTGGATTGAAACAAAGTGTGCACAAATGAACCAAACATTCCAGTCAACCATAAATATCCAACAACTCTACCTTGCTTGCATTATCGATTGTTTGAGACAAGGTTTGTTCCTTTTTTTTCTCTCCATGGCTATAGATACTCACTACTGAGAGAGGAAAATGTAATTGCAGAAATAAAAATAATGGGTCGTCGAAAGCCCATGCTCTCCTCGTAGTGACTCAAAATACAAAGAAAGTGGCAAAAAATACAAATGTAATAGAGAGCCCAACTTTTTAGCAGCTCTTTCCCTTCTTCATACATGAATGCATGCATACCAACAAATACCTCCTTGCTGACAACACAGTATCCAAGAATATCATATCTCTCTAGAAAACCTCGACGTTTAGACCTATACTTTATTCATTCATTTTCATTGTCACGGGGACTTGAAAAACTCATGTACTTTAAAACGAAATTTTAAATAAAAAATATGAAAACACACAAAAATAAATCTTTCAAACTATTGCTAATTGATTCTTGGATCATCTTCCATTTTTTTGTAATTAACTCCCCTCCCAAATAATTTAGCTTCAAACATATAATGGTAGTTCCAAACTATTTAAAAATCCTATTGAAATCTTGGCTCATAACCCATTAAAATAAATATTGTTATTTTTAAATATATCAGTTTATATAAAATTTTATGGTTGTTTACGATAGGAATATTACAATGTATCTATGCTAGTTCTTAATAATATTATTTATATTATATAAATTTCACAACTCTCTATATAAATATTATTCTCAGTATTTTTTATTAAAACATTGATTTAATCTCTACAGAGTATTTACATAATATTTTTAGTAGTAGTAAGGATAAATGATTTATACATATCTAAAAACTAATTATAACCTTTTTGCTTTTAGATTAAATTAAAAAAATAATTTAAAATTAAATTAAAATAAAATATTTATAAAATATTTTGATTGTCAAATGAGTTATGGTTTTTGTGCGTGTGTTATTGTTAAACCATTATATTGTAACAAATCCTACTTACATCTTAATAATATCCATGATAAAGTGGGGGTGAATATCCATGGTTAAGAATATTTTTATATCGTAAGTTAATTAAAAATATTAAATTTTTATGTCCTTATTAATTAAATTTAAATATGGTTATGGAATCATTGTTTTAATTTATATGGTAACATGGATCTTAATATATAACTACTATTTACTTGTTACATTTTTTAACATGATATGTATATTATGATTTTCTTTCATGTAAAATAAGTTGTTTGTACTTGTATTAATAAAATTAAAATAACAACATAACAAATTCAATTTTATTATTTTTATTACTTTAAACCTTTTGTTATTTACTGCGTCAACATTTAAATGTTTACAATGATTAATGCACACTACAAATCTCCCTTGGGCTCTATGTTACTTTTAACCTTTTATTGAGTTGCACTTTATGCCCTAATATGAAAGATATGTTACAACCCAGTATGAGGTATATGTTGCAGTTTTTATAAATTAGTGTAAATATTTAAATATCATCCTTATCTCCCAATATACAAAATATTTTGTAGTATTCATAAATGAGTGTAAACATTTAACTATGGATTCACCATGGAACAAATATTATAAAATTAAACATTAAATTAGAAAACAATAGTTAAAAACATCATATTGGGTCGATTAAAAAGTAATAAAATATAAAAAGTAATGAATTAATAAATGGATTCAATTCCATTTATTGTATTGTAATATTGTTTTTATTAATATAATTACAAACATTTATTTTTGTAAATTAAATATATTATAATAGAAAATCAAGATACATCACGATACATTAGGAAGTCATAGAATTCATAGCTTCTTAAGCATCTCTGACATCACAAACAAGAATTGAAGAGGGGTTGCCCTTTCTTCACTTTTTGAATGGTTAGACTTGTGGGAGTGTTTATTCCCACTGGTTGCAGAAAAAATTAGAGTTGATTGTACAACATTCTCCTTGGCCGTGGGATTCTCATCAATAGAAGAATGAGATGAATCAATAGGGAACTTCCTTTTCTCTTGAGAATCTGTGGTGTACATTGTTGTCTTCTATTTCTAAAACCAATCCTTCTTGTGTTCTGTGATGTTTCATACTGTGGAGGATGGCTTATGCTCCCTCCAACTACGACTGGGTTTTCATGGCTCTTAGGAACTAGAATTCCCTCTTGAGGCAGGGCATGCATTCTGGAGATGCCCTAGTAGTAAAGAGCTTGCAAATACTCCTTACCACCCCATTTCAATATGATTTTAATTGGAATTCCCTCACTTAAGTCCAATTCCATACCAATGCAGACGAAAAAGATGAAACAATTCTGTTTTAGTTAAAAAAATATAATATACTTATCACATTAACATAATTTTAAATAATAATAAATCATATTAATAACTACGATATTTCAAAACCTAATTAATAAATATATAAAAACTTAATAAATTTAATGAATGAATGTGAAATTAAAGCAATAAATCTAAATATAAAAATGTGAAATATATTTTTAATATAATTAATAATTATAAACTAAAATCCATTTAACCATATGAATTAAAATAATAATTTTCATATTTAAATTTATTTAATAAGCAAATGAAATTTAATATTTTCAATAATAATAAAAAATTCATACATATACACACATCTATTTAAAAAAATATGTTAAATAAAAATGCCCCCCATATAGATATATATATATATATATATATATATCAAGATTCTAATAAAAATACAAATTAAATTTATAGAAATATATTGAGAATGAGCATAGATTTAGCTTAACTCTATATCTACCAAGAGTAAAGAGGAATCAAATTCTATAGGTGCAAACATTTTTTAAAGTTTTTGCACTCAAACAAAGGTTTCTCAAGTTTTTTCATTCAAACATAGACTTGAATCTTGAAGAATTTGATCCCTCTCAATGCTTCTCTAGATCTACCATGAGTAAAGAGGAATCAAATCCATAGAGGTGCAAACTTTTTCTAAAGTTTTTGCACTCAAACAAAGGTTTCTCAAGTTTTTGCATTCAAACAAAGACTTGAATCTTGAAAGATTTGATCCCTCTCAATGCTGAGTAAATTCAGAGTTAAAATAAATTAGTAATGGTAGATCCAAAGTTAAGATAAATCTAAAATGGTTATTTTTAATTATGTAGAAATATAAATATATACAAACAAATATTTATCCCTAATCGTGCATCTCTAAACACAATAATTTGAGTTTTCTTTTTACAAAATATAAAAATATTTACATAAAATACTTTGTAACTAAAGTCTAATCGATTTACAATAATACCAACTTAACGGAATCCCAATTTAAACTATATTCACAATAAAACTTCATAACAAGTCCCCAGTCTTCTAGAGTAATCAAATGAATAAGCTTAAGATTAATATATTCTTGCTCTCTACATGTGGGGTATGTCATGTTTCTAACTTCTTTCTAACCATAAAAAGAATCAAGATCACTTTGATTTTCAATAACACACTTATCACATGTTTTAACCATAATATATATATTTTAATTCCTTTATATAATATGTAGATAGTTGACATTTAAATATTTTATTTAACATGAGCGTTGAAATATTTTATCTACATTGTTCATGTGAACATGTTTTTTATTATTAACATTTATACATTGTGTTTTTGTTGTTATTCATTTTTTTTCTTTTAAAATACTATATGTGAAATCTATGTTAACCATGGAAAGAATTACACATCTACCTCATACTTTGAATTAGAAAGCTGTTATCTCTATGTACTTATGTGAGTTTATTTCTCCTATTACTAAATATTAAGTCAAAATAAAATTATTTTACATAAAAATGGGTATATATCTTTTTAATTTTTTCTATATATGAAGTTCACAAAAATATTCAAATATTTTATTCAAAGTATTTATTGAAGATGATGGAAAACATTTATGGATGGAATTGGAATTTTTTTACTATCAATTACTTTATTTCTTTATACATTAAGTTGAGGTAGAATTATGTTCTTTACAATGGATACTAAAATATTTTATTTATAGTTAATGTTAAAAGTTTTTTTTGTTATTAATATTTATGTTTATTTTTCTATTTTTTTTTTGTAATCTTGGTAGGACTACATCTTCATCATATCTAATTTCTCACCCCAGGACTTCCGATTTGGTAAGACTTCATTTCCACTACCATTGCCAATTAAGATACCCCAATTTAATATCAAAATTTTATTATTATTATTACAATTATATTTTTGAAATTTTAGCATTTTTCTTATTAAATAATAATGCAATATTTACGAAATTAATTATTAATACAAAATCAAATTTACAGTTTTAATATATTTAAAATATCTAGTCTTACTCCCAAAAAAACAATTAAATCAACATACAAAAAAAAACCATTTTTTACCAATTAATTTAATAATAATTTTAAAATTATATTACTATCAAATCTAAATAAGTATTATCAAAATCATAAATTTAGCATCCTAAACAAATCCAAAACATTCAACTTATAAAAAAAATAATTATTCTAATCAAATTTGCAATTTCAAAATCGTGGTTGAAGGAAACTTTTGACGGCCTCCCATGACAACAAAACCTCATATTCTTCAAAGAATCCTGCTATTCTTGCAATGACCAGAGATATCACGAGTTCAGATTTAAAGTTGCCCCCAAAAACAATCCATCAAAACCCTGTGCATCATTTAAATCGCAATGGCTGGTGGGATGCTTTAAAAATTAAACAAACTCTATGCACTCGAAAGTTATAACATAATTAAACAAACTATATCTCATGAAAAAATATAACATAGTTGAATAATCAATATGCATTTTCTATGTTAAAAGGAAAAAATAGGAAAATAATATTTTTGTTAGGCGAATATTTGAAATTTAGATACTTTCATGTATATAAGTGTCACTATATAATAAAATGAGAATACATCAAATTTATTTAAAAATATTTTCAAAATCTAACTTAGAGATATTAAAAAGTATTTAAAAAATTAAGTTGATAAATTTTTAGTAATTTTTTTCTCGGTTGGTAGTCTTGGAGCATATGATAGTCATTCAAGGTTGTCAAATGAATGAGAAGGATGGAGGTCAGTTAAAATGCAAAGTAGCTTCGCTCAGGTCTACCACTCAATTTCTAGGGATCGTGATCATTCCTCTACTACTTTTATAATGGAAATTTTGGTTCATTCTTCTAGTTTGGGGAGGGATGAGAATTTCACATCACAGGGTCCTTGCTCAAGAAAAGGTTTCAACTTTATCTAGGTGGGAGCCAAGGTTAGTGGGACTTGTAATGTGTTCCTTTCACCTATTTTTGATATTCTTCAGGGTTGGAAGTACTTTTTGTTTGGTCACTGCATCTTGGTGGGAAAAAGAAGAAGGGAAATGTGGGGGCCTATAAGGTCTCTACCTTGGGACATCTGAATCATCTTCCAAGACAACAAGTGAAGTATCAAAATTTGTGAAAGGATACTATTTGCAATGCTCTAAAGTAACCAAACAAGAGATGGAAAAGCTAGAGAAAGAGATGTTAGCTACAATGTTGAGCCTATTTGAGCCCCGATTTCTTGAGAAGGATCAAGGATGGGTATATGACCTAGTCCATTATCATATGAGAGAAGTATTTTAAAATTATTGAAACCTACTAGTTGGGTTAGACCCTCATAGTGCAATTATTGGCGAAGATTAAGGCAATCTATGAAGTCATTTTGCACACAATCCCATTTTTTTAAAGGTTAATTTGAGATAATGTGAAAGGAGGTAATTGGAATTGAAATTTTAGTCACTTAGATATGTGACATAGTAGCCACTTAAAACCAAGAGGATGGGTCATGTGGAACCCAAATTCCAATCCAACTTGATCATTCCTGAGGGTGACAAGTAGCCATCAACATCAACGGAGGAATAGGAAAAGAAGACAAGGAGCACCGTGGATGTGTTTGTTGATGAGGAACTACAAATCCCCTATTTTCTATTCTTGTTTTGGGAACCTTCAGTTTCTTTTTTTTATGTTTTATGTTACCATGCATAATCATAGAAAAGTAGTTATGATATTACCTTTTTTTTATAAAGTTGTTGATAGTCTCTATAAGGACATGAAAATGATGCATGATATTAAGTTGGTGGGGGACTAGTTTCTCTTAAGACAACTACCCACTAGTGATTCGATGTAACTCTATTTTATTTATAATGTGAAACAACTATGGCACTTTATCATTTAAAAAAAAAGGATTTCAAATATTAAGCTCACTTAATAAAAGGAAAATGTATAATCTAGGAAATCATGGTTTTTATAACCCAAGCACATGCTACAATGTGTGTGAATTATATAGATATAGAATCACGAATAGATCTATCCTTTTCTAAATAAATATCATCAAAATCGTATTAAACGTAATGTAGGGGGACTTCACCTTGTTGACCAATATCTTACCACATTCATAAGGCGGGTTTTTAATTTGTGAAAAAATCATTTAAGATATTATAGATATTGGGGCTAGACTTGGGCTAAGGAGTATTGGGGGGTATAAAAATGGGTTTCTAGTAAAAATAGGGGTTATTTCTATTATAAGGATGTATTGGGAGGAGGTTTTAAAAAAATAATTTTGGAATTTTTTTTATCATTACCAAGTGAGATCATGGGTATTATATAATATCCCATAAAAGAAGGTTCTATGACAGAGGTTGACCAAATGGAGACCCCATGGTGCAAAGATTTGTTTTTCCTTGGAAAATAGTTAAAATTTTATTTGAAATATTAAATTAGACATATCACATGCTAATAACTTTTCAAGCAATCTTTTCTATGAAAAAAGAAACATTTATATATATCTAATTTATTATCAATTATTAGAAATTATTTTCCAATGTAACAAATAATATGTAAACAATGCCACATACTTTCTACCCTAGGAGCCTATTTCTCCTTCAAAAAACAAGATAAAAAACAACCTCGCTAGTTTTATCCAGATGTTATCTTATAAATAAATTTATTTAGTGCCTTTAATCATTATCATTTATATATGAAAATCATTATAACTACTTCATAAGAGAGTAAGGTGTTCATATTTTGTGTTATGATCATTTAAGTTTCTTTAATCCACCATTCACCTTGATGTAGCTGTAATCCTTCCTTTGATAGAGAATATGTCAATTGATTCCTTTGTTTCTAGACATGAGTCCGTGATGTTGAGATTGCAACAAGATGATGGAGCTTAGTGAAAAGAGTCGCCTTCACTAAGTGGGCCCGCAGGCTATTTTTGGCGCAAGTCTATTTTTAGACTATGTCTATTTTTAGACATATGGATCATGTCTATGTTTATGGATGATTGATCAAGTTGGGAAAAATAGATGGACTTCTATTTTTGATGAAAGTGTGAGTGATCACAGTGTGAGTGATCAAGTCTATTTTTAGACTGGCTGTCAAAAATAGAAAAGTCAAATATTATTATCTCACAATAATATTTGGACTATAAACTTAATCTTATTCTCTTGGAGCACTTCAGTTTGAGCTACGGAAGTGGCACATGCAGCTGTCAGAAGGAAATTCGTTTTTCTTATGAGTCAGTTGAGTTGTTGCATGCATGACTTCAGTTAGAACTCAAGTGAGTTGAGTTTAGTGGACTGGAGGTACAGTTGATGGAGTTGTGTTCAGTTTGACTTAGTTAAACTGGTTGTAGTTAGTCTAACTGTAGATAGACTAATGATGAGTTGTTAAACTAATTATTAACTCATAATACAACTAAAGAATACATCAGTTAACTCAGTTGCATGTCAGTGCATGTTCAGTTCAACAGGGACAAGTGGTAGAGAATCATATTGCTATCAGTTGTGACTATAGTTGTGCACCAGATCTTGCACAATCAAGGGATTGAGTATGCCAATGAGTTTGATCACGTATTTGGCCCGAATTTTGAGCCTTTGCTCACGTCCACAAAGAGTGAGTGACTATTTTGCAGGTGAAAATCGAGTTTGGGAAGCCATTCTCATCAGTTCTTGAGCAGGTATTGAGCAGTGGAGGCAGGCAAGCAGTGGAAGAGATTTGGAGATCAGATCTGAGCTGTATTGTGTGTAACAGAGGTGGAGATACTTGTGAGAAGTATTATGCTGTGTAATGTTACATGACTCAATCATTAATATACAGATAGTGTGGGGTTTTTAGCGAGATGCTTTCCCCGTGATACATACTGTGTTAATGTGTGAATGCTCTTGATGTTTTATTGTTATTGATGCTGCTATATTCTTGATCAACGTAGAGGAGATTATGTATTATACATGTTCCGCTTTAATTGTATGATCAGGATAATCTCTGTGAATATGTGTTAAATTATTCAAAATTTCTACATGGTATCAGAGCTAGATAATTGTAGAAAAAGTTTCTACATGGTATCGGAGCAGCTTGATTTGTAGAAGAGATTTTTACAGGATATCAAGCGAGGGTTGATCATCAGATCTACTATTCAGGAAGTGTTTACTCACGAATTCTAGATCGGAAGCAGTTGAGTTGGTTGCTGGTGGAATTCGAATTTGCAACAGTGTTGTTGAAATGTCTTTCAACGGATTGCGAATGTTATTCCAAAGCAAGAGTGACCTGGCGCTCAAGGATAAACTCAGTAACAATAAAGGTGAGAATGGATCTTCATCAAAGGTATCTGATGAAGAGAATTGTGCTTTGGCTGCCAAAGCAAAGAATGGGAAGAGCAAGAAAGCTTCTCAGTCTGGTGCGAAAGGCAAGAAGCAGGATATGTCCAAAGTGAAGTGTTTTCACTGTCACCAGCATGGACACTATGCCACAAATTGTCCGCAGAAGAAGAAGAACAAGCAAGCTGCTGGATCTGCAGGGGGAGAGGCTTTAGCTTCTCAGTTTGAGCTTGATTTTTCATTGATCGCATGCTTGGTTTCAAGTGTGATGGGATCAGTGTGGTTCTTGGACAGTGGTGCGTCTTTTCACATGACGGGAGATAGAGATTTGTTCTCTGATCTGGAGGACAAAGATCTTGGAGTGCACATCGAGATGGGCGATGATGGTAGATACAGTGCGACCGGTATCGGTACCATTTCCTTTGAGAGGGAGTCTGGTAAACCCTTTGTATTGAAGGAAGTCATGCATGTTCCAGGATTGAAGAAGAATCTCATCTCAGTGGCGATGTTAGAAGACAAGGGGTATGATGTTGTTTTCAGCGAGGGAAAGGCCTTCCTGCGCAGCAAGACAACTGGTGAGACCCGGAAGATAGGGGTTCGAGTGAGGAACCTTTATCAGTTGCATGTAGATGGATGCGCAGCAATGGCAGGCAAGGCAGAAGGATTGGTGAGCCGGGATGATGGCGAGTTGTGGCACAGGAGATTGGGTCACCTTCACCATGGAGCCTTGAAGATACCGCAGCAGATCACTACAGGGCTTCCTAAAGGCACACTTGCGCAGTCAGATCAGTGCAAGGGGTGTACTTTGGGGAAGTTTGTGAAAGCCACCTTTCACGAGAAGGATAGTCGCGCCATGACGATCCTTGAGAGAATTCACACAGACGTGTGTGGACCTTTCTCAGTTGCTTCGACAGCAAAACACATGTATTATGTGATTTTTGTTGATGATTTCTCTCGTAAGTGCTGGATCTTCTTCATGCAGAAGAAGAGCGAGACATATTCAAAGTTCTGTGAATTCAAAGCACTGGTCGAGAAGGAGTCGGGGAAGAAGGTGAAGGCTCTTAGGAGCGATAATGGTGGTGAATACATCTCGGACGAGTTCAAGGATTTCTGCAAGGCAGAAGGGATTCGTAGAGAGCTCATAGCTCCCCATAACCCATAGCAGAACGGGGTAGCTGAGCGGAAGAACAGAACGATTGTGGGTGCTGCACGGGCAATGTTGCATGATCAGGGCCTACCCCTTCACTTGTGGGCGGAAGCATGCAATACAACAGTTTATGTGCAGAACCGTTGTCCTCATAGGATACTTGGCATGAGTACACCCGAGGAGGCTTATTCTGGTAAGAAGCCTGATCTTTCTCATTTGAGGATTTTTGGTGCTAACGTTTACATGCATGTGACGAAGGATGCCAGAAAGAAGTTGGAGCCGACTGCAGAGGTTGGGATATTTGTGGGGTACACTGATACGCCCCACAACTATCGTGTGTATTTGCCAGACAGTGGTAAAACTGTTGTGCGACGGGATATAAAATTTCAGGAGGAGAAAGCCATGAAGTGTTCGCTTGAGAGGGAGCTACACTTGCATGCAGATGAGGAGCTATTAGTTCCTAAGGATGAGCTTCAGGACGTGGATCAGCCACAGGACGAGGTTCATGGAGTGGAAGAGACCACTCATGCAACGCCAACTATCAGAGGGCGAAAGCGCTTGACAGAAGCTGAGCGACTGGCTCAAGATGCCGAGAAAGTTGTAGGACCACCTACAGCCCAACGCAGGCAGAGACAGTCACCTGATCGGTACACTGGATACATGGCTCTTATGAGCAAGTGTGTTGTGACTGAGCCATCCTCTTTCGAGGAAGCTGTGGAGGATCCCGCATGGGTAGACGCCATGGTGGAAGAGTATGATTCTATTGTCAGAAACAATGCATGGGAGATTGTTCCTAGACCGGAAGGGAAATCAGTGGTGGGTTCGAGATGGATCTACAAAGTTAAGCAGGCAGCTGACGGGAGTGTGGAGAAGTACAAGGCAAGATTTGTTGCCCGAGGCTTTTCACAGATTGAGGGGATCGATTATGAGGAGACCTTTGCACCTGTCGCAAGGTATTCTTCCATATGGACGATTCTTGCTCTCTCAGCACAGATGGGATGGCACATTCATCAGATGGATGTGAAGACTGCGTTCCTCAACGGAGTCATTGAGGAGGAGGTGTACATTGAGCAACCCGAAGGCTTTGAAGTCTTCAGCAGCGAGTCGCATGTGTGCAGGCTCAAGAGAGCGCTGTATGGGTTGAAGCAAGCACCACGTGCTTGGTACACACGGATAGACAGCTATTTCACAGGACTTGGATTCTCCAAGAGCGAGGCGGATCCGAACCTATACCAGATTGTAGTGGAGGGTAAGTTGCTTATCATTGTACTGTATGTTGATGATTTGATTCTAACAGGTGATGAGCTGTTGATACTGTCATGCAAGAAGGATCTTGCTACAGAGTTTGAGATGAAGGAGTTGGGCCTCCTTCACTATTTCCTAGGATTGGAAATATGGCAGCACAGTGGTGGACTGTTTGTTTCTCAGGGCAAGTATGCTCAGGAGATACTGGAGAAGTTCAACATGCATGGCTGCAAGCCTGTTGATACTCCTCTTCCTGGAGGTTGGAGGAAGGAGGATGCCACTTCGGGAGAAGAAGTGGATGCCACTGTTTATTGACAGTTGGTGGGGTCGCTGATGTATTTGGTCAATACACGACCTGATATATGCTATGCAGTTAACCAGCTTTCACAAGCTATGGTTCAGCCTACCAAGCTCTTTTGGAAGGCGGGCAAGCATGTATTGCGCCACTTGAGAGGCACATCGGGATATGGTTCTTGGTACAGACAGGAGGATGAGGTGAAGCTATGTGGCTTCACGGATGCAGATTGGGCAGGGAGCCCAACGGACAGAAAGAGCACATCAGGAGGGGTCTTCAGTATCGGATCGACAGTAGTTTCTTGGTACAGCAGGAAGCAGAGATCTGTGTGGATGAGGATGATCTTGGTCGGGTTTTTCGGGTCCAAGCACATCAGGTACCATCATATCAGAGATTGTGTGCAACGGAGGATCATGTTACTTTCGTACATTCCAACGGAGGATCAGGATGCTGATATTCTGACGAAGGCTCTCACCAGGAGCAAATTCGAGTACCACCGAGGTAGGATAGGGGTTGCTGATAATCCATATCTTGTCGAGAGGGAGTGTTGAGATTGCGACAAGATGATGGAGCTTAGTGAAAAGAGTCGCCTTCACTAAGTGGGCCCGCAGGCTATTTTTGGCGCAAGTCTATTTTTAGACTATGTCTATTTTTAGACATATGGATCATGTCTATGTTTATGGATGATTGATCAAGTTGGGAAAAATAGATGGACTTCTATTTTTGATGAAAGTGTGAGTGATCACAGTGTGAGTGATCAAGTCTATTTTTAGACTGGCTGTCAAAAATAGAAAAGTCAAATATTATTATCTCACAATAATATTTGGACTATAAACTTAATCTTATTCTCTTGGAGCACTTCAGTTTGAGCTACGGAAGTGGCACATGCAGCTGTCAGAAGGAAATTCGTTTTTCTTATGAGTCAGTTGAGTTGTTGCATGCATGACTTCAGTTAGAACTCAAGTGAGTTGAGTTTAGTGGACTGGAGGTACAGTTGATGGAGTTGTGTTCAGTTTGACTTAGTTAAACTGGTTGTAGTTAGTCTAACTACAGATAGACTAATGATGAGTTGTTAAACTAATTATTAACTCATAATACAACTAAAGAATACATCAGTTAACTCAGTTGCATGTCAGTGCATGTTCAGTTCAACAGGGACAGGTGGTAGATAATCAGATTGCTATCAGTTGTGACTATAGTTGTGCACCAGATCTTGCACAATCAAGGGATTGAGTATGCCAATGAGTTTGCTCACGTATTTGGCCCGCATTTTGAGCCTTTGCTCACGTCCACAAAGAGTGAGTGACTATTTTGCAGGTGAAAATCGAGTTTGGGAAGCCATTCTCATCAGTTCTTGAGCAGGTATTGAGCAGTGGAGGCAGGCAAGCAGTGGAAGAGATTTGGAGATCAGATCTGAGCTGTATTGTGTGTAACAGAGGTGGAGATACTTGTGAGAAGTATTATGCTGTGTAATGTTACATGACTCAATCATTAATATACAGATAGTGTGGGGTTTTTAGCGAGATGCTTTCCCCGTGATACATACTGTGTTAATGTGTGAATGCTCTTGATGTTTTATTGTTATTGATGCTGCTATATTCTTGATCAACGTAGAGGAGATTATGTATTATACATGTTCCGCTTTAATTGTATGATCAGGATAATCTCTGTGAATATGTGTTAAATTATTCAAAATTTCTACACGTGAGATCTTTGAAAACTCATTTTGTATAACCTACCAAAAAAAAGATAAAAACAACTCATCTAGCTGTATCTAGAAGATACCTTATACATAAATTTATTTAGTGCCTTTAATCATTATCATTTATAAATGAAATTCATTGTAACTACTTCATAAGAGAGTAAGGTGTTCATATTTTATGTTTCTATCATTTAAGTTTCTTTAATCCACCATTCACCTTGATGTAGCCATCCTTCCTTAGATAGAGAATATGTCAATTGATTCCTTTGTTTCTAGACATGAGTATGTGAGATTTGTGAAAATGCATTTTGTATAGGCTAGGTTTCATTAAATGATCATTGTAACATCCACAATTAAATTAATTTTTTAAAGAAGAATTCCTATTTCTGCAATTTGGGCATTGGGAATGTTTTGGCATGAAAACTTAGGAAAAGTGGGTCGAGGGATTCCCCACTTAATTTTTGGGTGAAATGGAGGCTACCAACATTAGAGAAAAAAGAAAATTAAATGGGTAGTGGAATATGGGGTCCACATGAAGTAAACACTCAGGGAAAAATGAATTCGAATTCCTTGAGGCAAATTGAATTTATGGAGGGACCCACAAGGGATGCATGGCTAGAAATTATAAAAGGAAGGAAGGAAGGAGGAATGGTTGTCTTTTGGTGTATGTGAAAATTTAATTTGGCTTAGTTGATTAGCCGAGCCAATATTGTGTTGTTTAGCACACGAGTGTCTCCGAGCGGAGATCTCAACCCTTGGTTAGGTGGACTTCGAGTGTCAACCCTAGGAGGGAGTTCTAATTCATTCCAAGTAGTGAGTTGAGCTACAATAATAGTAAGTCAAGTTATAGAAGTAGGGGAATTAACAACAAGGAGGTTGAGTTAGAGTCGCAAGGAATAGGGCAACATGAAAGTAGTAGCAGGAGGGTCGAGTTACAGTAGGAGGAAAATAGAAGCAAGGAGGCTGAATTCCAACAGCAGGGAGAGTAGCAGCAGCACAGAGCATGGAGAGTAATAACAATGTAGAATAGGGATAGTAACAACAACGTTGCGAATGCGCAGTCATTGGAGTGAGATTTGTTGGGGAAACATTATCCCAGGGATTTTGGAGATGTGGTGCTAGGAAATCATTTGGAGGGCCATTTGAAGAGGATTATTGGAGTTGGGAGAGCAGAGATTGACAGGGTCAATCACAGTAAGTGCATTCGAAATTGGAGTAGGGCTAAGTTGTGAAGGGTCAAAATTTGAAGGTTGGAACCAAGGGAAATCCTTTCTGGGTTTTTTTGGGTTTTTCTGGGTTTTGGGCAAGGAGAACTCTCCTATTCTTATAGAATTTGTTAGGCACTCTAGAGTGGGAAAATCAAGGGGTGAAGTCAGGAAACAATGTAGTTTTAGAGCAACAATGCAATTTTATGGAGGAACTGGTTATTGTAGTCATTGGGCTTTCTCGTACTCATCACTTGGTGCTTGTATCTTGCCTTGTGCAAGCCCAGGTGCACTTTGTCTAACTCATTGTGCCACAATAGATATTATTAATAAAAATTGGCTATTTCAGGATTTGCAGATATTTTTGGTTTATGTGTATGTATTTATGAACATTTCAGTTTTGCTATCTTTGCATGTCTTCGTTATCATTGTAAAATTTCCATTAGGAACATTATAGTGGTATCGGAGCATGATCTTAGCCAGTTGTGAAGTAGCCAGCTAGATCATGGAAGATTTGGGAATGTACGCACTGTGATGGCTGAATTATAGAGAAACGAATGGCTCAAGGGAGTGTCAACATCATTGAGGGAAAAATGTCCCTTATGCACTTTAATAGTTCAGCAAGGAGTTCTGTCAGAAAATGGGTACAAGAATTGGACACATATTTTCAGGCAAACCCTGTGAGGGAGGCAGATGCTATTAGACATGCCACTTTGCACTTGGATGGAGATTCTATGGAGTGGAGGTGTCGAGGGTTGATCCCTTTCAGTCATGTATGTATCACATCCTACAAAGAGTTCACACAGAGGCTCGTGGAGAGATTTGACCAAAAGGACACCAGACACCCTCAAAGGGAATGGATAGGATGAGGATAGTTAGAGGATGAGACCAAGAGGCATTTATGCTTGTGGAGACCAGGCTTTAGACGTCAAAAGCTCGAGGAGGAGGTTGAGCAGGAGGACATGCAAGATGGTGAGGGGCACATCGATATACATATTGTGGCGCATCTGTCACCATTGTTAGAGGCCTCTTTCGTAGCTCTAGTTCACACTTTGGTTGAGGGAGTAGAGCATACACTTGGAGTTCCATCTATTGTTGGGATGCCAATAGTTGATGAGGTACTTGGTGCTATGACCCAATTTCTAGATGATGGCTGCCCAAAACAGGTTGATGAGGTGCCTGGAGGAATACTTATCATTAAGGAGGTACAAGAAGAGATGGAGGGGTCTAGAGCAGTGATCAAGTTTATAGGGTGTTGGGAATGGAATTGTCCAAGGTACATTTTGGGGCTTAAAGCCCAAGTTTTGACCAATTCCTTTGTAAAGGCTCTGCAATTTGTGGGTGCGGAGTGCAAAGTCATAATAGAGTCATAGGGTTGTCTGCCCTTGTTTTTGTAATCTAATGTTAGCTTGATAGACCTACCCATGGTTCACGGACCATGGGATTGTATAAATAGAGCAAGGCTCTAAGTGTAGAAGAGGGGGAATCAACGAAGAAAATGGAAGAATGATGAGTCTAAGGGATTGAGTGGAAGTGAAAAGTGAGTCTTCAGGTCGTAGAGTAGGAGAAAGCTCTACAGATGAGTGCACAGAGGCCTAGTAGTCCACATTTGAGTGCGCGGACCCCTACAGCTGAGTGTGCAGGGCAGGTTGAGTCTGTAATCATTGGAAACATCAATAAAGAGAAGTTTAATCATATTTTTATGTATCGTTTCCTGTTTAATGTATGATTGGGAATAAATTGCAAACTGTGTACTGTTTATTTTCTACGCGAACTCATATGAATGTGCTATATAAATAAATATAATGTAAGGCATCCATTTACGTGAAGATAAATAACTGGTGTAGGAAGATAAGTAAGATCTCAGGTGTGACTTAGGGAAATATGTCAGAGCGCTACTCCAGCAGCGTGGGAGCACCACATCCACTGGGCAGGGTTGTGCGATGGCAAGTATATTGAGGTAAGGAAGGGCGCAAAGTAACTTGTGATGAGCCCCGAGTTGGGTAACTTATTGGGCTCATTTTTCCTAATTGTCCTTTTTCAATCCTCCATTTTCATAGATTATGCATGTTTTTCTACTATGTTTATGTTAGTTGAACGAATAAGGGTGGTCATTGTACCAAGGAGGCTAATACGTGGTCTTTTCAGGTTTTTTGGACAATTTTTGGAGCAAAACCAAGCAATTATGGCCCATGTGACAGCCAAGCTTGAGGTCAGGATTCGTAGGGAGGTTGTCTGTGGCATTAAATGACCCTTCCTCGAAATATCCACCCTAAACTCTGAGCTCAACAGGCCACCAAAACGAGTTCTAAAGGCAGCCAAGCAGCTTTGGGAAGAGTGATTGTTTACTAGCAGTTGGAACAACCGAGTCCCTTGAATCTAGGAGGGATGCTAGCCCCCTCGTATTGTATAAATAAGAAGACCTCAATCGTCGTAGTTTACTTTTGGAACTGTTGGTATTTTCACTATAGTTTTGTCTTTTTTCAGCTCGTTTTTCCTTAGTTACTGTTGTACAACTTTCTTGTGATGATTATTTTTGAGTAATGGGAAGCAACTTTACTTGGCATCAGATCTGATTTCTTTATAGGAGCCTGCAGCTCTTGGGGTTGGGCCCAACCCAAGTGCTAAGGCTTCCTTTATGTATTGTTATTTGTTCTTTATGCATTTGAAAAATCATTTCTGTTAAGTAGATTAAATCTTTATGAGAAATTTTTCGGCGTAAATCACAAGATAAATCATTTGTCGACGCATTTCGAACCAACAAGTGTGGTTCATCGTCAGGACAAGTTGAAGAAACAGATCTTGCTGAGCATGTTAAATAGTCTGAGCAGAGACTCCAACGGCTATCTTGACTAACGGCTAATTTTGACTTTAGGACCAGAGTCAAGATTTAATGGATATTAGTTAAATTATGTGAATAAATAATAACATAAAATAATTTAAAAATTGTTAAAGGTTAGTTAGAAAGTTATTAAAAAATTATAAGTTAAATTATGTGAATAAATAAAAATATAAAATAATTTAAAAATTGTTAAAGGTTAGTTAGAAAAAAAATTTAATTTGTTTTTAAATGGGACTTAAAGTATAAATAATATGTATATATATATATATATATATATATATATATATATATATATATATATATATATATATATATATATATAAAGGTTGGTTAGAAACTTATTGGAATAATATACATAAAAATAATAATGAATAAAGTTTAATTACGAAGGTTATAAAAGGTAAAAAGATTTTAATTTCGTTTTAAATAAATAAATAAATTCAAAAAATAATAATAATAATAATAATAATAATAATAATAATAGATAGATAAATAAATAAATAGTTAAAAAATAATATTAATAATAAGAATCGAAATTAAATAAATTAATTAAAGTAAATAAAACAAGCAAGTGAAAAATAAAATAAATGAAGGTTATAAAAGGTAAAAAGATTTTAATTTCATTTTAAATAAATAAATAAATTCAAAAATAAATAAATAATAATAATAATAATAAAATAAATAAATAAAAAATATAAATAATAATACTCATAACCCTCAACTTTGTCATGCATAGAGTTCCAATAGAAAATAATACTTACAACCAAAAGAACTTAATATTTGATAAAAATAAAAAGGACCTCTTTCTAAATGAATTAAAAACTAATTTGCCTCCTTTATCTAGTATAGACAACATAGAAGACCTATATCATAATTTTACTACAACCCTCTCATATTCTATTAAAAAGTTCTCAATTGAAGTCTCAAATAATAAAAGAAATAGCAAAACCAATCCTTGGTATGACAAAGATTGTAAAAATGTGAGGAGAGCAATTAAGGAAGTTGTTGATGACTCTCTTAAAATGGACAAGATAAGAATATACAAAGCCCTAATTAAAAGGAAAAAGAGGCAGTACATTCGTCAAAGACAGGAGAATCTCTTACACCTCTCTAAGGTAGCTCCTAAGAAATTTTGGAGGCAAATTCTGACTAGGAAGACTAAGGATAATAATAAAATTGCTCTTCACGATTGGAATTCTTATCTTAAAAAGCTTTATGAATCTCCTAATGTCATGGATAATTTGGAAACCCTGCTCACAACGAAAGAAGTCTTCTCTTTAGAAGACATTAAGTTTGGGGTTAATCGCCTCGCGAATGGGAAAGCTAAGGACATTGAAGGTTACCAGGCAGAAATCTTAAAAATTGGAGGCCCTGTCTTCATCGCCCACATCCACAAGCTTTTCAACCAAGCTGTTAAGCAAGGGTTCCCTAAACCTTGGACTGAGAGCCTCATTATCCCTATTTTTAAAAGTGGAAATACAAATAACCCCTCTAATTATCGGACAATTATGATCAACCCTCTCTTAGCCAAGTTGTACGGTAGTATTCTGGAAAAAAAGTTAAGCATATGGCTTGAAAGTGAAGGTAAGTGGGCTAAAGGCCAAGCAGGTTTCAGAAGGAATCACTCAACAACATACCACCTTGTTACGCTTAGGATCATTGCGGAGGAATGTCGTAATGATAAATCCAATTTATTTTGCTGCTTTGTAGACTTTAGAAAGGCTTTCGATACGGTTCCTAGATACAACCTTTGGAATAGGTTAGAAGAGCTAAAGGTTCCTCTTGAGTTGAGAGCTGCTGCTATAAGGCTATACGAGAATGTAATTGCCAAGCTAAAGAACAATGAGGGGTGGTCAAAAGATATTAAGTGTAACATCGGAGTTAAACAAGGTTGCCCCCTCTCCCCTACCCTATTTGGCATTTACATCGATAAGCTTGAAGGTTATTTAGAAGAAGCAGGATGTGGTGGCACAATCTTAGCTGGGATAGTCGTTATCCTTTTTCTCTACGCTGACAATATTTTTCTTTTGGCAAGGTGCCCTTCTGATCTTGATAAGCAACTCAAGCTTCTTAACGATTTCTGCTCTACCATGGGTATGACTGTTAACATTGACAAAACAAAAGTTATGATTATCAAATCCAAGAAGGACACTTGCGCTAATTTTATGTATGACAATAATAACTTGGAGGAAGTGTATTCTTACAAGTACCTAGGAATTGATATCCATCACAAGCTCAACTGGAACCATAGCATTG